>WWET01000834.1:212011-225085 GCA_011038615.1 Limnodynastes dumerilii
GTGAGCTGACGCACCTGTCGGAGATGAGCCGCTCCGGGAACCAGGTCTCCGAGTATATTTCCAACACCTTTCTTGGTGAGTTGCCGTTGTTTATCTTGGGTGCAACAGCCATCAGGAGCTGTGGGGCCCCTTGTTAATGAAACCAGGGGCCCTTTGGTGTAGCACCTAGGTTTGATTATTGGAATAACCATTCACCTGTAAATTACAGGTAGTGTGTGTGGGTGTTAGAAGTGACCAATGGGCTGGATGCAAACTTCTGTTTCTTATACGATTGGTTCCCCGAGCATAATATTTGGACAGAGCCTTCAGTCCCAGACGTGTGTAGCTAGATTTTAACAGCCACTTATTACACTCCCCTCTGCCCCTGTCAGAAGTGTTACGGTAATGCATTTCATTTGGATAGAATGGGCCTGATCCAGAACCACGATGTTGCGCTGTGCATCTATGCACTCCCCCTGTCCTGCCGTAGTTACACTCTGTCACACCGGCTAAAGGCTACCTTAACAGAGTGTAATTATGCCAGAAACCCTGCCCTCCCTGCCTCCCCCCGACTACCTTCCCTAACTGTAGCGTAGTTACGGCACTTGTAACCTAGGAACGCCAGATCCTGACTACAGCCATTCCCTAACTATGCCGGGAAACATCTGCCCGGCGCATGTGCAGATCGGCTAAACAGCCAATCTTACGCATACGCCCACCGTAACTACGGTGGCAGTGTTGTTCTGGATCAGCCCCAATGTACATATGTACAGTACAAAAAACTGTCTGCATTCCTATTGCCATAAGCCCAATATGCCAATATCTACAATAAATATAAACCATAAGTCAAGTCATCACCTTGAAGGCCTGTTCAGTGTAAATCTGCCTGATTGGCTACAGAAGATAATGAAAGCCGTTCCAGATCTCTCTGGTTACAGCTGTTTGTAATCCACCCTGCTGTCGGAAGTGTTTAATAAGTAGTAGTCTGGCTCGATTATTTTTGCGGCGCCCGGATGCGCACACACATATACTGAAAGTAGGCGTTTTCCGATCCGACCGAACACGGACACTTTTCGTCTTGTGTGTGTACAGTAGTGAGATTTTTTTGCAACACCAAGTAAAATAATTGATGTGACGCATGAAAATGTTTAGTCGCCCTTAGTCCAGTTTTGTTCTGATGGGCTCATAACCTGGATTACTTCTCTTGATTCTGTTAAGCCCCCTGGCGACTTTCCAGGACTGAGCAATAGTATGAGCGGTATAACCTCTCCAAATGTTATTCTTGGCTTTCCGCTAAGCATCAGGTTTTTGCTGTTGCAATGCGATAGAAGACTTTACAAATACATGTATTTATTTCTGTATGAACAGGTTTTTATATAGCGCTATCAGATTACGTAGCGCTTTACAGAGAATTGTCACATTCACATCAGTCCCTGCCCCATTGGAGCTACATTCTAAGTTCCCTAACACACACACACACATACACATACACACACATACACACGCACACTAGGGCTAATATATTCAGCAGCCAATAAACCTACCAACATGTTTTTGGAGTGTGGGAGGAAACCGGAGCACACAAAGGAAACCCACACAGAGACAGGGAGAACATACAAACGCCACACAGATAAGGCCTAGTCCGGGAACCAAACTCATGACCTCAGCACTGTGAGACACAAGTGCTATCCACTGAGCTCACATATCCAACTTCAATTACTCACTGTTAAATCTAACATTGTGAAATGGAATTAAAGGGAAGTGTTGAGGTCAGAGCTTAAGGTAACATTGATGTATAACACAACTGGTAAATTCATGATTACTGTACTTGGAAGTGGTGATTCTCTCTCTGGTTTGTCAGATACTGTAAATAGAACCAGATTAGGGAGAATGTGTAAACATAAGAGAAATCTGTTATCCTCCCCCATGTTGTGGATTGGAGATGACACAATGCTGTCTTATTGTATCCCCGATCATACCAATAAGCTCCAAATAATGAAAATCTTCATGGCGGTGTTCCACCGTGTACCATGCTGATGGGCAATATGAATTGTCTTATCGCTGAGACTCTGTACTAGGACCGGATCCAGATTTCCATATTGTGGGCGTTTTCCACGTGCTGACTTCCGTTTATTGGTACAGCGCATACACTCGCAATGCGCTTCCAGTATCCCGCAGAAATGCGGCCCCAGAACTGTGCAGCCACTGCGGGCGAAGCTCTGACCTCAGCCAATGTCGTGGTCTAGTGATGGGATGCAGTTGCTGGTCCGGTCGGCTGATGTATGGCCACTGTATCATTGCTCGTAAAAATCTGGAAATAGAAAATGGCTGTTGGGAATGGGAACCTATTTCACCGCTCCCAATAGCTACAGGCTGCAGCGGGTAATAAGTTAGGCTGCAAAGGGAATAAGGTTAGGGTCAGGGCTTAAGGGGAAGGTTAGGGTTAGGCTGCAAAGGGCATAAGGTTAGGGTCAGGGCTTAAGGGGAAGGTTAGGGTTAGGCTGCAAAGGGAATAAGGTTAGGGTCAGGGCTTAAGGGGAAGATTAGGGTTAGGCTGTTGGGCTTGGAGGGTTAGGGCTGAAAAATGGGAAGGTTAGGGTTAGGCTGCAGGAAACAAAGGGTTAGGAAAGGGTTAAGGGTAGGGCTAGCTAAAAACGCTTACCTTTTGGCAAATTATTTTTTGCGACTCCAAGAGTCACATCACCGCCGCTTTCTACCTCTGCTGGCTACATTCAGCTACCGTACAATGGTCTTTCGGAAAATAGACCATCGTTTCTCCAAATCACATCCCCTAGTGATTGCCTCCTTTTCCTAAGACTGGCTCTAGTCCAGTGTTTCCCAACCCTGCTGATCAGGGACCACTAACCGTGCATGATTTCCAGGTCTCCTTACTGGCAGGTGTGTTCATTAGCGACTGACACGTTTTAAAAGTTCCATAGTTGGTTCTCATCATATCATTTGTTCTGTGCGGAGGCCTGGAAAACATGGACTGTTATCGGTTCCTGAGGACCAGGAGTGGGAAACACTGCTCCAGTCTATAATGACTCCAGCATGCATTACATTACATGGACAGATGATTTTAATGATTCATGCCTCTCTCACGTAGACTGAAAGTTTGTGATTTGAGGCCGTAATCCCATCATATATTAATAACCCTGTGACGTGGGAATATATATTTAGTTTTCCTTTTCGAAGTACCAGCTGTGGGAAAAGGGGGAGGATCTGGGGCTCTCCTGTCATCTGAATCAGCAGTGATCTTTACTGGAGATTACCTGGCTTTCTCATAGAGCCCCTTCTCAAGCTTAGGACATCCAGCAACTGTAGAACTACAAGGCCCAGCATGCCATCACAGAGGTAGACAGAAGCAACAGATGCCCGGTTACAATATTCATAAAGCGGGTTCAAGTGTACAGGGTGGCGGATGGACCAATCCCCTACAAATGGCAAAGCTGTACTGATTCAGAGGGGGAATATTTGCAGCTCTCTCTTTACAAATGCCTCAAATCCATGTAAAATAGAGGTTGCTGCCTGACAGAAAGTCATTACATGTACACTTGTTGCAGCGATGGATTCTGGATTAAGTAGTTTAAAGACCAGAGCAAGCAGATGTTCCTACAGTACGTTAAAGTACATCACTTTAATCTTGATCATAGGGTCAAACTAGAAACATAGACTATGACGGCAGATAAGAAGCACTTGGCCCCTGCCGTCTTTGTTTAAACCCATGATGACGCATTAGATTGCTTATTTTTTTTAAACCATTAATCAATCCAGAACTGCCAGGGCTCAATAATGTTATCATTTGGCTCTGGTCTAGTGTGTGGGCAAGTCTGATTATTGGACCTGTACCTCCACCTCCTGACCAGTGTGGATGATAATTATCATCCAGTACAGCAGTAATAAATTAATGAAAGCTCTGTTTTCTGCAAGAGACACAGGGCTTCCATTGCTATATAACTGCTATACTTGCCAGTAATTATTGAGACAAATGTGGAAACTCCAACCAGGGTGTTTCTACTGACCGAAGTTACCACAGCCAGCCACTTAGCTAGCTGCACGGCACTTCTGCCAAGATTGACAGGAGGCTGGTGCAGCCAATCAACTGCAAGGGCCTCCTGTCAATCTCTGCAGCTCCTCCCTCTTCAGTCATGATTATCAGTCCAAGCAGGAGAGGTGAGTGGTACCGATATCTGGACCTTTCCCTAGTGGAAAATCTTCCTGTTTATTGGACACCTCCGACTGGGAGTCATAATCACTCTAGTGTATAGCCTGCTTTATGATTATCCCAAGCATGTTTAAATTGTTCTGCTGTATTAACCTATACAGCCTCTGACTGTTCCTCTTATCAACTACCCCTTCAGCAAAGTAATGTTTCCTCACATTCCTCCCACCCTCCAGTGTCATTGCTGTCCCCTGTGTTCTAAAGCTTCTTCATAGAACACAGGCATCCTAAACAAATGTAACAAGCTATAACAATCAATTCTGACATTAAAAAAAAAAAGAATGAATTTGAGGTTGCTGGCTCTGAGGGCCACAGCTGGCCCCTGGGCCTCCTGTTGTACACCTCTGACACAGATCATATCAAGAGAGTTCTTACAGCTAGTCAAATATAAAAATACTGAATGTTCTTGATCGCTGTTACCCAGCTTCTTGTCACGAGGAGACATGGAACTGGGTTAGAGAAGGTTTAGTTCATGTATTCAGTATCATGAAAAGACCTGGAGGGACGATCTTAACATTTGCAAAGAGAATGAGTAAAACTTAACTTTAGAGTTTAAAAAATAAAGAGGATCAGTATTTATATAGAATATTCAAAATCTGTCCATGTAAACACCTGGTGGGCATGTGGCTTTTTTCTCTCTCTATGTTATTTTCCATGCATGCACATTTTTTGAATACAGTTACTCCTAACTCCAAACTGACTTTGAAAATAAGAAGAAAGCAGGTGGAAAGTTACATCTGGGCAAAACCATGTTGAATTGCAGGGGAGACAGATTCCCTCTGTTGCAAAGAGTATTGGAGTTGAGAGGTGATCATATCTAGAGGGCGGGAAGGGGTGTGCATGGAGATGAGAGAAGAGAGGTAGGGAGCAGTGGATGAGGAGATGACCTTAATGGTGAGGGTAAGGCAGCGGTTCCCATATTTTTTTTCAAGGCACCCCTAAGACAAAAATACAATAGGATACAATAGGAAATAGAAACATTTCGAGGCACCCCAGTGAGAGCGTCGCGGTACCCCTGGGAGCCGTGGCGCACAGTTTGGGAATCACTGGGGTAAGGAGTTTAAAGAGAGGTCTGAAGCGGACAGGAAGCCAGTGGAGGGTTTGACATAAAGGAGAGGCCGAGATAGAGAGGAGAGGCCGAGATAGTAGAGCGTGAGAGGAAGATGAGCCTGGAAACAGCATTGAGTATAGATTGAAGGGGGGCAAGACGGTTGAGCGGGAGACCAACAAGGATGAGGTCACAGTAGTCGAGGCGTGATAGCTAGAAAGTGGATGAGGGTTTGGTGAGGAAGGGACGGATGGGTGCAATGTTGCATAAGTGGAAACAGCAAGAATGAGGGAGGGCGCAGATGTGTGGTATAAAGGGGGAGGGGACAGAGGTATTGCCAACGGTTATGTTGATGGGAGGAGGGGAGGGGTGATTTCCTCTTATCCTCAAACTCTGGACCCAGTCCTTCATTTATGAACAATGGCCCGTGCATATATTACTATGCGTGTATATCACTATTCTGTAAGTGCTAATGTATTGTGGTCAGACATTTTGGTTCTTATTACTAGTGACAGAAACACAGATGGATGTTATGGTTTCTGTGGGGAAAACAGTGTAACCACCTTCCCATAAGACATATGATCTGCTCTGCATCACATGTTCCTGTGCTAGTAAACTTCCATTTTCACCATCCTTCCTGTAATATGGATGAGGAAACATCTTTCAGCTGTTCCCACTGGCCTTTAAATAATGATCCGTCCCCTTCCAACCTCTCATAACCTCCACGCACCTCACAGAGCAGGACCCACCGCACAGCAACAATGGAGTTTTCCTTGGTTCATTTTATCCTTTCACTACAAAGCTGTTTTCTAAGGCTCCGGATATCTGGCCTCAAAAATGGTGGCACAACCTTCCAGGGAAAGGACGATGCGGCCAGGATGGGTACACACAGAATACACTGTGTTGTGTAGCTTGTAACGAGTTGTTTCTCCCTTTTTTCATTTATCATTTTGTGTGATGTGATTGCAGACAAACAAAATGATGTGGAGATCCCTTCCCCAACGCAGAAGGAGCGAGAGAAGAAGAAGAAACAGCAGACCATGTGCCAAATTAGTGGCGTCAAGAAACTCACCCACAGCTCCAGCCTGACTAACTCTACAATACCTCGTTTCGGAGTCAAGACTGACCAGGAGGAACCTCTTGGCCTGGTAAGACACTCTCTCTAGGGCCATTACTAGAGGATGAGCATTGGCTCTCAAGTGTTCTAGAGTGTGAAAGGAACCAAGGTTCTAGATGTAGAATACTGTTCATGTCACATGACCTTATAGATCAAAACATTGTGCTGTACGGACTTATAACAGTGTCTCGCACCCCTGTCACGTGTCTTCCCCGTTCCTGTAACACTATCATCCAAAGGGTGTAAAATATATTTTTATCATACAATGTCATCTGCTACAAAGGGGCACATTATACTTTTAGTCTTGGTAATAAATTCAAACGTGACTTTTAATCCAAGAAAGAGGCACCTATATGTATTGCCATACCCACAGGCATCATACACAAGTGTTACAAGCTGTAACAAATAAATGTGACATCAACACAGCACATAGCTGTGAGCCGCAGATGACAGAGGTTTATAGACAAGCTGGGACTGTGCTGGTATAATTCATTGCAGCAATCCAACTAATTTGCAGAAACCTAAAAACTGACTGTCTCTCGACCCTTCAGGAACTGGATAACTTAAACAAGTGGGGCCTTAACATCTTCCGAGTGGCAGAATATTCCAATAACCGTCCGCTGAGCTGTATAATGTTCACCATATTTCAGGTGAGTGACATAGACGGAATATAAGAGTCATGTGAATGGATCTTGATTTAAGTACGATCGCACCCACTTAAGAAGGTTCTTTTAAAACGGACTCGCATTGAGTGCAATCCTATGGTCCTCGTACGCTGTCCTCGTACACACGGACTTTCCGAGTTTTGCCGCCTACCTAACATTTTACACATCTGCTCTGCGTAAAATGTGGCGGATGCGTAATGCAGAAAAATACGTATCCCTTATTATAAAACCTACCCAGCTTTTGTATTTGTTCAGATACATCAACATTGCTGGTGTAGACCTCATTAGCACTTACCCCAGGGGTCACGCAGGTGCAAATTCATATGCCACGCTGATAGGGCAAGAGAACGATACATACCCACAGCTGAGCACCAGGGGCAATGAGGGCAGGTTATCAAAGATGAAATCCAGTTTAATTCAGCGGGGAAAAAGATGAAGATTATAAATGTATTGCACGAGACATTCATTAAAATATAAATAGGAGAACTCATCTAGTCAGAACATATGTGCCGGTCACTAGTATTATCAGCTCCAGTCACAATGCAGCAATTGCAAAATACACAATAATGCTTCAGACACCAGAATGCTGTCAGGGTTTGCACATCAAAAAAAATTGTTGCCACAAGATCCCCAAAAGTTATTTGTTTCCATGCGGCCTGTTCATAAGACCGACATTAATAATAATTGCTAACTAAATAATAAAAATAAAAAAAAAGAATCCCAACTCTCTCCTCTAATGCTCTTACTGCTCTCCTCCCTGTCTCCCATCCTGTCAGTAGCTTCACACCCACTCTCCGCTCTCTCTTTCTCCGCTCTGCCTCTCTCTCTCTCTCTCTCTCTCTCTTCGCTCTCTGTCTGTCTATATTCGCGCTCTCTCTCTCTCTGCTCTGCCTCTCTCTCTTTCTCTCTGTCTTTGCTCTTCCTCTTTGTCTCTCTCTCTGTCTCTCTCTCTCTCGTCTCTGCCATCAAGTAATTAGGATTATACATGAAGCGTCGGCATTACAGTATTATATCTGACAGGTGTCACGGTAAGGATCCTGTCAGATAGAAGAAAGCTGATCCGTTAACCCTGTCAGAATTTTAGTGAGAGCAGGTTCTATTTGCCTTATAAATGCATGTATCCCATACTGCAGCCACTATTATATGCTGTGTAATAATCGCAGGTCAGGAAAATAAAAACCTCCATGTTTCTCTAAACGCTTTGTTTTTTATATCCCAAAGTAGACATTTCAAATTCTGTGTCATCTCTCTCTCTCTCTTCGCTCTCTCTCTCTCTCTCTCTTCGCTCTCTCTCCCTTCGCTCTGCCTCTCTCTCTCTTCGCTCTCTCTCTTTCTTCGCTCTGCCTCTCTCTCTCTCTTCACTCTGCCTCTCTCTCCCTTCGTTCTGCGTCTCTCTCCCTTCGCTCTCTGTCTGTCTATATTCGCTCTCTCTCTCTGTCTTTCTGCCTCTCTCTCTTTCTCTCTGTCTCCGCTCTGCCTCTCTCTCTCTCTCTCTCTCTCTCTCTCTCTCTCCCTTCGCTCTGCCTCTCTCTCTCTTCGCGCTCTCTCTTTCTTCGCTCTGCCTCTCTCTCTCTCTTCACTCTGCCTCTCTCTCTCTTCGCTCTCTCTCTTTCTTCGCTCTGCCTCTCTCTCTCTCTTCGCTCTGCCTCTCTCTCTCTCTCTCTCTCTCTCTCTTCGCTCTCTGTCTGTCTATATTCGCTCTCTCTCTCTCTCTGCTCTGCCTCTCTCTCTTTCTCTCTGTCTTTGCTCTTCCTCTTTGTCTCTCTCTCTGTCTCTCTCTCTCTCGTCTCTGCCATCAAGTAATTAGGATTATACATGAAGCGTCGGCATTACAGTATTATATCTGACAGGTGTCACGGTAAGGATCCTGTCAGATAGAAGAAAGCTGATCCGTTAACCCTGTCAGAATTTTAGTGAGAGCAGGTTCTATTTGCCTTATAAATGCATGTATCCCATACTGCAGCCACTATTATATGCTGTGTAATAATCGCAGGTCAGGAAAATAAAAACCTCCATGTTTCTCTAAACGCTTTGTTTTTTATATCCCAAAGTAGACATTTCAAATTCTGTGTCAAAAAGATATTAACGTGTAAAACGTCTCTGGAGAAAAACTCTGAATATCTCTTGGCGCAGATGACATCTTAACCGGGTTATATCGGATTTACCGAAGACTAAACCGTCCGTCTCTGTTTCCGCAGGAGAGAGAGTTGTGTAAGATCTTTAAGATTCCTGTTGAGACCCTTATCACGTACGTGATGACCTTAGAAGACCACTACCACGCAGACGTGGCCTATCACAACAGCTTGCACGCCGCTGACGTTACACAGTCCACCCATGTGCTGCTCTCCACCCCAGCGTTGGATGTAAGGGGGGCATGTTACTGGGTTAGGGTGGGGAAGGGTCTTACTGCTGAATGTATGAACGTAAATAGTAACTATGACTGTATAGACTGTACTGCAGGTTTTTTGTCTCTTTTTGGTGCTTTTCAGTCAGTTGTGTATATCATAAGGCAGTTGTTTACTTTTGTTACGCAGGGTCCTGCCACTGGTGCTCTCTGCACTAGATGTAATTATATTTACATTATCCACAAGAATCAAACTTAAATCAGTGATAGGCACTAAAGGACCCACCAAGGCTTTACCTGTGCCCCCAGTCCACTCCTGTGCTACTTATCTCTCTGTTGATCTCTTTATTTTTATGCCACACCAATATTCCCTCTGCTTAACTGGCAGGCTTATGGGGTGTACTATGGAAGCCGGACGTCTAGAAGGGTTTGGGGGGGGAATAAATATTCTGGGTGTTTTGGGGGTAAGGCTGATGTGTGCTCTGTAATAATTGAAAATGGTGTGTCATATATATATATATATAAATGTGTTGGGTTCTTTTTGTTTTGTGTTTTTTAGAGGTTCAGGAGAAACCCTTTTGACCAGGGGCTGCTACCGAGCCTAGAGGAAAGCCACTCCACCTGCGCTGTAAGCAAGCTGCCAGAGGCCGACGGCTTGAAGCCGCACGCTCCGCACTCCATGTTTTAAGCGGTCTGCTTCTGACAGCTTCTATCAGGCAGCGATCCCACTCTGCTTCATTCCCAGCCCCATCTGCCTCAGCCTAGCCCAGTCCATCCAGACTCAGGCCTCACCTCCTTGCCTTGGGGCCGGAGTCTGCTACCTTCCACCCCAGCATTTGGTCATTGGATCATAGTTGCTGGGAAAATAATGGCTGATTTTGTTTACTCCTCCCAAACACATCTCTTATTTAGAGTTAAGCAACAACACATCTCTTTAAACTCATTCTTTCTGCACATTTTAAATCCCCGGCGCCCTGCGCCATTCAGCATGTTATTGCCATTGTTCAGATTTGCTGCTTTTTGTGCTGTTCTCTCTGTCATCTCTTGATCATCACGATTTACTAAACTGCAGAAAAGCAAAAATGGAAAATGTTGCCCATAGCAACCAATCAGATTCTAGCTCTCATTTTCCTATCACATCCTGGAACATGTCAGCTAGAATCTGATTGGTTGCTATGGGCAACATCTCCTTTTTTTTTTTTTTCTTCCTTTTCCGCAGTCTACTAAATATATTAAGTATATTACTGATAAATCCCACGGTGAGCGGGCAGTAGCTTCTGAAGGAAAGATCTATACTGCATTTTCTCTGTGCCGCACACTGGAAGCCCTGTGACCAGTGGTTGTCATTAGTAACGAGACACAGAAGCTATGTCTGATTGCTTGTCTCTATTATCAGTTGATCTGAACAATTATTATGTGACTGGCTCTTGCCGTGAGGTCTTCAGAGGCTACAGATGACCCGAGATGCCTGTGAGGCAGGCGTAAGCTATCCTCCAGAGACCTCTGAAAATATTAATAATGTACAATGTCAACAAATGGAGATAGCAACATAGACGTCATCAGTAACACGACCCACGTGGTAACGTTTCCCCACCCGGGCCGCAATGCAGACATCGCCAATGGCAAAATCTACAAGGATTTCAGCCGGTTTGAGTTCTGCTGAATAATGTATCACAATGAAAATGTGATCTATCTAGCGCTCAGGAAATACAATGTACACGTCCGTCTCTTCTGGAGCTGTTTATACCATCCCGATGCATTCTCTGACTACACAACCATAGCTGATACCTGACAAAGCATGCTGGGATTCCTTGTGTCAGAACACTTGGAGAGCCACATGTGTAGTCTTATCGTATTCGTTTGTTTTTCTGGGCCTATAGGAATGCGGGTTTTAAGATCTGATTGCGCAAATTGCAAAAGCATATGTTATGATTCAATTATGTTTGGAGGCAATTAAGGGGCAGATTTGCTAAACAAAAAACAAAAAGATTCTAAAAAGAAATCAAATTGGTATCCGTGAGAAGGCGTTGGCCATAGTAGCCAATTAGAGTCCAGCTAACTGCAATCTGTGCAAAAAGTTTAGAGGTGTGTTGCCCATGGCAACCAATCACATTTTAACTCTCTGTATTTTAGTGCAAACGTGTTACAAATAGCAGCTAATCCTATTTCACAAACCTCGCATGATTGGCTGGTTTTGTCCGCTGTGCTGACACTCATTGCTACTTTATCTCTCAAGCATTTGTTGTTCTTTGTAAGCATGGATAGGCCCTTGCCGGTTGTTATGTAGACAATCAAAATGTCGACTGGTCAATTTGTAGACAGATCAGAATGTCCACAGTTGAGTATTGTGTTATTATTACATATATAACCTATATTATTACATGTCTGAAGTTTTTTTTACCAGCCGTCTGCGTTACATTAAACTTACAAATGTTACAAACAAATACTAACATAATAGTCTACATTTTATCTTGTCTACATTCTGATCTGTTGATGTTTTATACCAGACCCATTTAGGCTTATTGGAGGGTTGCATAGTGTTCATTTTGTATTAGAGAGGTGTCTGTAGTTAATTGATGACTGATAATTAATATTACATTTGTTACTATGGAATCCTATGTTCTGTTTATGTGACATACATGGTTCCCCGAAAGAGACTCCGGGAGTATCCGCCTCGTCGTTCTCATCGTGTAAAGGGAAACTCCCATGTTATCGGCAGTCCCTCAGAGGCTCAGTCAGAAAAGGGGATACACAGCTGTCAGTATGCAGTGTATGTAGGTGTATGTGTATGGTCGCTCACCATTTCTCTGTCTTTCCTCCAGGCGGTGTTTACAGACCTGGAGATCTTAGCCGCCATATTTGCAGCCGCTATCCATGACGTGGATCACCCCGGAGTTTCCAATCAGTTTCTTATTAATACAAGTAAGTGGATCCAGCTTCTCGTCCAGTTAAAGAGCTTATGTCCCTTTTCTAGGGGAAAATCTGCAGCACAGAAGTGGCTCAGGGTGGTCACAATGCAAAACATCTGCCCTGTAATAAGACAGCTGCAATCCCCTGTGTGTGCGTGTAAGTCCATTGTAGGATTAGAGCAATGGCTGCATTATTGTGACAGACGCACGTTGTACTGAGACAATGTAATGCTGTCAGTTCAGCCAAACTACAATCAGCTTTTCAGTGTACTCCTGCGGTGTCCCCACTCTTATAAGCCTATAACACAGCCATTGGCAATCTTTGGCACTTCAAGACATGTTAAACTACATGTCCCATCATGCTTTACGAGGTATTGGTGCTGGAGCATGCTGGGAGTTGTAGTTTCCCAACACCTGGATTGCAATGGTTGCTTTATTGATTATATAACACTAACCAAAACACAAGTGTTGTTGGCAAATGTTTGTACTAGTGAAATTTTTTATAAATCTAGAAAATTTAGGGCATTAATACATAGGTTGATGTTTTGATTTGATTGGTTGATATTTTTGTTTGTTAGGACTGATTTGATTGGTTGATATTTTTATTTGATAGGACTTATTTGATTGGTGGATATTTTGATACATTCCACAGTTTAAACCATGTTATATATAAGCAAAAAAAATGTTGTTGCTGAGGCAATACTTATTCCATCTATCTATCTATCTATCTATCTATCTATCTATCTATCTATCTATCTATATCTATCTATCTATCTATCTATCTATCTAT
>WWET01000834.1:227572-238376 GCA_011038615.1 Limnodynastes dumerilii
GCTTTTATTTTTTTTATTTTTTTTTATTTTAATTTTTTTTGTAAATAACCCAGTTTTTAATGATTTTTTTCTACCCACCAGGTCCTGGCCACGGATATGTCTAAACACATGAGCCTGCTAGCCGACCTCAAGACTATGGTGGAGACCAAAAAAGTGACCAGTTCTGGCGTCTTGCTGCTGGATAACTACACAGACAGGATGCAGGTGAGTGACTGGCAATCAGCTCTCTCTATGCCTCTATGGATGCTGGGGATACGAGTATGCAGGCGCCTGGTAGATGTTATTCAGGGCCACGGTTATTTAGTGACAGCTTGATGTTGTTGGAAGTTGACCAGATCACTTTCAAGACCCCAGACACCACCCGCAGCTCCTTGGATGCCATTGTGACATTGCTCTCTGCTGTTCTCAGGTTCTCCGTAACATGGTGCACTGTGCCGACCTCAGCAACCCAACCAAACCGCTGGAACTGTACCGCCAGTGGACGGACCGCATCCTGGAGGAGTTCTTCAGACAGGGAGACAAGGAGAGGGAGCGGGGCATGGAGATCAGCCCCATGTGTGACAAGCACACGGCCTCTGTGGAGAAGTCACAGGTGAGCAAACGTCCAGTGACCACGACTGCTCTGGATTCACTTCCTGTACGTAGAAAGTGACGGCAGATAAGAGCCACGGGGCCCATCCAGTCTGCCCAGTTGTTCATTTAAAACTATACTGAACCTAGATCCTTTTTTACCCCTCAAATTAGTTTGATATATCCTTATATATATCCCAAGCTTGTTTAAACTGTTCTACTGTGTTATCCTCTACCACCTCAGATGGGAGGCTATTCCACTTATCTATCACCCTTTCAGTGAAGCCATTATCCGCACATTTCCTCTGAACCTCCCACCCTCCGGTGTATTCATGTTTACTTCCTCCAGTCTTTCTTTGTATGTCATGTGACACCGGCCATGGAGCATTTTAGTTGGTCTTCTTTGCAGGGTGTAGGTCGCTGCCTCGAACGGCCCTTTTTTTTTTCTACCAGCCTACAGTGAAGGGCCTTGGAAATCGATTGCTTCTGCCTTGTTGAGGAGAAGCAATCGATGATTCCCAGGACGAAGAGGCAGCGGCGAATGGTAAGTATCCCTCTTCCTAATTCTTACCTTAACCTTCCCCGCATGTGAAAACAGGCTTTAGCACATGAAATCAAAGATTTCATTATTTACAATGCTATCATCGCCATGGAAACCATGGCGACGATCGCATTAACATGAACGATCGCTGCCCCCCTCTATTGAATGCAGACGCGCGCACGGAAAGCACGCGGGGGTCTGGATCCGGTCCAATGTCATTTTATTGGAAATATAGTGAGTATTTACACTATGAACAACTTCACGCAAGACATGTGATCATATTAATACAATAAAGTGCAAAATATAGACAATTTTACTGTGTATATATATATATAAATGTATGCGTATTTTTAGCAATATGCACTTGTGAGCAGCAGTAGTTTTGCTTAAGAAGACATTGCGCACGGAGCTGATCTTTGTACCTAATGAACTCTGTGAGAATGGGTGTTCCAGAACTCCATAAGTGCGAGGATATGCAAAGTGGGTAAGGGGGAGGAGACATTTAAACTGGACAGTATGGGCTGGGTCTGACACTTCCGTTCTTTAGCAAACTCTGCACAACGATATGCATGGAAATTGAAGGTAGCCCTATGATAGTGGAAGTCAACAAAAACAACTGCACGAACGAGGGGAGTGACATGAGAGTGCACTTGCCACTTAGATGCGTATTTTGTCTAATTTATACATACAGTAGAGCATTCATACAAGATATCACACTGCTTGCAAAGTCAATAAACATTGACTGTGAATGAGGTGTGAATGTATACAATAGAATAGTATGGGCTAGAGTAGAGGGGAGCTTAACATAATAATAGGATAGGAGGAGAGGGATCAATTTACTGTGTATTGCAGATATAGATAGAAAGAATTAGATAGCTAGATAGAATCAGATAGGGGTATGTAAAAAATAAAAATAAATAAAAAAATAAAAATAATAATAATAATAAAAAATATATTATATATATATCCAAAATGAAAGGCACTCCACTTTAATAGCAAATAATGCTGTACATGCTGCGGTGCACAGCTGTGTAAGAAAGACACTTGCATATACTGAACCAAATAGCGGCACTCTGAAAAAACTTGGAAAATCCCAACTCCTTACTCATCCCCGATGGAAGTTTTTTCTTATAAAAACTGAAACGTTAGAGAAAGGAGTTGTGATTTTCCAAGTTTTTTCTGAGTCTCTGAGTGCCGCTATTTGGTTCAGTATATGCAAGTGTTTTACTTACACAGCTGTGCACCGCAGCATGTACAGCATTATTTGCTATTAAAGTGGAGTGCCTTTCATTTTGGATATATATATAATATATTTTTTATTATTATTATTATTTTTATTTTTTTATTTATTTTTATTTTTTACATACCCCTATCTGATTCTATCTAGCTATCTAATTCTTTCTATCTATATCTGCAATACACAGTAAATTGATCCCTCTCCTCCTATCCTATTATTATGTTAAGCTCCCCTCTACTCTAGCCCATACTATTCTATTGTATACATTCACACCTCATTCACACATTATTTGCAACCTATTAACCACTTACTCCCTTCCCTCCCTCCCATTCACACCTTATATACTTTACCTGGCCTTTATCTTCTTCCCCGCTGCTCTGCCGACAGCTGCAAAAAAAAAAAAAAAAAAAACAAGCCCAAAAACCTTGGCAACTATGTCAGTCACACAGCAGTGTTACTATCAGGACTGAGGGGAATTTTAGTATGGAAAGAAAAGTTTCCAAGTTTGTGGTAATCCTTTAATAGAAAGGAAAACCAGATAGCAAAGTGGTTGTAAATAGGGTAGAAAAATATTAACCAGTGGGTTGTAAGTTGGTAAACCTGTCTGAAGAGGTGAGTTTTAAGGGAGCGCTTGAAAGTTTGGAGAGTAGAGGATAGTCTTAATGGGCGAGGAAGGTTAGTCCATAGAGCATGTGCAGCCCTGGAGAAGTCCTGCAACCGGGAATCAGAGCATTTGTTTAGTGTGGAGGAGAGCTGTATGTCCTGTGAGGATATAAGAGCACGAGCTGGGATATATCTTGAGATGAGTGAGGATATGTATGCAGGTGCAGTCTTATTGATGGCTTTGTAGGTTAGCAAAAGAATTTTGTATTTGATTCTGTAATATACATGCAACCAATGTAGACACTGACAAAGTGGACCTGCTCTAGAAGAGCGTTTTGCATGGAAAATCAAATCAGTCTAGCTGCTGTATGCAATATAGACTCTAGGGGGCATTTTATAATGTTAGGAGAGCATTGCATTATTCATTATGGTTAAGGTTAAGTCTCATTGTACCTTTGACTGGCCACTCAGTCAGAATTGGCCCGACCGCGTTTGGGATTCACAAGAATATGACACTACCCTGGTGTCACTAATAGAGAATGTTTTTTTGAAAAAACAATAAAATTGTATATTTAAATATAGCCTGAACTTTTTTTTATTCTCCTTAATATCCAGGTCGGCTTCATAGATTATATTGTCCATCCTCTGTGGGAAACCTGGTCAGACCTTGTCCACCCAGACGCACAGGACATTCTGGACACATTGGAGGACAACCGGGATTGGTACCAAGGTATGATCCCTCAAAGTCCGTCTCCGCCGCCGGACGACCATGACAAAGACGATGACAGCTGCATTGATAAGTTTCAGTTTGAGCTGACGCTAGAGGAGGAGGCAGAGGAGTCTGATAAGGACAGGAACAGCGGCATCGAGGATGAAGAGGATCCACTACATACAACGGTAATCCCTGAGGACTCAACAACGCAGGAAACACAAGCAGAACAGACTGACAAATTCTCAGATAACCCCTCCCCCGAGGAGTCCTGAATTTTGCTGACGGAAAACTTTAAGACGTTATTTAACACACCGGGAACTGTTTAACACAGAGATCAAAATGTGGTTTATTTCCAATTGCATATTTATTTTTTGCTTTCTTTTATTATAATTTTTTGTCTATGTTTTCATTTTTTTTTTTTTTTTATTATTCTCAAGGGGAACAAACACATTACTGTAGATTCAGATACTTTGCACAGAATAGGAGTTTTGTTGCCATAAGAAAGTTACGACACACTATACAAAAAACTGTAACTTATTTTATTTTTAATACTTTTTTCTAAAAAAAAAAAAAAAATGGTTGGTTATTTTTTTTCCCTTTTTAAATACGTTTTTTTTTCTTTCTTTTTGAAACGGATGCAACAAGAAGATAAACAAGTTTTAATTTCTATCTTTGCGCTCTGCAGCGATAAGCCATTTTTTCAGGAAAAAAAACAGAACAAAAAACCCCATCAAGAACTAAATGAAACCCTATGTCATTGTTCTTTATTTTCATACCTCTGGATCGCTGTTTTTCTTTTTTTCTTGTGTTAAGCTCAAAAAGAAATCCTGTTGATGCGGACACACTGGGCACGTTCCAGTGGACATTTGATTTTCTGGGAGTGACATAGAATGGACTGTGGAAACAAGGGTGTGCCTTTTATGTATATGTTTTCCTGTGTCTTTCATTGTCTGGCAAATGGCACTCCTGTGACAAAGGCTTCTGGGTAAATGGTGAACAGCATCAGTGCTACAAGGTCACATGCACATTGTGGCCAATGATGCGCATTCATGGTGTTCAGATAGATTCCGGGGTCTTGTTAAATTGATCCTTTTCCTACAGGACAGTAGGCAAGATCTGTCACCCTCTGTTTGGTAGCCAAACGGTAAAAGAATGTGTCATCCTTTAGCCGCTAGCAGACACTTTTTTTTTTTTTGGTATAAAAGGGAAAAAAACCAAAAAAAAAACCAAACAAACAGAAAATGGTAATTTTATTCGAATCTATCTTTCTCTTTAATCTCTCAATATAGATATATCTATATATATATATATAATATATATTTTCTAAATGCATAATAATTTATTGATCACCTTCTCTCATGAGATCCACGTTGAGACCATAGATTTATAAAGGGTGAAGAGATAAAGGACTAACGGTGGGGACTGGAAGCCTCTCACAGCTCGTCTGACATGAAAGTCTTCCTCGTCCTGTTTCCTTTGCTCGTACTGGCAATACATTCGCAGTAATGCGTTTTGGGCTTTCTGTTTGTGTTTTTAGGAGACCGGAAGCTGCAAACATGGGGAAGGGAGGGGGGGTTACATTCTTTTTATTTTCCTCTAGTAATTTTATTCTTATTTTGCTGTTAAAATGTTGTTGGTTTTTTTTACCATTTTTTTTTTAATTGCCAAATACTTGCATATCTGTAAGCTGCAGCTATGAAAGGTTCCGCTAATTGTATTTCTGAAAACTGGCGCTCACTGCAAAAGGTTTTGGAACCCACAGTAGCTAAATTTGAACGTCAGCATCTCATTGGTCGTCGTAGGTCACAGCAGCCTTTTCCTGTGTGTCGACTTTCTGGCCCATGGATTCTGTGTTAGATATCATTTCATATAATAATCATTTGGGATGAGGTTTGGTTATATTCGGATGGTTGCATTGAGATTTGTAGCTAGAAATTTTAGGGCTGGGCCAAAAAGAAAAATGGCGTCCCAACCTTGAAAATTGACATTGTGGCTCCCCACTTTGCTTGTTTCCTGGGTGAGCACCCCTATTGTCCACCCCTAGTTACAGCCTATATTCATACTTTTCACACAGATGTTCTGTAACTAATCAGACAACCGTTTCTAATAGTCATTAATATGAATTTGGTGCTAACACTCAGTACAGTACAGGCAGCCATTTTGTCATGTTGTTAAGCCTGTTTATTGGCTTGGAACTTGTGACATCACTGAGCTCACTTTCTCTTATCACACTTGTTAATATTCCAGTAATGGCCGTGATACTCACAGACAGGAAGTAATAGAACAGGCCTGGCCAACATGTGGCTCTCCAGGTGTTTTGAAACTATGACTCCCAGCATGATTTTAACTGCATAGGCATAGCTGATACCAGACAAAGCATACTGGGAGTTGTAGTTTTAGGACACCTGGAGAGCCACAGGTTGACCAGGCCTGCAATAAAAGAATATTTAGTATGGGTCTTAATGAATCGACATACTGCATTCTCATGATTACAGACGTTGGGATATTGTAAAATAATCCTTATATTGTAAGCCCATCTTAATGGGGGGTTAATAAAATAAGGTTTACTTAAAAAATAATATAAAATAATAATAATTTCCCCCCCCCTGAATCTGCAGTCACTATGTAACGCAAAGTATCGAATATAAAGCTCATAACCTTTTTGTCCATGGCTGTCCCAGAGAGGGTAAGATAACATACTTTTTTAATTAGGTTTTGAAAGCTTAGTGTGCATTGTCTGCTGAGACAATCCAATCTTAACTACAATGCAATGCATCCAGGTGCTAAATGTCACCCAATTCATTTCTGCCATGTTACAGCAAAAATACATAACGCTTATTTAATAATCTGTATGAAATATACACCCTGTAATTCAGTGGTTCCCAGTCCTTCAGCGCCCCCTGGAGTCTAATGGTTACCTTGCAGCACCCCTAGGCCTCTTGATCATTGGTTGCTGTATTTTATAGGCAGCCATTCATTGTGTGCTGTATTAATTATCACTGATACGTATACCTTAAACATGCACCAATATTCGTTATATCCAATAACATAAAAAATACCACACAGGGTGGACATTTTGTTGGCCAAACACAATTTACCAGGATCTCATATAAAGTATGAATATTCCAAACCTCAACCTCACCTGGGTTATATTTAATAGAGCATCTAAAATGGATAAGTAGAGATGTTGCCCAAAGCAACCAATCAAGTTCTAGCTTTCATTTTCTAGATTGTTTCCTAAATAAAAGCTCGAACCGGATTGGTTGCCATAGGCAACATTTCTACATTTTCTCTTTAAAGATCCATTAAATACAGAAAAATCAGAATAGGAAATCCTAAAAATGCAAATAAATAAGGGAAATAAAATGAATAAAAGAAATCCCAATGAATGTCCCCAATGCAGCTTACAGATTGCAATATGCATATATATATTTACTATTCTATCTGCCTTAAGTTACAATCTGTTTGCCATGGTCCTAGCAATCACTATGTGTGTGTGTGTGTTGTGTCTACATGTTTATGTGCAAGGGCTGTACAGGGTGAGGAGAGAGATCAAAACCTTTTTATTTTGTATGATCGCGTCATGGTTATCTGTCATTTTACTTGAGCTTGCATCCTTCCAAAGATTATCATGTCAGAGCCGTGTATGTAGGTAGAGTCTGTGCCTATGGCATTGCAGAAGTGTTAACTAAATAATATGTGTATTTTCCCTATACAATGAGTAGATGACTTGTAAGATTGGACAAATATGCCTAGGTTTAAAAGTGTGACCCTTAAAAATGTCTGTTTCATTGTCATATTATTAAGATCTAACAGCAATTAACGTGTTCCTTGACAACCGTATTATAGTTACAGTTGTCAGGGGCACGCCCTTCTATACTGTATTGCCATTGGTAGAGAAATCTGAAAGAGCACATTACAGAAGGGATATGCTGACATGTACTAGGTCAGCCCTAGCCATCCTGTTGCTCTCTAGGTGTTGTGAAACTACAACTCCCAGTTATAAGCTATACCTAAGCAGATAAAACATGCTGGGAGTTGTAGTTTCACAACAACTGGAGAGCCACAGGTTGGCTAGGCTTGTACTAGGTACTCGGCCAGGGGGGATGCGGCTGCTACGGGGCCCAGAGGAGAAAGGGGCCTGTGTTAGCTGCAAACCTTTGCACTGTCAGCAAGCTGTCACAAAGAGAGCTTTAGAATGTACCAGAATGGTCATCCAGCAAAGTAATGTAACACAGATTCCGTAATAGGGGGTCCCTGTAGGAGAGGTCTAAGGCAGGCATCGACAGCCATTGGTACTGCTGGTGTTGTTAAACTACAACTCCCAGCAGAGTCGGCGGTTCCCTATACCTGCTCTATTGTTTGCACTTTATCGCCCCCTTATGTTGGACCATAGCCTTTCCAATAACACTAACCTGTATTAGGAATAATCAGCCAGCCATTCACTTCTTCAAGGCACCCACCAGATCATCAGGCAGAAAGGTATCCGAAATATCATTTCATGGGAGTGAAGAAATGGGCGCTTGTCACAGGTGTAACACTTTCCCTCTTTGCACATTTGTGATTGTGCCGTGCTAGTGAACTCGTGAGTTTTCCCACATCCATTACGGGGTCTACTAGTGGCCAGAGAACCCATCTTAGGTTGTGCCACTTATATTAGGCCGCTGACACCTTTAATGGAGACTAAAGCCAGCAATGTTTTTAAGGGCTAGTTGGAAATGACGATGGTCCTGAGCGTAAAGTGATGAATCTTTTTGCCAGTTTAGAATTCTTATAACAAGCTTTTTAGATGTTTCCTCTAGGGCCAGAATACAGTGGTGGATCGGGGCTCGTAGACACCGTCTCTTCCCCGGCTGTTCTCATTGCTTAAACTATCATTTTCCATGTACAGATATTCGATATAAAATTTCCATAGTGGCGTTTCTATATTTCCACTTTACCTGAACAACAATTGCCAGCAATTATGCAACTACAGATATCTCAAAGCACTTGTTCTAAACGATGTCCATAAAATGCTCGTTCCAATATCAATTGACACCACCGAGAACCGAATTCACACTTTAGAAGCTCCGACTTCTTAAGTGCGATCCGAAATGACCGACTACACATGTCATTCACGCAATCTGCACTTGGTAGGTTAGGTAGAAGGGGGCGTGAAAAGGCGGCCTCAGGGAGGATGACGTGAGTGGGGGAGGGAGCCACTCTGGCACGATATCTTAGGGAAGCCCTATGACACTCTTAAGCGCCATAAGAAACCTGAAACGAGCTGTGGGGCAGGACGGGGAGTTAGGTGTGGATACGGCTGCACCTAATTCACTCTTACCTGAGTTTTTAAGCTGGCCACAAACACACAGATGAGATGATTAATTATCTGGTGATTGGCTGGATTATTGCGTTGTGCATGACATCATCCAAAATGTGCTGATAGTTCAGGGATTCTGGGACGGCCTCTGATTATATCTTGTTGGGTTGGGAGTAAGGTGTTGAAAAAGAGCTCAATATATGCGCTGTGAGCGTCCACTATAAGATGGAGCAGATCACGTTTAAGGACCAGACTCCGTAATTTAAAATCCAGAGCCCCACTGTATCCAAACTCAGCCACAAGGACGTAGCCATAGCAGGGGGTGATGTGGAAGTCGGAATAGTACATAGGGGCTGAAATACATCGATACTATTTAAATACCTCCCCGCTCCAGGCCAAGAAAGGTGTGTTTCCCGAAAGGAGCGGAGATGTTACCCTACCCCAAAACCCACACCCTTATCATCTCCCCAGTAGCTTTGGTCTCACCCCTTACCCAATCTACGAATCTTCCACCCAGCCGCGCCATTTACATTGTGTTCAGTTTCTTGTACAATCCCATTCCGCAGCACTGCATAGAACGATGGAGGAGAGCGCGGTCCTGAATGTGGATAGAGCCTTCTCCATGTTCTAGCACAGAACACCGTTTCATCTAGGCACCTGAGCAAGGATAGGGCCGGTTTCTTGTGACGTCTTGCTGTTTCCTGAGTGATTTTCAAAGCGTCCTAACGCTCTTCGCTAGGATAATGGAGATGAAGGCAATTTCTTCATTTTATTTTTTATTTCTCAGGAGGAGTCTGTCACTTGTTTTTTTTAAGGCAATTTCAGTGCCTGTGTAGCCATGAATTCCAATATGAACCGTCGTTCCGTTTTCTATTTGCAATATCGCGATGCGTTGGGATGTTCTGTGTGTTTATCGGATGGTGTTGTCTCAGTCTTGCCTTTCCTTTCACTTGCCATACTTCACCACAAGTGGAAAGGCTGTGACGTCTAATGTCACAGGGCGAGATACCGTCTCCCGTTCACGGGAAGGAGGGGAGGGGGGAAGGTTTATTTGTTAGGAACATAGATAAACAGATAACTTTAAAAAAAAAAGATGAAATGCCATTTCTGTACACAGTACTGTAGCAATTGTTTTTCTATTTTAGCCATCATATATTAATGAACTCCTGCAGCCCCAGAGAGACTTTGCGATATGGCACATCGAAGGCCTCCCTGGGGCTGATGGGAGTTTTCTCCCCTGCTTTGCTGGAAGGGGGGGGCAGAGCTTATATCTCCTGCATCCAGCAGAGAAGGGGTTAAGCCTCAATCGAATCCTTCAGTGGTTCTTGTACAGTTTTTAATTTTATTTTTTATTCTGTTTGGCGTGTGGTTGGTTAAAATAAATGACTAAAAATAAAAATGAGAAAAAAAATGCTGAAAATAAAGTTAATTCCTTTTTTTTTTGTACATATTGTAATGTTAAGAATGTACATTTATTCTATGGGTGGGCGCCTCTGGTTTGAGAGGTGCTGATACAGTCAATGCTCCTGGTGAGACATATAGCTGCATTCTCTGTATATTTCTATGGTGTAATATAGACAAATTGATAATTGTAGAGTTGTTAATTCTGAGATTGTTGTATCACATTGCACTGTTCTCTGTACCTTTACCAAATCATGAATTACAGCTTCTCAACAGAACCATGACATTACATTGTGTCTGCTTCACTTCCAAGTATGTGACATGTGCAACTCGTGTCTATATAAATCTATTTACCCGGAGCTGGACTTCTCTTCTCCCCCTCTCTCTATCTCTCTCCTCAATGTCTCTCTCTCTTTCTCCCCTCTTCCCCCCCCCCTC
>WWET01000834.1:322582-349469 GCA_011038615.1 Limnodynastes dumerilii
GTAGGGAACCTTTTATTTACAAACTGAACAGCGCTCAGCCAATGTAAATATGTTCTACATAAAATATTATTGTATTTAGAAAAGTAACACAGGTATTTGTTTTAATAATTCCCTAATTAAATAATTAAACATCAACTCGATGCACTTAAAAAATAACTCCATGGTGCATGACAGTAATATTTTGTCTTGGGAGTGGAGAGCCCACTTCAGCTGTTGCGTGGGAGGGTTTCAAATGTCGCACTTCAGCAGGTAGTGTCTGGCATGACGTTACCTCTTGTTAAGATCGGCTTCTGTGCCTACTTTAAAAAAAAACCTCATTCAGCAGTGTGACTAGCGGTGTCCACGCCACTGCAGTACAGTAATGTACTCACTATGGCAGCGAGGAGAGCGTAGGTGCATATTTTTGCATCCGGACCATCATGTTGCTCATGGGGTAATGGATATTTAGGGTCAGATTTACTAAGCAGCGAGTTTGTGGAGATGTTGCCCATAGCAACCAATCAGAATCTAGCTCTCACTTTTCTATTACATACTGGAGAATGTTAGCTAGAATCTGATTGGTTGCTATGGGAAACATCTCCACTTTCCAAACCTGCAGCTTAGTAAATCTAGCCATTAGTATTTTTTGTGGCTACTTCTTACACCACAGCTTGACATTGCCTGAAATTCATCTATTCATTGTGATTGTTACATGTATATTCCTCTTTATGGGCCTGATTCAGAGATCCGATATTAACGATAGTTAGGTGCGTATATTTAAGATTGGATCGATTTTGCATCAACTGCGCATGCGTAGCAATAGTGATACGCCGTCTACGTTGAAGTTAGGGTCGGAAATGCCTGAAGGTCGGACTTGTGAATCGGACGGGAACAATTGCGATCCTAAATTCAGCGGAGATCTATGAACCAAAGGATTTGCATAGAAATAGGCACGGGGAGGCATTAAGATGAGGGAAAGTGGGTGCACTTACAGAGTTAGGCCCCTAAATATCCGCAACTAATACACATAAGGCCAGAAGTGAGTGCGGCCACATAGGGCAAGTCAATGCAAGTGGAAGTTTAGGTCCGACCGGAGGTTGTGAGGGGAGTGACTGTTTTTTTTTCTAGTGGGTGTAACCTGCTCCGACCTGCCACTTAGTTGCGTATATTTGCGGCCCGATCGCTGAATCAGGCCCTATATCCAGACTCCCTCGGTTAAATTATTATAAATAATAATAACAGTATTTATAAGGTGCCACAAGGTATCTATGGTTCAGTAGAGAATGATGGGATGCACGGTACAACATATACATATACATACAGGGTAATATATATTGCCCTGGTGGGAAGCCTTAAGGAATGAGGGAAATCATCATTCCAGTGTTGTGGAGCAATGTGGGAGCAATCTTGGATGTGGGAGTGACAGGTGGTAATAGGGTTGTAAGTAAGGCAGTGGTCATTAGCAGTTTAGGGTTAGATAGAGTATGTTGATGAGAGAGGACTGGTAGGGAACAATGCAGCAGGAGCGGGCCTTATAGGTAAAAGGGTTGATAATATAAGCCCATTAAACAAGTGGAAAAACAATGGGACCCATAACCTTTTGTTATCCCTAAAATCACATTTACAACAGGAAGTCTCACTTCTGCTGCCCAAAATGACAGATGGCCAGTCTGATTGTCATATACCAGGAACATCCATATACAAACCTAAGTTGTTGGATGACAGTATCTCTGGCTCTGCCAATGTGTCTAGATGTAATGAGGTTATAATTTAATCCTATAGCATCACACCAAGCAAGTCCACATAGCGCCATGTCTCCAATGAACAAGATGACATTTTAGTTATCTGATGACAAGATCATGAGGCTTGTCTCATGGGACATTTGCCAGGGCTCAGATTTCAGGGTGTGGAGCCTGTTGTGTGAGTGTTTAAAGACTTGCTATCACCTGTGCACTATGGTTATTGAGACAGCCTTGTGCCTTAGAGATGGCATTACTGGCAGACGGTTATGTACATTGGGCCGTCCATTGTGCATTAATGAAAGCTACCTGTTTACACCATAGGCATAGGTGTTTATAGGCAATGTTCGGATGATGGTGGGTTGTAATAGGGTTCCACTAGCCAGGCCCTACTGATCACTGAATGCATCAAAACAGTGGCAGAATATATCGAATTTCAAGGGGAGACTGATTTGTTTTATTGTTTGCTTGCAGGGAGAATACCTTCCTTTTGCTTACTGCACACAGATACTGACCAGCTGTACTTTTACATGGTTATTAAGACTTGGGCTTGGAAACATCACCTCTGAACTCTAATACTGTTTAATACTGTCTGCCTCCGACTTTTACCTCCCCTGCAATTTAAAATGGTTTTTCCCAGGTGTAACTTTCCACCTGTTCTCCTTTATTATTTTTCATTCTGAATTTGGTCCATGCTTATTACAATTTTTGTATGCTATAAGTGATGCAAATATAAAATAAATATAGCAAGGTGTTGTGATGTCACATATTAGTAAACACAAAAGCCTGTATAACTAGTTATTTAAAGTTAAAACAAATATGTTATTATTAATATAATTATGAAAGCACTTCAGGTAAAAATGTCTGAATAAATAACCAACAATATGTGCGTGTGATTGGGGAAGATTAAAAACAAAACTGGCTAAAAAATGAGTGCACATAAGAGTTCAATGCTGTCACTAGATGGTAAAAGAAGAAATACAATGATAAAAATAAGTTGATCGTCAGTTCTTGATATCACCTAGGGCTGATCCACAGCAGCGCTTACACCTATATTTATGTTTACACACCAAGGGGCTATTTATAATTTAGGACAAGACTCCCCCAAAATATAGTTGCTTGATGCCCACCTTGCACAGGGAGTCCTGTCCCTTTATAAGTAGAAGGGCATCCTGCTTATATCTATAATGTTAAATTTACTGTGTGTTTCTGTGTCCAAATTCATGGACATTCTCCTCGCCACTAAAAAAAGAAAAATAAACACGAGGGGTTAGATCCAGAACTCCGCTTGCAATCCGTTTACTAGCGTAGCGTATTTACGCGTGTGTACCTTCTATACACTCCCCTAGGCACACCCCTTGAATGTACGTAATTTGACCGATTTCCGGTTTTCAATCCCTACCTAACTTTTGGCCGCGTAACCGCTATCATCCACACACATACGGATAGGCAACGCGGATTTACGCAGCTAAGCACGCCCATACTGTACACTTTAAATGAAAACCCCTGCCTATATTGCGTATTTTAGGCGTAATTTTGGCTCATGTAAAAATGGCACGCCCCCACGTACGAATTTCCGCAGCAAATATGTGAATGGAAAAAGAGGTAGACTCGAGCTTGGTGGAGGAGTGTGGATCCCAGTATGTGGGGTGTACTACACGCCCCCTCAAAATGAGGTCCCTGGAGCATAGGCACAATATTGCAAAAAAAAACCAAGAGTAGTGTTGCTATGCACTTTTTAAAATGCTGCAATTCCAATCTTACACATCTCACTATCCTGGGGATTGAATCCATATTTCCTACCCCCCGATCGATATCAGCGCCTCTGCTCCAGGAAAGCATACTGGATCCACATGTTGCAATCTTTACATCCAGGGGGTATGAATGAATGTGTGAATTTGGACTTCTAGGTCAGTGGGAGTCTGTTTCAAACCTTTTTTTATTTTTATTTTTTATTTATCATTATTTATTATTCATTTAGTATTTTTCTTATAATATTGTATTTGGTGTCTATAGGTATACCTGAGGATAATATGTTCCACCTTAAACATTCATCATTTTCTTATTATTATTTTGTATATGTTTCATTTTTATTTTCTCTATTTGTATTTATTTATATATATTATTTTTATGCACCATTTATGTATCATTCTTCGTTTATATGATTATTGGTTTTTAAATCACAAACATTGTTCCAACAAAAAAATTTAAAATGTAAAATGTGACGGGTGGTTGCTGGGGGAAACCTTTTTGCAATTTCTCTAACACTTCAATGCAGGGAATTTATATATATTTGCTATAATGTTTTTTTCTATTATGCATATTATGTATACTATGTCCTGCTTACAGTTACCTAGTTTCCTTTTTGTGTCTACTCAAGATGTTATTTTGTTATTATTTATTTCTTAACTATTATGTATCTAGAAATGTATTTGAGTGAGTCTCGACAGGCTTCTTTTTATTCCAACACAGGTGTAACTAATTAAGTAATAGCGTGCAAGGTTTAAAAGCAGGCTCAGTGTGCGTCATTGTTAGAGCCTTCTGATGAAACCGTTAGAATTAACGGAGAAACGCGTCAAGAAGCAGCCTTTAGACGTATTCACTATACCCTCTTCAGTACTATCCACTATTCTCCATACAGTGGACTTCCCAAGCTCTCTTTGGTCAGCACTCGTATCCATCTTGTGGTATTAGCAGAGGAAAGGACTTTTTAAGCTGCCGGCTGTGGCACCTGCCGGCACGGAGGTGCGATCACGTGGTGGCCTGCAAACATCTATGCATACCTAATCTGGGCGCTGAGGAAACCGGAGGTCTTGACTGCGGCTGGTCTGTGTGCCGTCCAGCCGCCGCCACTTCTCCGGGGTGCGTCCTCGCAGTCCCGGCTCCTTCTTTCTATCTGGCTGCCACCCGTGGAAGACACGTGAGTCACTTTGTATACGCTGCTGCTCTGCTTACTACATACCACTGCCATACAGGAGAGAGACCTTTTTGGGATAAGACTTTGGACAATCATACCAGTTTATCCATACTCAGTTCTGAGGATCCATCAGTTTCTATATACAGAAAGAGTGGTAATTCTATCCAACCCATATTCCTGTCTATTTCAGGACACAATTATCATAGGATCCTACTATCCATAAGTACCTAGGGTATTATGAGTATCAACTTTATCTCTTATATACTATGTCTATAAGGCTGCACTAAACTTTGCATGTTTTTAGTAATGTTTTTTATTGTTGGATAATAAATATCTATTAACATACCTGAGACCCACTTGTGGTTATTATTCCTAGCGCTTCCTCTTTTTATTTTTATTTTGTATTCCTCTTTTTATTTTTAAATATGTGAATGACCCAAACGATCAGAGTTACATTACGTTACGTAGCATATCATCTGTCCTGTGCATGCGCAGTACATACAAAATCGCGATTTTACGTGTCCGCCAGGCGTAAATGTTGTGGATCTGGGCAGAGGAGTCAAAAAGGACAATTACTACAACAACTGTCAGTTTGGCCGTTACAACCTCCAAGAGGAAATGCAGGATGCCAAAGGGCTGGTTAGCTTGTACGAGGTGAAGGCTTGCTTTTCTTCCAAACAAAGTTCTCTCTTGAGGGTCTTCTGGGAAAACTTGAGCATCTAAAATTTGCTCTCCCAGCCATAACTTGCCAGAGCTGAGAAGCACCCCTCTGAGGATGCTTCTGGTTGACCTGTTCTCATCTCCTCCTTGCTATGTGGGGAATAGAGATCTCTCAGTTGATGAAACCCAATTTAAGGTCTTGAAATGTTGGTACAGAATGTCCTCCTTTATACATTGGTTTCTCCCCTCATACTCGGAAAGACACTGGCTGCTTTATGCACATATGAACTTCCAGATAATTGTAGAGTCCAGAGTCTACAAAATAACTTTTAGTTAAATTCCTAAATTAGCGAAGGCAGACAACCCTTCATGTTGGAAAATCCATTTCCCCCCACCACATTAAAGGACTGGTTTGGAAAGGTAGGCTAGCCGATGATTGACTTGCCAATGTCCTCGATGGAATGGCGCTTGGAATATACTGTGACCATGTTCTGGGGGCTTGAGTGCAAGCCAACTCCCAAATACCTAACTGTGATCAGCACCGCCAACCACCTATTTCAGACAAACACCAGGGTACACACCTTCTCTCCATTAAGCCATGGGCTACTAATCATATACACCTTTACAGTTATCTGCCCCTTCCTCCACACCTCCATTCTTCTCCCCTGCTCTTCCCTATTTGTCAGTTCCCCCTCACCTTTGGTTTGGAGCAATAACGTAAGGCACAAGCAATTAGTACTCAATGGCTTATTAGCCAACCCAGTAGTGTAAATTTTGTAATTACTACCTTGAAAATTTGGAAGAATTTGAAAAACCTTCCAAGAGGAAGTCATTGTCTCATTTCACCCTTATAGAATTTACTAGACCCCTAACTCCATCCTCCTAGTTTACTAGCTATTAGTCCTGATATATTTCTTGAATATATATACATATATGTTTTCCCTCTGTTCGCTTTATTTACATATTTGATCTTTGAAATGAACACAATATTCACAACGATTGCAAACTGGTGGCTTGCCAGACTTCATGTAACTTAATACGATTTGTAAACACAACCAGTTTATTTAGATTATTGATCAGATTAGACTGTTATTTAATACACAGTTGTTTATTTGTTTTACTGGAAATTGGAGTCTTCCCGCCGTAAAAATAAGAATTTTACTTCAGCAATGGGTGTTTGGTGGAATTTGCAGAGAAACCAAAGAATGATTTGTCATCCTCGTCCCAAACCATTCAGCATCTGCTCTCCTCCCCATTATTAGAGAACAGATCAGACCCGGCACTACAATCATATTGGAATGTTGGTGAGCTTATGCGGATATCAGTAACAGTGGTTTCCAGCATCTAAGCGTAAATTACGCCTTCAACTTCGCAGATCTCGTAACGCTAGCAAATACACAGAAGATTGAAAGGATGTTGGGATCTGCTAAGTGGGGAAATAAAAAAAAAGGGACGAACAGGAATATCCTCGAGTCGTACATGTCAGAGTTTATGTGGAGGACTAGCCTAAATAACCGTGATCCTTGCAAAATGATTATAGAAGATATTTCCAGTTTTTGACTGAAAAATACAACCAAATAATCAGAAGTAGCAGCAGACGTTACCAAAATTTCTATATAATAAGGTAAACATGACACTGACGGTCACCGAAAGTTCTATATAATAAAGTGAGTCCGTAAAGTACAAGTTCTATATAATAATTTAATGAGTCCGTAAAGTACAAGTTCTATATAATAATTTAACAAGTCCCGAAATTACAAGTTCTATATAATAAGGTAATGAGTCCGTAAAGTACAAGTTCTATATAATAATTTAATGAGTCCCTAAATTACAAGTTCTATATAATAAAGTCATGAGTCCGTAAAGTATAGTTCTATATAATAAGGTAATGAGTCTGTAAAGTACAAGTTCTATATAATAAGGTAATGAGTCTGTAAAGTACAAGTTCTATATAATAAGGTAATGAGTCTGTAAAGTACAAGTTCTATATAATAAGGTAATGAGTCTGTAAAGTACAAGTTCTATATAATAAGGTAATGAGTCTGTAAAGTACAAGTTCTATATAATAAGGTAATGAGTCTGTAAAGTACAAGTTCTATATAATAAGGTAATGAGTCTGTAAAGTACAAGTTCTATATAATAAGGTAATGAGTCCGTAAAGTACAAGTTCTATATAATAAGGTAATGAGTCCGTAAAGTACAAGTTCTATATAATAAGGTAATGAGTCCGTAAAGTACAAGTTCTATATAATAAGGTAATGAGTCCGTAAAGTACAAGTTCTATATAATAAGGTAATGAGTCCGTAAAGTACAAGTTCTATATAATAAGGTAATGAGTCCGTAAAGTACAAGTTCTATATAATAAGGTAATGAGTCCGTAAAGTACAAGTTCTATATAATAAGGTAATGAGTCCGTAAAGTACAAGTTCTATATAATAAGGTAATGAGTCCGTAAAGTACAAGTTCTATATAATAAGGTAATGAGTCCGTAAAGTACAAGTTCTATATAATAAGGTAATGAGTCCGTAAAGTACAAGTTCTATATAATAAGGTAATGAGTCCGTAAAGTACAAGTTCTATATAATAAGGTAATGAGTCCGTAAAGTACAAGTTCTATATAATAAGGTAATGAGTCCGTAAAGTACAAGTTCTATATAATAAGGTAATGAGTCCGTAAAGTACAAGTTCTATATAATAAGGTAATGAGTCCGTAAAGTACAAGTTCTATATAATAAGGTAATGAGTCCGTAAAGTACAAGTTCTATATAATAAGGTAATGAGTCCGTAAAGTACAAGTTCTATATAATAAGGTAATGAGTCCGTAAAGTACAAGTTCTATATAATAAGGTAATGAGTCCGTAAAGTACAAGTTCTATATAATAAGGTAATGAGTCCGTAAAGTACAAGTTCTATATAATAAGGTAATGAGTCCGTAAAGTACAAGTTCTATATAATAAGGTAATGAGTCCGTAAATTACAAGTTCTATATAATAAGGTAATGAGTCCGTAAAGTACAAGTTCTATATAATAAGGTAATGAGTCCGTAAAGTACAAGTTCTATATAATAAGGTAATGAGTCCGTAAAGTACAAGTTCTATATAATAAGGTAATGAGTCCGTAAAGTACAAGTTCTATATAATAAGGTAATGAGTCCGTAAAGTACAAGTTCTATATAATAAGGTAATGAGTCCGTAAAGTACAAGTTCTATATAATAAGGTAATGAGTCCGTAAAGTACAAGTTCTATATAATAAGGTAATGAGTCCGTAAAGTACAAGTTCTATATAATAAGGTAATGAGTCCGTAAAGTACAAGTTCTATATAATAAGGTAATGAGTCTGTAAAGTACAAGTTCTATATAATAAGGTAATGAGTCCGTAAAGTACAAGTTCTATATAATAAGGTAATGAGTCCGTAAAGTACAAGTTCTATATAATAAGGTAATGAGTCCGTAAAGTACAAGTTCTATATAATAAGGTAATGAGTCCGTAAAGTACAAGTTCTATATAATAAGGTAATGAGTCCGTAAAGTACAAGTTCTATATAATAAGGTAATGAGTCCGTAAAGTACAAGTTCTATATAATAAGGTAATGAGTCCGTAAAGTACAAGTTCTATATAATAAGGTAATGAGTCCGTAAAGTACAAGTTCTATATAATAAGGTAATGAGTCCGTAAAGTACAAGTTCTATATAATAAGGTAATGAGTCCGTAAAGTACAAGTTCTATATAATAAGGTAATGAGTCCGTAAAGTACAAGTTCTATATAATAAGGTAATGAGTCCGTAAAGTACAAGTTCTATATAATAAGGTAATGAGTCCGTAAAGTACAAGTTCTATATAATAAGGTGATGAGTCCGTAAAGTACAAGTTCTACATAATAAGGTAATGAGTTCGTAAATGACAAGTTTTATATAATAAGGTAATGAGTCCGTAAAGTACAAGTTCTATATAATAAGGTAATGAGTCCGTAAAGTACAAGTTCTACATAATAAGGTAATGAGTTCGTAAATGACAAGTTTTATATAATAAGGAAATGAGTCCGTAAAGTACAAGTTCTAGATAATAAGGTAATGAGTCCGTAAAAGTACAAGTTCTATATAATAAAGGTAATGAGTCCATAAAGTACACAAATACTGAAAAACCCAGGTTAGTGCACTTGTTGATGTGAAAGCGATATTAAGGTAGGGTCCTGGCCACGCATCCACCATCTGAACGTAGGAAGGCAGGGGAGCAACCTAGACATAGGGTAAGGGATAAGCAAATTATATCCCAGCCAGTTCGGAGCTTGCTGGGAGCGAACGGCCCTATCAAACGATGACCCACACTCATCATAGATATTTAGGCTGATTACATACAGAAATATGTCAGGCAAACTGCACAGCTGTTCTAATATGACACAATCTGGTGATCTTTGCATTTGTCACCATTTTCTTTTTTACATTTATTTTACCTGTGATTTATAGCCTGGAAAACCTCTCTAGCAACAAGTGATTACATGCACTGACACATAATGAGCTACACAGAGACCGGATAAGAGCAGATTTGGAAACGTCTTATATAACACCAGAAATAAAGGTACATTTTTCAAAATCATTCTGGTTAACATTAACCTCCTATATGTAATAGAAGGTTCATGTTAACCAGAATGATTTTGAAAAATGTACCTTTTTTCTGGTGTAAATGTATTAGGTCAGTGAAGTTATATCGTTTACAAATGGAATTTAGACTTCAGTGCTCTCAAACCTTTCCCAACAGCAGCACACAGCTGTACTTCCTATAGGAGATAATGGCTTTGTACATTGATTGCAGAAAGACAGCCCACTAAATAGACAGGCAGAACTGAATGAGATCTATTGTTCCTATAATAGTGATAATAGTAACGATATAACCTGATGTGTACCACAATTTCACTCAACTCTGAACAACACTCTTTGAAGAGACTATTACTGAACAGCCTGGACCCACTATATATTGGGAAATCACATGGATCACTATCCCATCACTATCAGCGTCGAGAATGGCCCTTTTCTGAAATGGTCGTTCTACACCGATTTTGAATTGGCTCTGAATTTGATTGCTTTTGCCCCGCAGGTGAGTATATATCCTACCCAAACCCTTATCCTAATTCTTACCCTAACCCTTCCCTTCCATTACCCTAACCCTCCCTTCCCCACTGCCTGACCCTATGACTCCCTTCCTCACTGCCTGACGCTATGACTCCCTTCCCCGCTGCCTGACCCTAAGGGCCTGATCCAGAGCTACGATGACGTTACATCGTGGACTCCCCCTGACACTCCCTCTGCCCCAAGCGTACTTACCATCACTTACGCCGGTTGAAGGCTACCTCAACTTCAGGCGGCATAAGTGAGGGTAACTACGCTGGGACGGCGGCGTTGTTACGATAACGTCGCCCTCCCAGCCTCATTACCCTCCCTCCCCCCGCCTCCCTACACTAACTACAGCGTAGTAACACTGGGGGACGCCCCCTCCAGCGTTACTACGCTGGTGCTAAAGACACAAGATCAACGATCTTCATCAACATCTGCCCGCCGCATGCGTAGATTGGCTTTTCAGCCGATCTTATGCTTACGCCCGCCGTAGTTACTAAGACTCCCCTACCCAAAGCCTGACCCTAAGACTGCCCTCCCTGCAGCCTAACCCTAAGACTCTCCTCCCTGCAGCCTAATCCTAAGACTACCCTCCCTGCAGCCTAACCCTAAGACTCCTCATAGAGGGCCGTATTCAGAACTCCGGCCTCATTGCATATAAGTTTTCCCACTATGATGTACTGCGCATGTGCAGTAATTCTGAAACGTAAACTACGTTGTATGTTGCAATGTAGATTGCGTATACGCGGTCTTAAAGACCATAGTAATAATGGCCACAGGGGACCAGAGCCAGATACTGGTTTGACAATGGCCTTTCTCACTTAAATCCCCCAGGTTAAGGTAAACCAAGTCCCTCCATATGCATTAGGTATACGCGGTCTTAAAGACCATAGTAGTAATTCTGAAACGTAATCTGGGCCAGATACTGGTTTGACAATGGCCTTTCTCACTTAAATCCCCCAGGTTAAGGTAAACCAAGTCCCTCCATATGCATTAGCTGGCAGCTAGGATACCTAATAATAGTCTAGCGAACCTTGTATTGTACTTTGTCTCAGTCTACTTACGTACTGTGTCACGCTTTGTTCTCTTATTTTTGTTTCCCTTCTTCTCACACCCCCACGCAGGCTATTTTTACACTAGAATTTGAAAATAAAGCAATACATAACTTAAAAGCGGGCAGTCAGTTCATTTCCTCTTCTACAGAAGGACGTCACAGCGGTGTTCTCATAAATGATTATTTTGCTGGCTCGTCTGTTATCTTGAGAGTTGTAATAGTCAGTCGTGTTATTAAATGGAGCAATTGTTCATTGTGCTTGGGTGTTGGATGGAAAAGGCGTTCCCCTATTAAACTTATAAAACCTCTACCATTATTAGTTTGAATGACACAAAAGGTAATAAACAATTAGAATTGGTAAGCAATAACCAATCACTGCTTACTTACATATCAGCTAAACGTCTTGTACTGGAGTTTACTAGAGTTTATAAAGAGACTTTACTGGAATAAAGAACTGAGAGCATAATTGCACATTCCAAAACCAGAGTGGTTTTGTAGCAGGGTGGAAAAAAAGTGATGACCCAAATTCAAATATACACACGGCCGTTGCCTGGCAACACCCATGAGACCCCCCTCACACGAACGGGTTGACGGTGACTTACGGGTGCCTCGACCCACCCGTATCTTTAAGTGTGTAGTTCCAAGCTTATAATACTTCCGTACATCGTTATCTAACCGTGCTCTCGCTGCACCGTCAAATGGTTATTTAAATGCCCCCCCCCACCCACTTACACGGATCTTGCTTCGGACGGATTATAAACACGCCCCTCTATCCGGATCTTCCTACGTGCGATTCACAAGTCCATGCCTACTGGACTTCAGTGCGTAAAATCAACGTAGATTTCGTAAAATTTTGTTACTGCGCAGTTCATCGGATCGTGAAAATAAGTAACTTCACGAAAAAACGGATCTCTGAATATGGTCCGATATGTCCAGCCATTTACTTCCATCACTTTGTATGTGCCCAGCCATCCTCTGCTACCCGTTATGTGTTCTAGCCTCCAATTCTGCCCCTTGCATGTGTGTCCAGCTTCCATTTCTTCCCCTTCTATGTGTACAGCTTCCATTTCTGTCTTTTATGTGTGTCTGGTCTCCATTTCTGCCCCTTCTACGTGCTCAACCTCCTTTTCTGCCCCTTCTGTGTCTCAAGCCTCCATTTCTGCCCGTTTTGTGTGTCCAGCCTACATTTCTACCTCTTCTGTATGTCCAGCCTCCATTTGTGCCCCTTCTATTTTAAGGTTTACTTACCTTTGCAGCCATAATACCTATGCTCACCCCCTATGCGTATCTTGTACGTATGGGAGGTAGGCTGATTCACGGATGGAAGACAGCTGGTTTTCTTAAATGTGAATCCGACTTAGTGTTATGGCCTAGGGCCTTACTGAAATAGCCTGATCCAGATTTAGTAGCTTAGTGTGAACATACGTTTGGCCGCTACTACGTTCCATATGTGAGTGAAAAGGCTGCTCCCCCACTCACCTATGGAATTCTAGACATTTATGTGTCCAGAACATTTCCATACCTTTTAATGTTAAATGTGAGAACAAGATAATTATATGTAAGGGCTAAACCCAGTCCTTACTGTATGATTTACATAGGCAGATGAGCCCACCATGGGCCTGATCCAGACCTACGCTCGGATGCGGTCTTATGCTGATCGTAAGCGTAAAAACTGCCATTTGTACTTAGTGCGCATGCGTGGAGCAGATGATTCGCTCATGTTACGGTCGGTAAATCTTTGCGTATGGGCCTTAAACGTAACTGCTTCGTATTACCGATCATGGGGGCGTGCCTGCCATACGAAAGCCATAACCACGCACCGAGGGCGGGGTGAAGCATTTAAATAGTACAGTATGGACGTGCTAAGGGTCGTTAATACGCATTGAACGTACGCACGGCCGCACGCTACGAACACAAAAGTTAGGGTAGGGTTTGGCGAGCGTATGGATGCTAAACTAGGTACGAGCAAGGGGAGTGCCTATTGCCGTGCATCGGTGGTACGTTTGGCGATAATACGCTACGCACTCCAGCGTAGGTCTGGATCAGGCCCCATGTGTATAAAGTGCGCTCAGAGGTCTGCCCTGTCCCATATATGAACTGCAGGACATATGAAATCAATATCATTCTGATGCATGTGCAGAGGTTCTGGGCATGTGCAGTTACTGAACGATAGCTGATTTACGCTTGCAAGCCAGGATCCATTATGTTATTGGGCCTAATAAGGTAAGAACATGTTTATGAAATTCATGTCTATGATTTTAATGAAGCAGTTCAGGAATGAATGCAATAAGTCAAACAAACATGCAGAAGTAATGCCTTCCACCTAGTTACCCTTTATCATGTCATTGATTGTGATCAACATAAAAGCCATACAAAGAGAGTCAGTAGGAGGCAATTAATAATTAACTTTACCAAAGTAGAAAAATACTTCAACTAAGTACAAATTGGTACTGGAAAGCAAGAGACTGTTCAATTACATATTGTTAGAAATGTCTTTCAAGTATCACTTAACTCCGATGAGGTACTGCAAATGACTGTTCCTTACCCGCCATAGTCAGGTAAGCGAAGATCCCCAGAACGAATCCCCAGCTCCGATGAGTGAGTATTTCTCCAACCCTTATCATAATCCTCCCCCTAACCCTCCCCTTCCATTACCCTAACTTTCCCCCAGCCTAACCATAATCCTCCCCTTCTATGTTCTATCCACTCCCTGCAGTCTAACCCTAAGCCTCCTATCCCTGCAGCCTGACCCTAACCTTCCCCTTCTCTAATCCATCCCTTCCATGCAGCCTAACCCTAATGCTGGGTACACACTACACTTTTTTCCAACAATAATCGTTCCAATCAAACGATTACACGACCAATTCACACAATATCGTTGAAGTGTTTAGGTATGCACGATCAACGATATTGTGTGAATCGGTCGTGTAATTCTTTAAACAGATTTTATAGACAGCTTAATTTGCCAGATGAACGATGCATCGGCAGAAAAATCGTGGGAGGCTGTCGTTACAAAAATTGCATTGGAGATTGGATCGTTAGAAAGAAAGTGTAGTGTGTACCCAGCTTAAGACTCCCCTTCTGTGCTCAATCTCCTCCCCACAGCCTAACCCTAAGACTCACCTTCTATGATGCATCTTCTCCCTGAAGCCTAACCCTAACCTCCCTTTATGCACTTTATTCCCTCCCCATAGTCCACTAACCTGTCAAGTTGGGTCTCGCGTCTAGCACTGCTCCGGGTGTTGCGTCTGAAAGCTGTTGGCGTAATGAATGGGTAAGTTGCCTAAAATTAGATTCGGCATACTTACCCATTCATTACAAAGACTTTCTAATTTGGCACATTTTCAAAATAGAGACAGCCGACAATTAGCAGTGACCTGTCTGTATATCGAAAATCTGACTTTCATTTAAAAAAAGCACAACTTTCACTTACATGAAACACAAGAGAGCAACATTGGAGATGTTTCTAAACCAATGGTACACTGGGGCTACTCAGGTACACAGGAAGGAACCCCACAATAAGGAATGAGAGCGCAAACAACAAGGAGCTGAGGGGCAAATGGTAACAGAAGAGAACACACGGGACCGAATTCAAGCTTAAAATATGAACTGTTAGTTAGTGAAGCTCTATAGCACTTCTTAAATGTCATAATGTTCCTAAAAACGGGGGGCAATTGGGGTGCAGGTCAGATGAGTTAGGTGCGGATACTGCCTGTACCTAACTCATTGTGATCTGTGAATTATGGTCCAGGAAGGGGAAAATACAAGCGCTGGGAAAATAACAGTACACAGAGAAGAGGAACAGAGAAAGAAACACTGAGAAGTCACACTGAGAACTGAGGCTGAGAGCAGGCACTGGATTCAGACACAGAGAGCTGGCACAACATGGAAACGCTATTACCGGCAAGAGAGAGGTGTCTCTGCTGGCTATTTATGAGGCTGACCGATCAGTGAGAACTGACGGATAGCCTCCCGCACTGATAGATTGTCCTGGCTGCTAAATGATAGTCGGTGCCATATTATTATTATTAATAATAACGTTTATTTATAAGGAGCCACACAGTATCCGCAGCGCATACACAGCTGCTCCTGATTGGAGGCCCAAGCAGCTAAGTGACAGCTGGGATTACTTGTTCTCTGTGGCCCTGCAGCAACGTAGCAGCACTTACCTATCACATGACGCTGTACAGAGAACAGGAACGCAGAACTGAACTCCTTACTCATGGTACTGAGCTGCGGACTCATGTACAAGGATACAGGGGAAAAAGCTTAACTTTTTTCCATGAAGTTTTGGAAGATATTCTTTCTGAAAACATAACAAATTTGGTAAAAAAAATTGTTGTTTTGTGAACGAAGAAAGTACTAACTCCACATTATCTTAAGGTATTTTTACTAGTTCCCTGTTACCTCTAAATATTTGTACTTTTTTTTTCCAAGTTAATAAGTTACATGTGTGATAATGGGACGTGTTAGTGGGTTTGGAATGTTATCAAACACATAGGTCAAAAGTGGATATTGTCCAAAATAATAAAGCTTTATTAAATGCATATGAAGGGGATGGAGAGTGGCACTCTACAATGATAGCCACGCCTACGGCATGCCCCTTATTGTGTCTTGATTATCCTGTGTTTGCGGCTGATGTTCCTCAACAAATTTTGATCCTAGGCCTATCCCCCTTGGAAAATTGGTTAAGAAATGTTACATATCAGCACCTAATATTAACAATTAATAAATTCTTACATTATATTAATGGCATAACAACACAATTGTGATGCATGAGGATTCAGGCCCCCAGGGGGACTCCAAAATGATGAAGGAAGTCTGAAACTTATACTTTTACCATAGGGACGCCTTAAGTTTTATCTGCTTAGCAGCTACAGTAATGAGCGAGAGAGTAATGAGCACCAGAGCTGAATGTGCAGTTTAAGGTCTCTTTCAGATTCCCTGTGCCATCCCTTATGAGCAGCCCACTAAGGATATAAATCTCTTTTCTGTGTTATTTCTCCCAGATGTATCTGATCCTATTAAACAATTATAATGCTGAATAATTGATTTTTTTTACTTTTCATTATATTCAGTCTTCAAGCTTAGTGCATATACAAATTGTGACAACTTACATTCAAACAAATCAAATGAAAATCGCAGGATGCAATTCTGAAAATGCAGTCAATTTGGAATGCATTTGTTTATGTCTATATATTAATCCAAACAAGTTCACTAGCTCATCTTTCATAAGCCCGGATTCTGAGCTGCGCTTCTGTCTTTTTTTTTGCGCATGATCATATCGGGAGCGCGTGCAGAAAGATGGGCACAAGTGTGCCCATACGTCTGTGTTCGTATCTGACAGCACTGCGTTTGTGGAACTGGGAGTTCCACGATATTTAAATGAGAAAATGGGTGTTTTTCTCATTTAAATATTTATGGTGTAAGCCATCGTGACATGGGGCCTGATCCAGAGCTACGAAAATTCGCACGACGGGCGAATGCGAACGTTCGCTCGGGCGTATCAACATACACGCCCCTAACACTCCCATAGTAAAGTTCCTGCTTACGGCGGCTATACCCTACACTGAGTACGCCCGTCGCCCGTACGAAAATTCGCAGAAAATACGCTGAGCGTACGGGCTTAGCACGCCCATACTGTACAATTTAAATGGCTATCCCCGCCTCCCTGTAGTAAAACGGGCGCCCAGCCGACCATCGTAAAAAAAATACGCCCCGCGAGCGAAAAATACGCTAACAATACGCCCGCTATTCGCTCATGACGCTCGGGCGACCGGAAGCTGTCATACTGGGCATGCGCATTGCGAATTTTTTGCCGAATTTTCGCATACGCTCGTCGTACGCTCGCTTGCGATCGTTGCTCTGGATCAGGCCCATGGACAGGACATGTTTTGCGTTGTCTCCCTCTGGATTTATTTTGGCCAAGACTCCCCCCTCAGGATTAAAAGCTTACAAGAATGGACTCCATCAGAGCAGGTAAGTGGCTTTTAAAATAATTTGAACTGTATTTTTACTGTAAATTTTATTTATTTAATATTGGGGACATTAAGTGGGCGCAGCAGGTCCTGGAAGCCAGGACATGCTGGCGCTTGTAGTTCTCCAAGCACCAGCATGCTCTTTTATCCATGGGCCTGCTGGTGCTTGTAGCATTACAAGCATCAGCATGCCCTGTAGGACCGATATTACTTATTTATTTACATTATAGCGGCGCACGTGGGGGGGGGTGTTAAATGTTAAATGTATGTGTGGGTTATTTTTTTTATATTTACTGTGTTTTTGGTTTTTTTAAAACTAATTACCTTTTAATTCTACAGCTTCAGTGACCTGCTTTTTTACGCTTCCCACAGGTGCAGTGGTGTTGGATGCGATCACAGACGGATGGGTACACTTGCGCCCATCTTTCTGTGCGCGCTCCCGATGTGAGAATGCGCAGTCCTCATTTTTGCTGCGCTTTCGTCTGAAAAAATACGGAAGCGCAGCTCTGAATCCGACCAATGTTGCACCTGCACCTCAAATACATATATACATACACTGCACATCATATACATATATATATACACATGCACACTGCACCTCACAGACATATGTATATACACATGCACACTGCACCTCATAGACATATGTATATACACACACCACCTCATAGACATATGTATATACACATGCACAATGCACCTCACAGACATATGTATATACACATGCACACTGCACCTCATAGACATATGTATATACACACACCACCTCATAGACATATGTATATACACACACTGCACCTCATAGACATATGTATATTCACACACCACCTCATAGACATATGTATATATACATGCACACTGCACCTCATAGACATATGTATATACACACACCACCTCATAGACATTTGTATATACACACACTGCACCTCATAGACATATGTATATTCACATACCACCTCATAGACATATGTATATACACACACTGCACCTCATAGACATATGTATATACACATGCACACTGCACCTCATAGACATATGTATATTCACACACCACCTCATAAACATATGTATATACACACACTGCACCTTATAGACATATGTATATACACATGCACACTGCACCTCATAGACATATGTATATACACACACCACCTCATAGACATATGTATATACACACACACACTGCACCTCATAGACATATGTATATACACACACTGCACCTCATATAACCACACAGATAGTCCCACATGTGTGCACTTGATTATCATATCATTGTAGGCAGCACCGCAAAAACAGCAAGTACTGACTCATCCACCTGATGAGAAGAGCTGGTCACATGGTCGTGACCTCAGCAACGGAACGGATGATCCTTTAGCTAATTTGGAGGATTGAGCATCTGCTGCTGACACCCCCCGACACACCCGCACCCTTCTCCCAGAGGAAAAAAAAAAGTTTATGTCACCCATGATGCTGCTGCTACAATAGATCTGAGGGGCTCCGGATGGTTTTGGTGCAGGATGAGTGTCACAGTGCCCCTTGTTCTATGTGGCCCATATGCACTGCATACCTTACACCCATTATAGATACGCCAACGCTCACACGTCCATTGGTGCCGGATGGGGCCCGGACATGCTTGCGACTCCTGGAGGAGTAGGCGGGAACACTGCATGCACCAGTGTCCCGCTACTCACTCCTCCCGGACCTCGCCGGGAAACTCCGCCAGAACTCTCCCGTCCTCACAGAAGACGCATACAGAGACCCTTGCCACTGGCATCGATATCTTAGGGAGGGGAGAAGGGAGGGACAGCATACTAGCGTGGAAACGCGAAGCCCAGCCGTGAGGCTGGTAATGGTCTGGATCAGGGACAGGAACTACTCACCGTCATTAGAATAGGACTGGCGCAAGTTCTCCTTTTGATACTTCCAGCTCCCATGGACTTTCTCCTGTATCAGCAACTTTAACATTACTGGCTGAGTATTCCTGGCTTTATTTGTATTTCTGACTATTATTTGCATTATCATTTGTGGATATTGGCCTACATTGTTGTTAATACTTTCTCCTCATATAGGACATTGGCCTACATTGTTGCAAATATTATATTGTTATTTATGTTACTGAAGGAGTGCATATTTTCGCCTATACTTTATTCAAAGTATTATACTTGGCTCATGAAATAAATTCTTCTTTACTTTGGCACCGCACATGTTGTTGTTTGGCTAATTGGTGATCAATCTTATACCTGAGTATATATGCAGTGCACTGCATTAAGCAGCCACTATAAACCCTTTCTGTGGGGTTTCCCTTTGTGTTTTTCCTATTATATTACTTTGGGCTGTGCAGAGCAACCCCCTAGGTGGGGTAGACATAACTCTAAAATATCTGTTTGTTTGTTGTATCACTTGAAAATGGGCATTATCATATGAAAATGAAGTTTGTAAATAGACCCCTAAGTGTTTAAGTCGAGGCGTTAATCCAGGGTTGCAGACTTTTAAAAGCTCCCTCCCGGGAGATGCATGCAGGGGGCGTGGTTTAATGATGCTTTTATGCAAATTATGTCATTAACCCCTGCCCCTTGACTATTAATAACCCCTTCTTTTATGTTTAATAGGTATGGGGTGGGGCTTGATGACGCAATTTGCATCATGTCCCTAGCAAAACTAGGATACTAGTATTGCCAGGCAGGGGGGCAGGACTTAAAGCCATTATTTTAATAAGCCCTCTGCGGTAGATTTGCAGGCTCTCCTGGGATACCGGGAGAACTGCCTGAATTTTGGCAGCCCTGTATGCCTCTGTTTGAGCGTGGGTACCCGTTGAGAAAGGGGTGTTCGCTCCCAGATTGCTTATGCCTCAAAGAGTCATAGTAATTGATCCCTGGAGCACCGAACACAATGCTCTGAAAGATAAGTAACCCCCAATCCCCCAATCCGTGGGTCAGGTGTCCCTAAGGGGTCCCGCGCCTACACCGCACTATCAACCACCACTGGGTGCTGGACATGATGGGGGCTGATAGGTGCTGGACATGATGGGGGCTGATAGGTGCTGGACATGATGGGGTCTGATAGGTGCTGGACATGATGGGTGCTGGACATGATGGGGTCTGATAGGTTCTGGACATGATGGGGTCTGATAGGTGCTGGACATGATGGGGGATGGTAGGTGCTGGACATGATGGGTGCAGGACATGATGGGGGCTGATGGGTGCAGGACATGATGGGGGCTGATGGGTGCTGGACACTATTTGGTTCAAAATATTTTTTTTCCTGTTTTCCTCCTCTAAAAACTAGGTGCGTCTTATGGTCCGAAAAATACGGTATATAAAAAAGTGTATGTATGTATCTGGCTTTAGTGGGCCTATTCATTTGATAGAGTTTCAGACTTTTCCCATACGGTTTATGGTTTTTCGAGTCTAGTGTAGATGTGGGTGTTTTGTGTGAATTCAGTGTGTATATGGTAAAGTGTGCGTGTAGGTGTTGGTGGGACTTTTTCCATGCATTTAATATGGCTTCCTGCTTTTCCCATATATTTAATATGGTTTTCATTGTTTTCTATACATTAAATATTTCCGGCTTTTACCCACATTGTCCTACCTATAACAACTTCCTAGCAAAGGCCATTAAAGAAGCTGTCACTCATAACCACTTTATGACCCGATATAAACACTCATCCTTTTGTTATACTGACCCATAATATCCAAATATGATCTTGTTGCCAACTCTCTATGTGCCCACAATCCATTCATTGCTATGTATGAATCATAATTAGTAACAGGTATAGTCACCAGGCTGATACTATTCAATAAAAGTGGAAAAAGTCAGAAATAGACACAACTGGTGATCCAGAGTTAAGAGCAACAGGGAATACAATGAGCAAACCTGCACCTGAAATGTTGAACTGCAGACGGAGGCAAATTTAAAACGTGTGGCCAGAATTGGGGTAGATTGATGTCTCCATATTGATGTATGGCGACCCTAGAACCCTACGTGATATAATAATTATTTATCCATTATATTACCGATCACTGCCTTTGTGATAAATCAGCTGTCAGATCCATATTGATTACTCACAGCAGCCTCCAGTAAACTGATATCATGGTCAGTCCAGCTACAACAATACACACCTAGATGCCAATACAAACAGCCAGGTATAGAAACCACATAAGGAATGGCTGAGGGACATTTTGTCACTTCCGCTGTGTCTGTGCTGGGGAGTGTTGAGTAACCTGTTTGCTCATGTGAGGCTATAAAGTCTACAAGTACAGTAACTTCCCAGAGACTGTGGAGAAAGGATTGAGCAGAGCAGCGCAGGGACCATGCTACAGACTGCACTCATTCTGCTGGCACTGCTGGGCTGCCAGGTCCTAGGTGAGTCCCTGCATGTCCCTGTCCCCTACTAAAGTCCCTTCACTAACCATTTATTTCAAGCTGTGACATACGGCATCGTGCAGCAGAGATTATAGTTGCACCAAGTTATGCGTGTTTTTGCTAATTGCGCGATTGTTTGATGCGTCTATGGAGTATTTTAATGGCACATTTTTTGTTACTTTTTATTATTGTTTATTGGAACTAAATTATAGAAACTTTGATCTTACCAATAACTTATAACACAGTATACACAGAGGAATAGGATCGGATTACATGAGTCATGTAATTGTCTCCTAGGGGTTGGAACTGATAGAATTTGTGATAATTTGCATTCTAGCTGGAAGATATGTTCCTGCAGCTTTAGGGCTCAGTCTTTTTCCCGACATTACCATCAAACCAAATTTCCGTGTCCTGGTAGGTGTGGTTGGTAATTTGGTGACTTTCTTAGTTTTACCCATTGTCTTTGATCTCTAAGAACATGATCATCGTAGCATATGTACACGCATTGATTGTAAGCTACTTATGCAATCATCTCAATACAGTGACTAAAAAGAATGGGACTATTTTTTTCTTTTCTTTCCTTTATAATCAGGAGTATCAGCATGGTGACTGTATGCACTTGTTACTAATTATGATTCATATGTAGTAATAAATATTAAGGGCACCAGATCATATTAACTGGCCAACATGGAATATAGAAGATTGTATATACTATGTGAGTGCTGTAATAATCTCACAGCATTAGTACATATTGTAAAATAATGAAGCCAGGGAAAGTTGTTGCTATGCGGAGTAGAATAGAGGTAACAGGGACCCTTGTGTCTCACAGGTAAGGAATGGCAGCTTGCTTCAGAGCACCTCTCAGCCATAGGTGCAAGTGGCCCAGGACCAGAGGTTTTAAAATCCTCTGTAATAGATAATGCATAGTTATTAGTAATAACTATGCATTATCTAGTACAGAGGATTTTAAAATAATAACTTATTTGTATATAGTTCTTATTGTGTATATAGTTATTATTGTGTATATAGTTATTATTGTGTATATAGTTATTATTGGTCATGTTGATTATGTTTGAGATATGTGCTGACAGGCACCAGTGGGGTAGGGTATTTCTAGCTGTGTGTTTGTAAAGTTTACAATTGTGGCCAAACTGGATTGTTTTAGGCACTTGAGGCTACCGGCATAATCATAATAGACATGTTTGTGACTGATCTCTGTATCCTCTCATACCACCAGACGGATAATGAACAGGATCTGAAATATTATCACAGTAAAGCTCACTACACACTGCATTGTTTTTACCTGATTATCATGCAAATCACAATATGAAAGAGTATTTACACAATCTTATCAGTGTGTACACTCCCACAATTCTGCCTCATCCTTTCAAAGTACATCATGTCATTTGATTGGATTTTTAATGCATCATCATTTTACTGATCAATGATGTCATGACGATTCTATATCTGTTTCCTGTCTGGTGGCATGAATGCAGGGGGTGCAAGGGGAGTGACTACTACAGGTCCTGGAAGTGAGAGGGAGCCTGTGGCAGCTGCTCCCCCTGCACTATAACAAGCTGTCAGAGGCTGATAGCTTAAACAGTGCTTGGCACTTCATTGGCCAGATGTACTAAGCTGCAGGTTTGGAAAAGTGGAGATGTTGCCCATAGCAACCAATCAGACTCTAGCTGACATTCTCTAGTATGTAATAGTTAAATGAGATCTAGAATCTGATTGGTTGCTATGGGCAACAGCTTCACTTTTTCAAACCCGCAGCTTAGTAAATCTGGCTCCCATGTCTGAGTGCTGAGCGCTACGGATCTGTGTTCTGTTATGTTATCACACCCATAGTGAGAGGGATCTGTGACCTGATATATTATCAGGATAATAGTGAAAGTGATCTTCTTCCTCACATATTGGGCTGCATCCAGACCTTAGTACACACTGCTCCTGTGAGTCTGCATTGGAGGCTTGTGTATACGCATCCTAGATGGACATGATGGGGTCGGATGGGTGCTGGACATGATGAAGCTTCCGTGCATAAGGCATGTATTTATAACAGAGGACAGTACAAAAGCTCTCTGCCAAGCCCTTACAGCACGATTTAACTACCTCTCTTTGCCCACCATGTGTGCACGCTGTATACATAGCAGGTCGGCCTGCCCCATCAGAATGGCTCACTTTGCGTAATTGAGAAGCGTTCTTAGTGTGTTCAGATGTGTAAGCATCGTTCTTGCACATGTGCAGAGTGATTGCAATGGTCACTTACGCATTGGGAATGTATAAGTAACCTGTCATATGGGCTCCAGGATCCTGTCCATTATTACTATGAAAGTGAAAGGGGTCAGTGTCCTGATATATTATCACACTGATAGTGAGGTGGAGCTGTGCCCTGACATATTATTACACTGATGGTGAGGTGGAGCTGTGCCCTGGCATATTATTACACTGACAGTGAGAGGGAGCTGTGCCCTGACATATTATTACACTGATAGTGAGAGGGATTAGTGTCCTGACATTATTACACTGATAATAAGAGTTATCTGTGTCCTGTTATATGTGCAATGATCATGAGAAGTATCTATGTTATAATAAAAGTTCAGGTAAAGAAAGCAGCGTATATAAAAAACCGGATATGCGGCATACAGTGATGAAGGGGTAATGTTATAAAAAATGTTTTGGAAAAAGGTAAAAAGGTCCAATTAGGTCCAACAGAGTTCCCAAATAATTCCAATGTGCCTTCCATTATCCTCCAAGGTTATGGTATTAATCCAGGGAGTACATGTGGGAGAGAAAAAAGTGTAAGTGCCCAAATAAAGAGTAGGAGATATGTCCCCCTAGATATTGATGATTAAACCAGACATCCAGATAAGGGGCTAAAAATATCAAATTTTACTCAATAAAAAACGGGATAACACAATAACTAACAATATACATGAAAAATATAAAAACATATATAAATATTGGAACAGTTTTCTCCTACCAAGAGGGAAACATGCTTTTGGAGCCTGGCTGGGAAAAGAGGACGTCCAGGAAACAGCCACAGATGGATCAGGTCCCAAAACACGCACCGCAGGAGGTAGAGTCTGTCCAGGAACCTAGAAACTTAACATGTTTCGGGCTTTGCCCTTTCTCAAAAGTATCCAGGTAAAACAAAAGAACGTCGATTTTATGGGCCCTTCTTCTGATGTAACATCCGGTCCGGTCCGTGGATAACGTTGAAAGGACTTCCGGTTGGGTCTCCTCACCAACAGATCTCAGATGGGAGGTAAGGGTTACCATAGTGATGGTTCCAGCTTCTCCGTCTATTAGCCCTGCCTACTGTATGCCGCTGTCGTTCGGCTGCAGTCTTTAGACAGTGCTGATCTCCGTTTGACAGCACAGCATTAACAAACCACCTTTGTGTATTTCAACACGAGTTCCTAAAGTGCTGGTCTCCGTTTGACAGCACAATATTGACAGTAAACGATTATATATATAAATAGAAGTGACCATTTACTGAATACAAGTTTTCATTTCGACAATGGTCACAATACTATTAATATCCGGTTTATACGCTGCTTTCTTTACCTGAACTTTTATTATATTGGACTTTCTTGTGAGAATTATTTGGACTTCTCGTTGGTTTTAGAAGCTGCTGTTATTTAGATTTAGATGTTTTATTTTTATTTTTATTTTTTTTATTTTTTAAATTTATTAGTAGCGCTGTTTGAAGGTTGATATATTTTTATTTTAGTATCTATGTTATGTTACATGTGTAATTGCAATAACAATATCATTTTCTCTCCAGCGTTTAACAGAGTACCTAAGGGACAGAAATATGAAGTTGTATTTCCTGAAAAAGTCAATTTTCAGCACAAAAGAGACACAGAGGTACTGTTCTTTATCTTATTAGTCTGACACCAGATGTGTTATAGATCATATTGCGTTTGTTTATCATGTTTTACATTTATCTCTTTCATATAACTTTTTCAATAAACAACCTACAAGTGACATATCACTCACATCATTATAGAAATAAAGACACGGACAACTTTGTTGGATTTAAAAAGGGGGCATAGATTTATTCATTATAATTAAAAGTACTTCTGATTTTGGGTATACTCAGGTGGCACCAAAAGGTGGGGAGTCATCTGATGCAAACAATCAAATAACAGGACAGGCAGCAACTGCCCTCGGTGCACCACCAAGGTAATGGTCACTGTGAGAACACAACAGCCTTTCACAGTGCACACCACGGTTATACAGAGGAGGCAGATGGGGACTCTGCCGCTGGACATAGCTTCCCAATTTAAATCGAGGGGGGTAGCTTATACCCTTCCTCTTGCACCAAATTGACTGCTGAAACCAGCACTGCTTTCACCACAGCGAGGAACCCTCAAGTATCCTCAGCTACCACCCTATACCTATTCCAAAGCCTGATAAATGGATTAAAAAAACAACACAAATTAGTTGTATGGACACTATGTAAACTTTGATTGCCCCCAGGCCTCTCCATACCCACTTGTAAATATTGGGAAACAATTGGAATATTTCTTTGCTCGACACATCAGAATACCCCTTGATCAAGACCGTCTGGCCTATGTCCCTGAGGCACCAAATTGACACAAAAGAAAAAGACCCCTGTAAGACAAAATAAACTATATCAAAGTACTTCTTGGGAGTATTTCCCAACACCCCCCCCATCCCAAAATAACAGAGAAAGGAAGAATGCATAACGCCTACATATGCAGATACACACATGCTTGTACAATATTAAGGAGCAACTGTCAGTAAGCTAAAGTTAAGTTAAAATTGAGCTGCAAGTTGTGCTTAGTGGACAAAGAAACCAGATTAGCTAGTGGAGGTCAGAGTGAATAGAGACTTTGGGCCTGATCCAGACCTACGCCCGCCGTCGCTAGGACGGCGGGCCTAAGCGTAAGATCGGTTGAAGAGCCGATCTGCGCATGCGCCGTGCAAATGTTGCCTGGCGTCGCTACAGCAACGCCCGATCGTGGATCGGGGCGTCCGTAGCAGCGCCGTAGGGACGCTGGAGTTGACGTCCCCCAGCGTCCCTACGTTCAGGTTAGTGTAGGTGGGCGGGGGGAGC
>WWET01000834.1:367389-380314 GCA_011038615.1 Limnodynastes dumerilii
AGCCTTCAGCTGGCGTAAGGAAGGGGCCATACGCCCGCACAGGGGGAGTGCCAGGGGGAGTCAGCGATGTAACGCTGAGCGTTAGCACGCTCAGCACTACATCGTAGCTCTGGATCAGGCCCCTAGGATCTGATTCACACCTAAGATGCTTCTGCTTCTTAGGTGCAGAGATTTGAGAAATGACATCTACACATGTGCAGTAGGTCATTTTACACAATCTACAGACCAGTTAGGTACAAGGAGTTGCCTTTGTGCGGTTTCTAAAGACCACACGGAGTAGTTTAGCAAGAAAGAGGCAGCGTAATGCCACCTCAGAGAGTGTTTAGGTAGAAGTGGTAGGGGGGGGGATTTAGATCAGCCGAGGAGGCGAGGAGAGGTATTGTCTGTGCAGTTATGTAAACCAGCATCTGTGTATACACTGGGCTCAATCAGGTTTTGCAATTGCATTCCCCTGTACATAGCAGGTCAATTAACTAATACACACTGATCTAATGTAGGAACTGCCCTAACAGCCTCTTCAATCAGGTATCAATCTAGATATTGAGCCCCAGATGATGTACAACTGACTATAGCTTCCATTTGCTTGTGGCTGCTCTCTGGTCATGTGTAGGGCTACAAACAAACAAAATATGGTAGAAAATGCTATATACTCACAACCCAGCATGAAATACAAAGAGCTCTATGGACAGAACAATCAAATAGATACATGCCACAGTATATAGTTAACAAATGTGCATCCATTTAGAGTCTGTTAAAATTGTTCCTTTATCAAAGTAAACTTTCTTGTCTAATGTTTAAACCTTATAAATTTGGTCACATACTATGTTGACGTGTGTGCAACCCATAAACTAATGCTGGTAGTTTATAGTAGTCCAGCCTTAATGCATGCGCTTATTGCTATATATCTTGTAAAAATAAGGTGGGAGTACCCAAAATGGCCCTGATTGGTGTGTTTAGGACCACCTCTACTTGAATGAGAGTTTGCACTCCCTCTAACGTTGCGTACACACTGGAGTTTTGCTGATGATAATGCTGCTGATCACACAATAACTGTCATTTGGCTCTGACATGTCAGCAGTGGGTATGTTCCAACGATGCTTCAGCATCATTTCATGTGATTGGATTTTTTGGAGTTCATCATTTTTGGCAATCAACAATTCCGCTTAGTTTTCCTGCATGGTGCCGGCTTTGCGGGTGTGCAATCTGTGCAGCAAAGGGTTATGGGAACACTTTAATCAAGATCCATTGGCAAATAGAGTGAAGTGTTTACAGGTGCATCGTGATGCAAGTCGGGATTAAAATCTATATTACAGTCTTTCCTTGATAGGAAACACTTCATTGTGTACCAAGCTTTACTCTTCTTAAGATCTGTCCAAGTACCTTCAAAGAAATAACTTCTGCTGTGTGTTCAATGCGACCATTTAAATAGTGTAAGTGGGATGAATGCAAATAGATTAGATATAACACAGCAACTTATTCTCCCAGGTGTACAAACCCATAAATACATTTGTGGCATTGACTGGGCTGGAAGTCTGGGATAAGAAAGACCAGTTTGAGGTGGTCTCTTCCGCCTCAACGAATCTGGACCGCTTCTCTGCTTGGAGGAAGAACACCCTTTTACCAAGAAAGTTTAATGACAATGCTCAGTTAGTAACGTAAGTTCTTCGGTTGCCATTTTATGATACTCTATCTGCCCTTGCTGGAAATTTGCACAAATCCACTGACTTCTGTGTAGCAAAAAAAAAAATTGTGGCCAAACTGTGGCTTTCCAGATTTGAAACTACAAGTTCCAGGAAGCTTTGACTGCATGGGCATATCTGACAAAGCATGCTGGGACTTGTAGTTCCACCACACCTAGAGAGCCACAGGTTGGCCAAGCCTGGTCTGATGTCATCATGCTAGTAAATTATCCATTAGTATCAAGGGCCTGATCCAGAGCTACGAAAATTCGCACGACGGGCGAATGCGAACGTTCGCTCGGTCGTATCAACATACACGCCCCTAACTCTCCCATAGTAAAGTCCCTGCTTACCGCACCGATACCCTACACTGGGTACGCCCGTCGGCCGTACGAAAATTCGCAGAAAATACGCTGAGCGTACGGGCTTAGCACGCCCATACTGTACAATTTAAATGGCTATCCCCGCCTCCCTGTAGTAAAACGGGCGCCCAGCCGACCATCGTAAAAAAAATACGCCCAGCGAGCGAAAAATACGCTAACGATACGCCCGCTATTCGCTCATGACGCTCGGGCGACCGGAAGCTGTCATACTGGGCATGCGCATTGCGAATTTTTTGCCGAAATTTCGCATACGCTCGTCGTACGCTCGCTTGCGATCGTTGCTCTGGATCAGGCCCAAGGGCCTGATCCAGACTTTATTACGGCAGCTAATTTACGCATCGTACGTATCTTGCGTGCAACTCCATATGAGGGGGCGTGACATTCCTACACAAGCCGAATATACGCATTGTGGGCGGAAGGAGGCATTTAAATTGTACAGTATGGGCTGGGTTAGGCACTTATGTGCTACAAGACGATACTTTACTGATATTTATTTTGACAACCATGCTGGAAATGATCATTGGTAGTAGAAATGTGCCTCTCATTGTCACATAAATCTGTGTTTTCAGGAACACTGATTTTGATGGCCCCACCATCGGTCTGGCCTATGTAGGTACTATGTGTAGCGATTCCCACTCTACTGGTGTCATTCAGGTCAGTTTGCTGCTTTCTCCTCTATTTCACTGTTTCATATTTGAATTTAAATCTAAACAATTAACGTTTTCTTATTGTAATGAATACAGTTAATTTTGGTTAATTAATCATTTTAATGTGCTGGGTTTAATAATAATAATAATAATTATTATTATATTATGTTTAATTCTTTTTATTTTTTTTATTACGTAACTACTTTCATACGTGCATTTGTTATATTTTTGTAAGCAGGAACAGGGGAGTATGATTGTAACATTATCTGTCTATGGGGATTGTAATGAAATGGCCAGCTCAAGGCAGGCACAGAAGGTCTTTCTCTGCTTCCTAAAGTCTCCTGACACGCTCTGGTATCTCCAGCACGAAGGCTGACTTAGTTTCATCACCTCCAACTTTAGATTAAAGATCTTTATGATAAAAAGAGAGTTTAATAGTTCAATAACAACAGTTTGTGAGCACAGAGCCACAAGTATTTTTAGGAACGGTTAAACTGCGCATGCGTAGTCCCTTTATTTATGCAATCTACGTAGGTTTAAAGAACGGTGACCTCTTAAGAGCGATTTACATAGCCGTTCCTAATGAGATAAGTAAGAAGGGGCATGCTAGGTAAAGTAAAGACGGGAGTTAAGAAAAGTGGGTGTGGGGAGGCAGATAAATGAGGCAGACAGGGTGCGGTTTGCTAAGTATGTTTGTTCCTAGCAACTTAAGAAGATAGATACGCACAGGAAGATAAGGCTGCCTTTGGCCTTCTTAAGTCAGTTAAGAACAACAAATACAAGGGCGTGTCAAGGGAGTTGCCATGCGTATAATTGCGAACCTGTTGGTTCTTATCTCCCTTGTCAACTGTGAATCAGGTCCAAAAATATTACATCAACCTGCTCCAGACCTGGAAACTCACCAAGCTACCACCAAGCTTACATACAGCTCTGTTCAAAGGGGGTTTTACTACTTAATGCAAATCCAAAGTTTATTTTCAATACATGATAAGAGAACGTTATGCAAAAACTGATGATTGTACTTTTGCTGTCATTCCTTTCAGTGTGTATTCAGGGCCTTGATGATTGCGGCAGCTATATGGTAAAGTTTAGTCACCATATAAAAATAACGGCCCGATCCTCGGGTCCGTACGTCAGGGGAATTTCTATTTCCCCTGTCTGGAAGGTTGTGCGCCTGCACACAACATACGCCGGCTGTTACGTAAAAGGGGCTGCCCCCCCTTTTATGACAGCCATATCTCCGCCGTGTTAGCCATTGCATTCGCTGCACCTCAAGCTATAGTAGCTGCAGGAAGGAAATCCTCTAATAGGGCCTGATCCAGACCTACGATGGTACACTGAGCGGTTTACCGCTCAGTGTACCATCGCTTCCCTTCCCCCCGACACTCCCCCTTGCCCCAGCATATGAACAATCGCTTACGTCGGCTGAGGGCTACCCTAACTTCAGCCGGCGTAAACGACTGTTAATACGCTGGGGTGGCGGCGTTGATACGTTAACGCTGCCCTCCCAGCCTCATTACCCTCCCTCCCCCGCCTACCTGCACTAACTTCCGCGTAGTAACGCTGGGGGGCGCCCCCTCCGTATTTCTACGCTGAAGCTATGGACGCCCAATCCATGATCGGGCGTTTACTCAGCTACGTCGGGCAACATCTGCCCAGGCGCATGCGCAGATCGGCTTTTTAGACGATCTTACGCTGCTGGCCGGCGTATTATCGTCGTCCAGCGTAGTTCTGGATACGGTCCATAGTGTACACACAGTATAAGAGAGTCATGCGAAAAGAGCGGGAAATAAAACTCATTTAAAACCCTAGGCAAAATGCCAGTTTGGGGCCCCCCAAGAGGGCCTGCATGTGGTAATGACAGCTCTCGCCTGATAAGGCTGCAAGGGTTATTAACTGTGTTGGATACTGGGCGGCCACGGGCCCCTGGGGCTCACCAGGCCCCAGACGGGTTCCTAGGTTGCCTTGTGGGTAATCCGGCCCTGCATGCAAAGAGTCAAGAGTCAAGAGTTTAATCTGAGGAATGATGGATAGCAATGATCTTCTCACTCACAGGACTTAGCCTGGGCGAATGGCTCCAGTGACTGCGGGTCAGCTAGTACTTTAGGAGGTAACCCAGTATCTCAGTGCACGGAATTTGTTGAATTATATGCAGAGTGTCAACATTTTTCTGCTGATTATTCTATCATAAAGATATCAGTTCTGTACGAATGAAACCTGGGCTCTGTTATACTCTCCCATATATAAATGGTTAATGATGAGGTGTAACTATGACTGTGTTATTGGGTATTTGCACACGTCCGTGCAGATTGTGTCAGGTTTTATGTGTGTACTTCTGAATGAACTCATGAAACCTCTATCTCCCCTTTATGATCCCATTCTTCTCTTCCTGTTCTAGGACCACAGTATTAATTCCATTTCTGTTGGGGCTACAATTGCTCATGAGATGGGACACAATATGGGCATGAGTCATGACACTAGTGCCTGTACCTGTAATGCAGATTCCTGCATCATGACACCATCACTAAGGTAAGATCATCAGCTCATCTACTACTGTCAATTAACTTATTAACTTTATTTCTCTCTAGTCTGCCTACCAGATCTAAATAAGAATCAAATATGTTATGAAGTTAGAGGACAGGATTACTATAAATGGCCCAGATTTCCAAATTATGGGTCTGTTTTGACGATAAAAATCTCTGAAGGAGGTGAAATATTTCCCAAAAATGGTGTGGTGTTCTTATTGTTGCAAAACTGGGGACTGCTTTGCTGTTTACTATGGCAACCACCTGTATTCTCTTTTAATAGCAGCCAAACACAGCACTCCAGATATGGTGCATAGGAGTTGTGTGTATTATTTGTTACACACAAGAGACAGATCTCAGCAAAACAAACACATACAGAGACTATCTAATACAGGTGTATATATTTGTATGCATAAATGATTTAAACCTTGTAGATTATCTGTCTGTAAAATAGCTATTTCTACTCTGGTCTGCGTTTTCTCCATGCAGTTACAACACCCCGCGTCTATTCAGTTCCTGTAGTTTTACCAACTTCAAGGAGTTTATCTTTGATCGTATGCCACAGTGTTTGAAAGACGAGCCATCTAAAGATCAGATTCAGTCTCCCTCTGTGTGTGGGAATAAATTCACTGAGACAGGAGAAGATTGTGACTGCGGCACAGTGCAAGTAAGGACCAAATGCATTTATATAAAGTTATAGACACACTTTCAGCACGTTCAGGGGTCTTAAAATCCACATGGAAAAAGGTGAATGAACTCACTCCCCTCTCTTGTGCGGAACTTTATGCGCAGATCCGTGCGGAAGTAGGTAACCCAGCCCATACTCGTCATATCATTTAAATCCCCCGCCCACCCTGGTGGGTAGAGCAGAAGAACTCAATTCAGCCCGATAGTGGAAATTGCCCGTAACATTTCTTAGGTATAATAGGGTATCGTAATAGGGTATATATAATAGGGTATCGTTACTAACTCTGGATCCGGTCCGTTTTCCACCAAAGTCTTATATTTGGTATTACACATGTGATAGCAAAACAACACGTTATTGCAAGGCGTGTGACCAGCTCAAGATGTTTCTACTCTGTGTGGATACAGTTTATTCTACATACAAATGATGGCCTGTGTTCAGAGTACCGGACGTATAACATATATGTCCGGTGTTTAGCGATATTTACTACTGCGCATGTGTAGTCATTTTTTAACGTAATCTACGTATCTTTTTCTTACGTAGATTGCATAAATGCGGTCTTTCAGACGTATGTTATATGTCCGGTACTCTGAATACGGGCCGATGTCTCAATGATTATTTATTGTGTTGCAGGAATGTGCCAACCCTTGCTGTAATGCTGCCACCTGTAAATTCAAGTCAGATGTACAGTGTGCAGTAGGGGAATGCTGTGAGAACTGTAAGGTGAGTGGAATCTTGTATAATATTCTGCACTAGTACCAATAAGAACCTGATCCCACCGTTACTGACTTCTACTGGTGTTCCTGGGCACCAGTCATTGTCCGCAAGTGACAAGTGTGCTCTTCTTGCTCCTTCACCAGCAGCTGAAAACATCTACTTCTAGGTAGCTGTTATAGCTGCTACAGTGCCTCTTTGCTAGTGGCTGTATGTCCACCAACTAGATCTACTATATGTAGGTGTTTCACTGTCTTTCACTGTTTGGACATAGCAGGGCAAAACTGATTGGAGAATATAGTAAAAATAAAAGTCCATGTAAAGCATATTTCCACCTAATGTGTGATATTTCGCCCTAATCCATATTCTCAAAGTAAACGACAGTATCATAAAAGTTACTGACCAAGGATTCAATGTCAGGGTCTCTGGTAGGTGCCCTGATGTCAAGAGCTATTGTGGCAACCTTCTCCCATCTGGGTGGCACCAGGGTTACTGTTGGCTGGAGTGTCAGAACATACTGTGGGGTAACATTATTGGCAAATGCTGCCCCCTCATGATGTCACACAGTAATGCACCAGTTCATAAAATCATGCCATTAGCAACGGTGGCCACAGAATTTCCTCTGTCCCCTGCCCTCGCACCTCATTCCCACAGACAGATTGGGTGAGTAGGAGGAACCTGCTCGCAAGCTTACTATCTATAGCAGCGGTTCTCAACCTTTTTTGGGGGAGTATTCACTATGGAATCAGGTCAAGGGGCGTATCCAGAGATCCGTTTTTTAATGTGCGTAATTATACGCACGTCCGGAGCAAGGAAACACCCACCAACAACCCAGACACTCCCCTCTCCCGAACGTGTGGTCGGTGACTTACCAGTCCACAGACCACTCTGTTCTGTACGTGTGTACTTACATGCGTACATGGGCTCCGTTCATGCGATTCTTGATAACCGCGCCTCCTTACGTTCATTTAAATGCCTCTCCCCACCCACTTTTACGTAAATTTTTCCGTATGTCTGATTTCCGTGCGCATGTTCACAAGTGTGATTCACATGTATGTCCGTTAGGCACTTCCGTGCGTATATTAAACGTAAATAGCGTAACTAAAGTTACTACGCATGCGCAGTTGAACCGATCCTAAAAATACGCACGGATCGTAGAATACGGCCCCCAAATGCCTATCATGTAGACACACACCCTGAACCATAGTGAGGGGTATACAGGGGTATGCCATACAGTCACTTCTCCTACTGATTGAATTAAAAAGCTATAAATCTTCTATTTTGTTGTTTCCATACCCCGACTAATTCCACAAGATATTTTATTAATTATGTCCTCAGCCGTATCGTACTTCCTTGCAATCTTACCCAGTTGTCCTGAGTACTACCTGACAATGGTCCAAGTATCACCTGTGATTCTAGTACCACTGGTTGAGAACCCCTGATCTATAAGGTCTATTACAATCTATGTATACATCATAATTGTCATGATTACATTGCTTGAAATTGACCTGCATTTGTGCTTTTCCAAATGTTCCCCAGAAATCTACACCATGGATTGGATTAACACTTAAGTGTGAGATCCGTAAGTGCGGATACGCATGTATCCGCACCTACCTTTCCAGTCCCCTCCCCCGTCCCGTGCCCATTTTCAGGTGCCTAATAGCACTTACTAGTGCCATAGGCAACCTTAATTTCCTCTTAAGTAGGGAAAATATGCCCCGTCATTAACCAGCCTTCCCTCCCTGCTTAATCTCAGAGCCATAGCTAGAAATATTAGAGCCAGGGGCAAAAGGGAAAAATGGTGCCCCCAACCTTGCATTAGTAACCAGTTTAACCTTAAAAATGATCTTATTGGCTTTGTGACCTGGCTGACCGCCCCTATCACACACCCCTAGTTACGGCCCTGTTTAATCTACATGCCTCCCCCCCTCCTACTTCACTTACCCTCCTACCGAGGCTGCTCTTGCACACCTCCTCTTAGTGAAAAGACTAAAGGGGCTACGAAGATTGAGCAGTCAGCATGAGGCAGCCTCTAACTACGGAAAACTACGCACCTAAACAGCCTCAGCTTTAATGGTGGGAATCAGGGCCTATGACATTTGTTAAAACATATAAAGTTCCTGGATATTCTCCAGATACAAATATAAAGTTCCTGGATATTCTCCAGATACACAATATTTGAGATAGTTTGGGTCACTTTGGTGTTTTGTCTGAAAGGGGGAACTGCAGAGAATATCTCCAGACCTATGGGTTACATTACAACGCGTAGCGTATTTACTATGCGCTCCCCTAGGCACTGCCCTCGGCCGTTTTACGATTGCTAACCTTAACTTTTCAAAGCGTAACTACTGACATACATAAAGGCCTAAGCACGCCCATACTGTACGACTTAAATGCCTCACCCCGCCTCCGAAGCGTAATTACGGGTGTCGTATGGTTGTCACGCCCCTTCGCTCGTAGTTACGCTGTTGATACGAGGCAGGTACGTTGCGTGGCGTAACCTGCCGCGTGCATGCACAGTACATACAAAGCAGCGTTTTTACGTCACCGGCTAGCGTAAATACGCCAGCGTACGTAGCTCGGGATCTGGCCCCGATTCGGTAGCTTGTAGTATGAGCGTTTTCTGTACAGTAGTTTCCTCTTATGATTGGCAGCACCTGCCAGTACTACAATGACTGGATTATAGGAAATGTCACCCGTGTCTTTACAGATTAAGAAAGGTGGGACTGTGTGCAGGCCGGCCAAGGATGACTGTGACCTGGCAGATATGTGTAATGGAAAATCTCCCAAATGTCCGACTGACCGCTTTATATTCAATGGCCACCCATGCAACGACGGCCAAGGTGTCTGCTACAATGGGAAATGCCCGATGCTGCTCAGCCAGTGTGCAGAACTGTGGGGATCAAGTAAGTGAACACTTGTTGCTTTGTAGATGTTAAATTAGCTCTGTCCCAGACAGAGGACATGGAACGCTGAAGGGTAGACTGGAACGCTGAAGGGTAGACTTAATAAAAGCTTCTAAAGAGATATTGCACATAGCCAAGAGAGAAGTATTAATGAATGACACCTTACAGTCATTGGTGTGGCCTCACCTGGAATACTATGTTCAGTTCTGGTAGGCTTATTTCCAGAAAGACATTAATATATTATATTATGGTAAAAAATTAAGCGTTGTCCACTTCAAGTTGTTGATTTTATGGTAAAAATAGGTTACCTGCCATCACATTCTATGTTTTTATGTAGCAACCAATCAAATTGTAGAATGACAGCTGATAGATAAATGATAGCTGATGTCTGATTGGCTGTTTTGAACACTGCTCAAAATATCATTGATTATTTATACCTGTGCAAAGAAACAGAAATGTAAAATCACCTTCTTACCTTCTAGGTGCTGTAGTTGCAGAAGATGGTTGTTTCGCCGTTAACCAAAGAGGCACCAACTATGGATATTGCAGATCCCTGGAGGGGAACTACCTCCCATGTGCAGCTAAGTGAGTATAAGATCTTACCTGTGTTCCACTGATCATTCATTAGTCTCCTGATGACCAATCCAGATATGTCTGAGGTTTATTAGAACTAAGAAACATATGTGTATACTATGCTTCTTTCCACAGGGATGTAAAGTGTGGAGTACTCTATTGCTTTGGAGGCAGTGACAATCCCAGTGTTTACGCTTCTGTTGCCTCATTTTCAAGATGTCGGGGGGTCTTGGCTTTCAGTGGATTGGTGCAAAATGGAACAAAGTGTGATGAAGGAAAGGTCAGTGCGTGATTTTGCTATGATTTTCATAGTACCTTTATTTATAAATAAAACAATTATTATCGTCTTTTTAAGTAACGCTCCGCCACCTAATTCTGTGATTTCACCTATTTCAGATTTCAAATGCAATACTAATGTTAGGAAATATCTGCTGGAGTATTGTGATGTTATCAAATATATTATACATAATAATTCTTTTTTATAAAATCATTATTTTCTGTTGTTTTGGTGTGTTTACATTGCTATTGAGGTGGTCGCACTATTTATGATATTTATTTCCATTATAAAAGACAGTGGGCCATATTCAGAGATTTTTTTTTTTTATGTACGCAATTATACGCACGGCCGGAGCAAGGAAACCCCCACCAACAACCCTGACACTCCCCTCTCCCGGACGTGCTGTCGGTGACTTACAAGTCTCTAGACCACTCTATTCTTTCCGTGTGTACTTACGTGCGTATATGTGCTCCGTCCGTGTGATTCTTGATAACCGCGCCTACATGCGTTCATTTAAATGCCTCCCCCCCCCACACTTTTATGTAAATTTTTTCGTCCGTCGGATTTCCGTGCGTATGTCCCCAAGTGCGATTCACATGTAGTCCATTAGGGACTTACGTGCATATAGTCAGCGTAAATAGCGTACATAAAGTTACTACGCATGTGCAGTTGATCCGATCCTAAAAATACGCACGTAACTGCCCTCAAAAACGGATCTCTGAATACGGCCCAGTTTCACTACCCTGCACTTGCGCAACATATTGAGCTTGGCTGCTTAGTGCCCATACCTTACGTGCCAAGCTTGCTTTGCCATCCAGAGGCGCCGTTACGCGTGTCTTAAGATTGGATGCACACACCGGCAAGCCCAATAGGCAAATCACCAGTCACATAGCGACGTCTCTTAAGTGTTTTCCGCCCGCCAGCTATCATAATACAAAGGAAGCTGCAAACTTTATGCTGGTTCTCCTCTTTGCAGATAAAAAATCCCCCCTAAAGATAATCGTCCTTTATATCAAGGGATTGACATTTATTACTCTGCCTTTCTAGGTCTGTTACAATGGGATATGTGAAAGTATTGACGGTGCCTTCCGATCCTCAGACTGCTCTGCCAACTGCCCGGGACATGGGGTGAGAGATCATTGTACACCTGGGAATGTACTGCTTGCACATTATAACGTTATTATGTATGGGCATATGGGGACACAATTGCAGATAATTGTGTTTTGTGTTATTGTGTATTTTATTTGTGTATTTAGTGTTTTTGTAGTTGTATGTAGTGTTTTGTAAATATAAACCGATATATTTACAAAACATATTAGTTTATACAATTGCCCCACTGTTGTACACCAGGATTGTATATGCCCCAGACCTTTTTTTTGATACCACTATAGTTCCAGAACAATCAGATGTCCTGCACCAGGTAATCACTTCACTAGGCTGCTGAAAAGGTGGTTGCACAGATTACCACCAAGTCCCCCCACAAAACCCAAGCTTCTATATTACACAGCACTGTATATGAGGATTTATCTACATCGTTCACATATATGATGATTTTACACTACACTAAGAGCTGTAGAAAAAGGAATACTACATTTACTTATCTTCCGAAGCAATTGGGGCGCCATATGCCGAGGTCACATCCTAGACTCCTCCCTCATCTTCACCCCTCACAATCCTGCTGCAACATATTGCGCATCAGACCCTTCCTCTCCACTGACGTCACTAAAACCCTTATACACTCTATGGTCATCTCATGTCTTGTCTACTGTGACCTCCTCCTTTCTGTTCTCCCGCTGGCCCACATTCCCTTCCAATCCATATTTATTGCAGCGTCTGCACCCTACCTCCCTTCCCTTATCACCATCCATACTCCCTCCTGACCCCTTCACTCCTTCGAATTACCAATAGCTGCCGCCTCACCTCCCACCTGATTACCACCCCTCATTCCAGCATCCAAGACTTCTCCTGTGCCTCCCCTCTTCACTGGAATAACCTACCACAGTCTATTAGATTATCCACCACCCTCCAAGCATTCAAGTACTCAAATCCTACCTCTTCATACTAGTCTACCCTTCCTCACAGAGGCGGAACCAGTGAGTTGTGGGCCCAAGTGCAAAAAATAAGCTTTGGCCCTAATGATATCCCAGGTAACCCGGAGGGGAGCTTTGGCAGTGCGGTGATGATGGCTGTGGGCCCCTGTAACAGCATGGGTCCCGGTGTCGTTGCACCTGTTGCATCAATGGGAGTTCCACCCCTGCTTCCTCTTCCCAACCCCATCCTCTCCCTCCGCTCCCCTATCTTTCTAACTCCTAATTCTCCCCTCCCCATCCTTTCTCCTCATTTACTTTGTATTTGACTGCCCTAGCACCCTTATTTTTCCCTCTATATTTTATTTATATATTATATTCGCAATGGGAGTCCCTGCTTCCTCTTCCCAACCCCATCCTCTCCCTCCGCTCCCCTATCTTTCTAACTCCTAATTCTCCCCTCCCCATCCTTTCTCCTCATTTACTTTGTATTTGACTGCCCTGCCCTA
>WWET01000834.1:383769-396827 GCA_011038615.1 Limnodynastes dumerilii
GAATACGTCCGCTAACGGGCGTACAGACTACGCGAACGTACGCAGCTTAGCACGCCCATACTGTACACTTTAAATACCACCCCCCGCCTACTTCACGTAAAACACACGTATTGTTGACTAACGTAAATTTGGCACGCCCACACGTAAGTATTTACGTTAGCAATACGTGAAATCTCCATACGTTTGAAAATACGCTACGTGAATGTGCGTATTTTCTGCGGTGCGCATGCGCACTGCGTACAAATCTGCGAATTTACGTGCCCGCCACACGTAAATTCGCGGAAATGCGTAGTTCAGGATCTGCCCCATTATATTTAAAAAAATAAAAAAACAAAATGTCCCCTGGCTAATAAAATTGACTTTAATAAACATTCTTCCTCGGTTACACCTCGGCCTGAGCCACGTTTCCATATCTTTATTTACACACTATTCCAGTGGTCTCATAGCTGTATAATCTTGGGTGTCAGCATCTTGCTTTAGCAAGGCTCAGGTCTCTTCCCTCCCCTGTGATGATCCGGTGAGTGCAGACGTTGCATCAGGGAGGGGCTTTCTAGTCATAGTATCTGCATTGGAAAGTTTATATTGTGGAGCTGCACAGTGCACACATACACAGAGGTAATCTACACTGTCAGCCGTATGTCGATGTTACTTGTTGTATTGCTAGCACAGACTTTCCGGCCAGTCTAATATTGACAACTCTTTGTTTTATTACAGGAGTTCTCCGGCCACTGTATCTGGTGCGACAAACCCAGCATACCTTGAGCCTGCGAGGAAGAAATCCGGGGCTAAAATTTCAACACCAGAGGTAAGAGACGTCCTGTTCTGCAAAGGGCAGAATGAAGGGCCTACTCCCCAGACATGGAAGGCTTTGTGTGTGAAGCCGTATGTCGATGTTACTTGTTGTACTGCTAGCACAGACTTTCCGGTCAGTCTAATATTGACAACTCTTTGTTTTATTACAGGAGTTCTCCAGCCACTGTATCTGGTGCGACAAACCCAGCATACCTTGAGCCTGCGAGGAAGAAATCCGGGGCTAAAATTTCAACACCAGAGGTAAGAGACGTCCTGTTCTGCAAAGGGCAGAATGAAGGGCCTACTCCCCAGACATGGAAGGCTTTGTGTGTGATAGGATACTGGCATCATATGCATTGATTGTTTCTTTTATGTGGCTGCATACTATACATGCCATAGAGCATAATGGTCCGAATCCAGACTCCCGTTGCCACTGTGGATGGCCAAGCGAACCTAAGGTCAAAGCGTGCGAAGGGAGATCACTCCTCTCACACGTACGGACTTAGGAACAGATGACCCTGCTTTATATTCTACACACTGCTCCCACAGAAAATGGGGCTAGTCCATAAATAAGAATCAGACGTAAAGGCTTAAGCCCTTACTGAATAATTTGAATACAGCCCCACCCCCCCATGTCTACCTATCAGAAAGGCTTCCAGATCCATTTTATTATTATTAATGCTTATTATATGGCGCCACAAATTGTCTGTAGCGTGTTACAGAGACCATTAGACATTCACATCAGCCCCTGCCCCTATTGGAGCTATATACTAAGGGCCAATCATGTTGCGATGTGCGGCATACAAATTCATTTTGCTTATTTGCGTGCAGGGAAAATATTTCTGATTTTGCTTATAGCACATAAATATTGTGTAAAATAAGCCAAAGCAATGTATTCTGCTTACACGCAAAGAATATAATGAATTTGATACCCCCTGAAATTCAGCATGGTTTTACCCAGGTGTAACTGTCCACCTGATTTCCTCTTATTATCTAGCTCTGGATCTGCTCCTGTATGATGCTCTTGGTAATATATATATTTTTTGACACCCATGAAATCAGCCTGGTTTTACCCCAGAGTAACTTTTCTCTCTTATTTTCCATCTCTGAATCTGGTCCAGAGTTACTATGTGAGGGATACTAAATGTGATATATAACATTGCAGGGGAGAATTTACAATACAGAAGACTTACATTTTATTTTTATCCATTTAAATGGTGCTGTTTAAGGATCGTTTGCTGTATATTATTATTGTTAATAATCTCCTCAATGTTTCTTCCATACACAGCAGACTTCCAGGAACCTGCTGCACCCAGTGCCAACCGCTCCTCAAATTTCAAATGTGAGTTTGTCTTTCTTAGGTGGTGACTGGTATGGGGGTAGATTTAGTCACCAGTCACCAGTGTTATGCCATCACATGCTACTGCTTTGATTGGAAATGCAATCAAAAGCCATTTTGTGTATTGGAAATTCTACATTTCTGCTGTAAGCACTGTGCATGGAGCAGATGTAGAAGTCTGCTGCCGCTACGATCGTAACTACCTCCGCAGCGTCTGCAGCCTTATAATTGTGGATCATATTCCAACCCAACCTTTAAGATCAATAAAACTTACAATTCTCCGATGACTTGTGGGTCCTTCCTTCCCTCCTTCCCGTGATGACTACAGATTTATGTGGTTCCTATATTCACAATACCTTGTTTTAACTGTGCTCTTTCTCCCTCCTGCAGCCCATCACCCAAAATGGATATCAAGGCCCACAATACTCTGTGGTAAGGAAACCGCTGACATTAAATGCTAAACCTGCTGTCTGCTGTCTCATACTAGTCAGTTGTTTAGTTATGCACTATGGGTCACTTGTACAGTGCTTTGTTTAATACATAGAGGTTGGTGATCATACATTATACAAGTCCAGCCAAAATTGTAATGACAAAGGGGTAGATCCAGAACTACGTGTGCCGTACGTTTATTCGCGGAGCGTATTTTCGCACACGTAAGTTCGCTACACTCCCCTCGGCACACCCCTTGCACGGACGTATTTTGTCAAAATGCGCTACCCAAACCCTACCTTAACTTTTCCTAACGTAACAGCATACGTCCGCTAACGGACGTATAGATTACGCGAACGTATGCAGCTTAGCACGCCCATACTGTACACTTTAAGTCCCACCCCCCGCCTACTTCACGTAAAACGAACGTATTGTTGACGAACGTAAATTTAGCACGCCCACACGTAAGTATTTACGTGAGACATACGTGAATCATCCATACGTCCTAAATTACGCTACGTGAATGTGCGTATTTTCTATGGTGCGCATGCGCAGTGCGTACAAATCTGCGAATTTACGTCTCCGCCACACGTAAAATCGCAAAAAAACGTAGTTCTGGATCTGCCCCAAAAGTGTAAGTTCTAAAAAGGAGGCTTTTTAGGAAATATTTGATGACATTTAAAAGGAAATTCTTGTGGTCTTGTTTCATGAAACACTCTCTGCTTGAGATTAATAATTTTTTATATCATAGTTTTTGTCATTAACAATCAACCAAATATTACAAGCCCTCCAGCCATTGTTTACGGCTTCACAAAAACCTCTGTCACTTTTTTATTATATAAGGATTCTTCTTATGTTTATGCTAAGCATGTTTAAATGACTTTACTGAATAGGCTGCTCTACACATATCCTCCAATCCCACTTTCTTCCAGTCTCAGTGCTGCCCTTGTGTTCTAATACTTCTCTTCCTTTGAGTGATGCACCTTGTCACAGCCTGTTAGATATTTGAAATCTTCTATCATACCCCCTTTTCTGCTCCAGGCTATACAGCTTAGTCTTTTTGGGTATTATTTTGATCTCTGCGCAGTGTATGCAAGAGAGTGTAAGCAGGTCTTTTTAAGTTGGCCTGGTGGTATCTGAGTTTAGTTGCTCTTGCTTTTTTAAGCTTTATATCCATATTTAATGACTTTGCCTTTTTTTTTTTTTTTTTTACAGAAGACATCCATTGAACTCGATAGAAAATCCCCGGTAAGAGATAAGTTTACTGAGCTTCAAGAACGTGAGCAGAATCATGGTGATTGTGTAATGCATGAAATGGATGATTAATGTCATTTCATTGTATTAGTCCTTACAGAGGCCATCTACTGCCCCGCCTCCAGTACCTACCAGCAAGCCAGCACCTCCTAATCCTCCACCACCGGTTCCCTCAACCAAACCAGCTCTTCCCAATCCTCCATCCCAAGTATCTGCCAACAAACCAGCGCTCCCCACTCCACCAGCAAAGGTATATAATATTGTGGTACCTGGATGAGTGTTTCCTGATCACATCTTTGCTTTATATCGGCTGACTTGTGCATGTGAGTGTGAGTGTGGACTTTTAATTGCAACTAAATTGCTGAAGTTTTGTACTGCAAGAGAAATCAGTAATCACGGTAGCAGACAAGCATTTAAGCTGTATCAGGCTAACCTGACATCAATGCAGACAGGAGCTGCAGGTAATGGCAATAAGGGTTGCATGGGCTGATTCAATTAAAAGCAAAGCCCACGTTATTTTGATCGTAAAGGTAAGTGCGCTTAAAACCGGCTAATACCATAGCTGAAATACACAGATTTTAATGCGTATCTCTATGAGGTATGTATTAACATACTCAATAAAAATTTGTGCACTTACCTACGCAATCAAAATAATGCGCCATTAGTCTTTAATTGTGTCCCTAGCCCTGCCCATCACTGACAAAGTCATAATGTCAATAAAATAGTATAAAAGTATATTCCACCGTCTTATTCTTTACACAGTGGAAGTGTTGCTACACATACCATACATGCACTGTTGCTGATTCCAGTATATATCTGTTAAACTGATCTGTTAGAATGTCTGTTATTTTATATAAGGCAGAAATAGAAATCCATTATATTCTTTACATCCTGCTTTAGACATAAATATCACGCTCTCACTTACAAGCGCGTTCTCCCATTTGTCAGTCAGTGACAGACAAGTGATATTCTTGGACAATTTACAATGACATCAAAGATTACCGCCAATTACTGTAAATAACAATAAATACCTTTAAAGGTTCAATAAAATCACTCCGTGTAACCACTGTTATTTATCTGCTTAACTCCTAACTAAGTGGAGCCTTTAATACTTAAAGGTGATTAATACATTTAGTGACATACCATTTAGTTACATTACCCAGTGCAAAAAGTTATATCCTCACAATAAATGATGATTTAAAGCATATATTAATTTCACAAGTATGCAAACAATAAAGATAATGGTAAGTTTGGGAAATATTTATTTTTATTATTATTGATCATTAACAGATGTATTTTTTCTTGATGCATGTTTTTTTGAAGATTTACCTATTGTACAGGATTAATACATATGTTCTCCTTTAACATTATATAAACTGTTCTACTTTCAGGCATTGAAACCCCCGGTAAAAAAATAGTATGGACCACACATGAAATGCTAGTGGATGACGCTCTGTTTGAGGACAATACTGTTTTGTTGAGATCCGTTTTGCCATTTCATATGTTCTGTACGAACTGTAAAACAATCAGGGACCCAAGAAAAAAAGTGAATGCAGTACACACTATGCGGTGCTAGGAGGCGCTGCAGGCACCTTAACCCGTGAAATACAGCTCTTTGATGATTGTAAATATTTCAGTTTCCAGGTTTTACCTAAAAAAAAACTATAATCTTTGAGCTATTTTTACTGTAAATATAACTATCAGATTTTACATTGTTTGTGTTATGTAGGATTGTTTTTATTACTGTGTAAAATTATTTTTACTCTCTTAAAGCAGAATTCTTCTACTGTGTAAAATAATCAAAATAAACAAAAGTTTGTAAAGACGTCAGTTTTATAACATGGTGTGTATTGTGTCTGTGTGTTACATAGGGGAACACATCCACAACAAAGCAGCTGGGGAATAGCCTTCGCTTTTTAATATTCACAAAATACTAAACACACATTGAGAGGAGAAATTCCCTCTTAGCATTTTTAACACTTGATTTGAATATTTTCTTAGCAGTCCCATTTGCTGATTCTTGTTTCCTACCACTCCTGCTGCAAACAATAAGCAATAATATATTTCTGAACAAATATAAATGGCACTAAAGAGCTGATCCAGAGCCAAGTGCACCTTTATTTTAGGTGCAAGCACAACATTTATTAGCACTGCGCAGGTTACGGTTAGGCTTTGGGAGAGGGAGGGTTATGGTTAGGCCCATAAAGGAGTAGGTTAGGGTTAGGCTGTAGGAGATGGATAATTAAAGTTAGGGTAACAGATTCAGGCATTCCTATTTTGCAGTAGTCACAAAGGTCCAGATTCAGAGATACGGTGTGAGTGTCTGTCCGCACCTAACTTCCCCGTCCTGCCCCCCATCCCGCCCCCCTTTTTAGGTACCTTATGGCACATACGAGTGCCATAGGGCTACCTTAACTATTCGTGCAATGTCCGCACAGACTTTGCCGCTATCCTCCTCCCTCCTTCCCGTCCTCCCTGGCTAATCTAAATACCTCCCCCCTCCCACTTTGATGTTTGGCGAGTTGAATTTGCTAAAGGCAAAAGTCACGGGACTTTGCCTTTAGTGAATACGGTGATGGCCAAATCGCCTCCAAACTCACGGGAGTTGAGGTGATTTGGCCAAAATCAGCTTTAGTAAATATACCCCCAAGAGTCTGAAGCTTGATGGAATTACTATACCCAAACCTAGAAAAAAATAGAGAGGCAATATTTACCATCTGCTGCCACATTGGTGCTTTCAGAACTGTTTTCTAACACTGGTGAAATGTGAAGAAATACTAAGAACAGAATTAATGGGCAACTACTTTCAAAATGAATCTGGTGTCATGTTCACTCTGTGGACTGGAGTCTCCCACCCCAACATTTCCAGATTATTTTAATATTCTCCTTCCATGGTTGTGAGGCCTATATTTATTACTCCTATATTGCAAAAAAACAAAACAAAAAAAAACCCCCTAGTTTTAATGTATGTTGTACTGTATGTACAGGTTTTTATATTTCAACTTATTAGCCTTTTGCTACCTGTGTAACTCATTCTTCGTGCTTTCCTTTCTTCAACAAGTTTGATTTATCCCAAAAGCATGTTTTACTATTAATAAAGATGATTTTAAAAGAAAGTCTCCTTGAATTCCTGGGAGACTCCCAAAATTTGGGCATTTCTCCAGGGATCCTGGGAGAACAGGCAAATCTCCCGCAATCCTTTTGGCCTGTGAGTTTATGCAAATCACGGTCTCAAGTCCTGCCCCTCCGTCTATCAATATTGTAGTTCCTACTAGGGATTGGGTGGGGCTTTATGATATAATTTGCGTTATCAAGTCCCACTCTATCCCCCAGTAACACTATGAATAGTAGTATTGATGGCCCGGGGGGCTTTACAATGTGATTTGCATAAATTGCGTCATTAAGCCCCGCCCCTATAACAGCATCTGTTTTTTCCCGAGATCTCCTGGAGGGAGGAAATTGAAAGTCGGCAACCCTGATTATGGCCCGGGTTCACACCAGTGGACGTATTGCACATACGTCCTTCTTTTACCAATAAAAGCTACTTTGCATGCGTAGTAACTATTTTACATAATCTACGTATGATTTCGTTACATAGATCGCATATATGCGGTCTTAAAAACCGCATATACGCAATCTACGTAACAAAACGATACGTATATTACGGAACATAGTTACTACGCATGCGTAATAGCTATTATTGGTAAAATAAGGACATATGTGCAATACATCCACTGGTGTGAATCCGGCCTATATGTTTAAGTAGTCAGTTTACTTTAAAAAATAAAGACATCGGTTAACATTGATTCCAGAACCAATATTTAGGACTTAACAATGTTTTGTGACCTCTCCCTAATTAGGAGTGCTGTAGCTGGACCTGATTAAGGCTGTCTAGGTTAATATATTTATGGTTTTGTCCCCTGTCCTACCACTACTAGCTTCCAGTAATGATGGGAAGGTTAGCGTGGGTGTATGATTTGGTATCCACTGGCTGTAAAGTACAGATAGCAGTGGTAAATGAGGTCAATGATAGCTGACGGACTGAGGCTATTTTATACTGACAGCCATTGAAATTAGGCTCGGTAGCAGACGCTGCTCTCTTTGTCATATTATGGCAATGTGAAAGCAAAGGGAGGAATGGGGCACAGGCCATGTACCCCAGGCTGCAACGTCAGTAGCCTGCCCAAATGGCTAACAAGGGGCTCTATTTACGTTCATATTATTTACTAAAACTTACCCTCCACTGGCTGTCCCGCCATGACATACGGACTTTTTCCAGTCATCACAGGATGTCTTCGTCTGAACGAAGTCCCGCCAGAGGTCTGCTCATGCGCAGCAGATCCCATTATTTTAACTCCCAGAGAGGAGTGTAAAACGCTACTCTGAGGGTTAGTAAATATTAGGAAGCGCCGTCCCACACTGAAAAGAACGGGCCGGCGAGGTCATATGGCATTTGCATGGATCGTCATGGAAACTGCAGTTTTCCATGGTGATCTATGCTTTGAAAATAACCTTAACTTCGCTTTGCCTGTTTTTGTATGAAAAAGGGCATTAACGTATGAAAACGAATTTTGGAAATAGAGACTAAGGTCTTGATCGTGCAAACTAAGAGAATTTTTACAAGATGATGCACTGGGGGTCGTGATGAAAGAACTGTCTGAGGGAAAACAGGCATAATGAAAATTGTTTTGCCATGAGTAATATTAATAAGGTAATTAACGCAATACATTTTGTAATATTAATAAGGTAATTAACATAATACATTTTCTAAAATGACATTAGCTGCCTTCCATCTTACACAATGCTTCTAAGATACAGGTACCAGAGTTTAAGGGGAGAGGTAAAAGACAAATGAAAATGTCTCCAAAACTGTCTCCTTGGCTGAGACTTTAAGCACAGAGGCGGCCATTTTGTTTATGATCATTTATATTTAAGACACAGACATTGGGATCCAGTAAAATGGCTTCTGTTGTGGGAATTGTATCATTGTGTCTCCTATTGTTTGAATAGGCTACAGCCACCAGCTCATCTCAGTGACTGTCAGTCAGAGAGATCCCTTACAGGTAATGACAGGGTGCTCACAGTAATATAAAAATGTCAAATAATTAATGTATTCATTCATCTAGCATTCATTTCTTATGTATTATGTTGCATAGCAGGGCTCATTTTATTCAGTACAGCATTATGTGACAAGAAATGAGGTAAAGAGTGATAATCATAATTAATGATATTATTCTTTGTTATGATATATGAAAAACTGGTATAAGCTGATTTGTGTCGCACCTCTAATGCGTTTCCTCTAGATCAGTGGTTCTCAGCCTATTTTTGGGGAGTACCAGTTACCCTCTATGGCAGGGGTGGGGAACTTATTTATGCCAATGGCCATTTTAATATTTATACCATCATTCACGGGCCATACAAAATTATCAACTTAAAAATGAGCCGGCTATATTTGGTCTAAAATTTAATGAATTTTGGAAGAAAATGGCGGCGGCGGCCTGGAGATCCAGCGGCGACCACATGCAGACTGCTCCCCAATGAGAATTTCCTGATCAGGATCCAGGAATATGGAGAGGTTCAGGGTCCCAGCTGCCACCAGAGACCCAGGAGCAGATCGGGATCCGGAGCCTGCAGGACCCTGCCGCAGCCCTCACCACTGGAGTCAAATTGATAATACCGCTTTCACATCACCACCTCCCGGGGGAAATGCCGGGTCAAAAAACTAAACCGCGTTATCAGTCCACAAAACCCGGGAAATTCCTGAGTGACAGTTTCACACCCCGGGTTTTTATAAATCTTAATGCCACAGGGCATGCTGGCGCTTGTGGTTATCCCTGTCATCCTGTGCCAAACACAACATAGTAATGCCCCTCCTAGACACAAAATAAAAGATAGGACTGGCCCTTAACATTAAAAAAGTAATTTACATTTAATACATTAAATACACTAAAATTATAAATGAAAAAATTATTATAACCATTACGTAATAAATACATTAAAATGATTAATAAAATTATGATAAACATTACTTATTAAATACAATAAATACATTAAATAAATTAAATACATTAATATTATTAATACAAAAATACTTACCAACTTGGATGAGATCCAATCTTGTAAACTTTTAATCCAGGGGGGAGGTGTTGGCAAAAAAAAACCTGCAGCTCATGTCCAGCAAGAAGGACATCCCGGCGCTTGGCCAAGGGTATAAATAGGATACAATGACAGTAGAACTGTCATTAGCGCCGGGATGTCCTGCATGCAAAACATGAGTTGCGTCGCTCTGCAAGGATTTTTTTTTTACAAGACCTCTCCCCAAGGATTAAAAGCTTACAATTTTGGATCCCATCCAAGTTGGTAAGTGTTTCTTTTTAGTAATAATATTAATGTATTTAATTTATTTAATGTATTTATTGTATTTAATGTATTTTTTGTATTTAATAAGTAATGTTCAGCATAATAATTTTTTATTAATACTTTTAATGTATTTAATGTATTTTATTTATAGAATGTATATAATGTATTTAATGTATTTTAGTTATATAATGTATTCAATGTATTTAATAAATGTTTAGCATTAGCGTTTTTATTAATAGTTTTAATGTATTGCATATATTTAATGTATTTTTGTTAAGGGTTGGCACAATATTTTATTATGTATCTAGTGGGGTATTACTATGTTGTGTTTGACACAGAATGACAGGGCATGCTGGCACTTGTTGTTCTCCAAGCGCCACCATGAACTAGCGGGGTCTTGGCAAATTTTTTATTATACATAATTACAGAGGAACACCTTGGATATTACCTGTCCAAAAAAAAATCACTGTGTAGACAGGCCGGAGCGGGATCACATTGTAATGGGCACTTTCCTGCATAGTGTGACCTGACCCTCCTCCTGTGTTAGGACCAGCTTCTATAAGTGATCTCAAGCTAGTGCTTTGATAGGTTTGGAAGGAGGGGTCAATTGTCCCAGACTGATCACTGCAAGAAAAGGACCACACACTAGAAGGACCGGGTTTAGGAGCAAGGGTGAAAGGTGACCTCTTTGAGCATCTGTAGATGATGCAGCTTTATTGCACATGTTCAGAATAGTTGCCTATTGGTTTAAACCAGGCAGCTGAAGAGTGTCTGTACTGTTTAGTGTCTGTATCCCATGATCTGCAGCAGAATTCAGCTAGTCAGATCCTGTACAGCCTTGCAGCTTGGCTCCATAGAGGGTTTTATGGATGACACTGGACATGTAGCTGGAATAAACTTTTGATTCACATGCAAGTTTGCTGTCACTTTGCTCATATCCAGTATGGGCCCTGGATCCAGTCTTCCAATGCTGGACCCCGTATGATCCAACCTTCCGAGCAGGCAAAATTATATGGTGGCACGATCCGTGCACCCTACTTTAAAACTTCAATGCCACCCTCACTTATAATGGTGATGGTGCGGAAGTCTGGGTAGCATGGAGGGTTCTTAGCACACCCTCAATGTACTATTTACATACACATTCCCTGCCACATAGCGGAATCACTCACCGCCAGTCCGCCTGGCTGTCAGAAATGGTATTAAGAAGAAACAGATCCAATCAGGGAATGTGTTGACTGCGCATGAACAAATGGAATTTTTCTGATCCTAATGATTGTAATACCCCCTTTATATAAGTCTGTATCCAGCCCCCTGTATTCTTTTTTAGAATCTTTAATCTTATTGGCTATATCGCCATCAAAGATATTAAGCATTATAGACCTGATTCATAGATATGTCTCACACAAATTGTTTGCGTCTGCCAGATATTACGCAGCGGATCTCTATGGAGATCCATCCAACAGGGCAGAGATCGCCTTCCGCATGGCAAAATACTGCACCGGGGCGGCATTAGGCAAACATGGTGGCATTAGGATTATCTACATGGATCTGCAGTTGTACAGAGGCAGATCCATGTAATAAACTTAAGGTAGGGGTATGGACACAAGCATCAATACCTCTGCACGTCAGAGAGGAGTGACAGGGAGAGTTCACTCTCTTCTTTCATGTGTAATAACAGATCACTTACGGAAAGCCTGCGGGGGTCTGAACACGGTCCTGTGTCACAGCTGAATTTAAACAATATATTGATCTCCCTCTTTACAATAACGTGCACTGGGATGTCCAGATTTAGTAAACCAGTCCTGTTTAGAAAACAAACTGATCTAGGACCGGATCCACAATTCCAATGAAGGGGTCGGCCATACAGCCGGGGATAGGCATGCAAATGAAGGGCCAGGGAGCAGCAGTCAGGACAGACGCAGATTCGTGCATAGAAGCTAAGGTAGGGAGTGACGGGGGGCCCTCTTCTGTGTGGACTTTCAGACCCCTACGCACGTACAGAAAACGCAATCTACGTAAGAAAAAGATACGTAGATTACGTTAAAAAATTAGTACACATGTGCAGTAGTGAAAATCGCTAAACACCGGACGTACATGTTATATGGGCCTAAGGACCTATTAAATTTAAATTTTATTGTGGAAATTAAAAAAAAACCCAGAAGAGGTCATTTATTATGTACATTGGCCCCCCAAAAAAGTTACATGATCTGCGGATCTGTGTTTATATAGGAATAATGTGGTGTAGTTTATATTCTAGTCATGTTTTTCTGGACTGAGTCACGCCTTTACATGGGCAGGCTTGGGTGCAGGTGTGTTTTTAAGGGCGTTAAGCTGACTGGCATTACCAGGGCAGAAGGAGAGCACCTGTTGCATACCTCCCAACTGTCCCGATTTCTGCGGAACAGTCCCGATTTCGGTGCACTGTCCCGCTGTCCCGCCCGTTGTCTTGTTTGTCCCGATAAGCAGAGAATTTTTTTTTTTCTTATTTATTTGAGCTGCAATTAGCCAGTAGTCCAGCAGGTGGCGCTGTGACGCTCTGGTAGAGGAGGCTCCGCACGCAGCCAGTATCCAGCATGTCTCCCTTGCTACCACTGCCCTGCTCTGGACTGGTGAGTGGCCTGGGGGCCCCTACCCTATGCTGTGTTTGTCCTATCTGCATGAACTGTGGATAGCTGTGGAGGGATACAGATAGTGAAAGGACCAGGGAGACTAACAGCCATAACAAGGGGGCAGGTGAAAGCTGTTGAAGGCTGGCACTGTCAATGAGGAGCAGATGGAGGCTGTCAATTGGGGGTAGACATCACATTGGAGGCTGGCACTGGCAATAGAGGGCAGATTGAGGCTGGCAATAGGGGGCAGATTGAGGCTGGCAATAGGGGGCAGA
>WWET01000834.1:398759-414485 GCA_011038615.1 Limnodynastes dumerilii
CCCCCCTCCCCAGACACACCCACTGGGAGGTACAAGACACCCCCCCCCCCTACCATGGCGTGAAAATTTTGTCCCTCTTTCCAATTTTCAAATGTTGGGATGTATGCCTGGGTGAAGATCTCAGATCTCATTTTGTCCATTACTTTCTGCCTCTATAAAGTATTTTCACTCTACAAACCGTAATAAATAGAAATAAACAGCTTTTATTCAATAAATTGAGATAAATAAAAATGTTATATTATTTTATATTATTATTATATTTGGACGTTGTGTCTCTTTATTTAGGGTGTACAGAGGTTTCCAGTTGAAGGTTAAGGCATAATGCTGATCTCTGCATTGATCTTACTGGGACTGCTGAGCTGCCAGTTTCTAGGTGAGTAAATGCTTATGCTGAAGGCATGTGATAAATAATAATAGCGTCTCTGAGATTTGTAGCATAAACACATGAAAAGATCATACAGCTGTCAGTAGCTCATACGCAGGTGAGGTGCACACATGTAACTCTTTTTGGGGGGATTTAATGTGTTTGGTTTATAGTAAAAGTGTAATGTCCAGTTTTTCTTTTACAGCATTGAGTCCATTACCTGAAGGGCAGAAATATGAGCTGGTTTTTCCACGAAAGCTTCACACTCTGTATAAGAGAGACACACAGGTATCACAAGCTCCTTATTATAATCATGTTCTGCTTATAAGAGGGATGTGTGGAATGGGAGTGTAATGTGCACATACAAAACAAACCAGATCAGACCAGTTAGATTTTACCCTAACCTTAAACCTTACCCTAATCCACACACTAATCCTCCCCTTCTATTAGTCTAACCATAACCCTCAATGTCCTGCAGGCTAATTGTAACCTCTCCCTTTTATTAGCCTAACCTTAACCCTCAATGTCCTGCAGGCTAATTGTAACCTCTCCCTTTTATTAGCCTAACCTTAACCCTCGATGTCCTGCAGTCTAATCGTAACTTCTCCCTTTTATTAGCCTAACCTTAACCCTCGATGTCCTGCAGTCTAATCGTAACCTTTTCCTACTATTAGCTTAACCTTAATGCTTAATGTCCGCAGCATGACCCTAAAACCCCCCCTTTTAGTAGCCTAACCTTTACCCACCATCTCCTACAGCCTAACCTTAACCTTTACCTTTTATTAGCCCAATCTTAACCCTCCATCTCCCGCAGCCTGACTCTAACACTAACCTAACCCTCCATGTCCCACGTCCTAACCCTAACCTATGTCCTGAAGCTTAATACTAACCTTCCCCTTCTATGAGCACCTCCCCATATCCTTCCACAGCACGTGTCAGAGAAACACTTTTCACTACTGGCAACGGGTACTTTGGCAAAATAGGGCCATTCGCTATAAGTATCCATTCCCAATAGTAAAAATCCTAAAGTAAATTAGTTCATCACTGAGCCACAATTCAGCTGCTGGCTGTATCAGTATTGAAACTAGCCCTTTCATACCAGCAACTGAATCCCACAGGAGGTGGGAGCTGTGCGTCTTTTCCATTTTAAGTGAGGATAGCTTTGAAATTTTAAGGCAGGGTCCCCGGACCGATTGTCTGTACGAACGATAGGAGTAACCTCCCTTCACCTGTACAGAAGTTTCCAGCAGGGAGCCAGCATGTGGTCCCCGCTGCCTCTGCACTCAAAACTCAAAATGCAGCGGTGTAAGTCTGGATCAGGCCCCTAGTTCCCATGTGTGCCATCACTGATAGTGACTTTGGGCCTGATCCAGAACTACGCCCGCCGTATTAGCTACGGCGGTCATAAGCGTAAGATCGTCTGAAAAGCCGATCTGCACATGCGCCAGGCAGCTGTTGCCCGACCTAGCTACGGCAACGCCCGATCAACGATCGGGCGTCCGTAGGAGCAGCGTAATGACGCTGGAGGGGGCGCCCCACTGCGTTACTACATTGAATTTAGTGCAGGTAGGCGGGGGGAGGGAGGGTAATGAGGCTGGGAGGGTGGCGTTTGCGTTGCAACGCCGCCGTCCCAGCGTATTAACACTTGCTTACGCCGGCTGAAGTTAGGGTGCCTTCAGCCGACGTAAGCGAGTGTTAATACGGTAAGACAAGGGGGAGTGTCAGAGGTGTGCAGCGATGTTACACTGAGTGGTAAACCGCTCAGTGTAACATCGTAGTTCTGGATCAGGCCCTTTGGGGCTTAATTTGGTGAAAATCCACAATGTGACCCAATCATGTTTAATTCAATTTATATTTTTTCCATTAAAGAATAAATATTTAAACTTATTTGTGCAGTGGGGTGGAGGGGGGGGGGCTCACCTCTTAATACACCCCTGTTTTCAGGGCAATCAGCTCAGCAAATTGTCAAGTTATCCCAATCCCTCCCCCTTTAGAATTCCATGAGCCACCTTCCACACCAGCCTAGTCTGGCGGAGTAGAGGAGCTGCACCTCCCCTTCTGTTTGTCGCCAGTATATTTTACATTGCAGACCAGTCATAGTTGTACCAGGATGTTAGGAAGTACAGGACTGTACTGTACTTTACTACTGTACACTCCCCATCGCCCAGTCCCTCTCCTCGGTCAGCTGGGTATCCAGGTAATATATTAAACCAAAAAAGAAAGAAACTTGGTGCACACTTTATAGATCACAACGGCTAATGCCAATTTAGAAATCAGAGATGAGAAAAATATAGTATGAAATACAAATTTTATTATATTATATTAAAATGGGCAAAATATTGAAAAGCAAATACTAATAGTGATTTAAATATCAATATTAAAACAGCAGCTTTACCGAACAACTTCTGTGTCCATAGTACAATGTAATATTGATAGTCTGGAAGCGCCTCCTATGCTAAAATACAAAGCTCACCCTGGGAGAAAACTAACAGTCTCACGACCGTACTTCGTCCTTCCGGACCCGTATCTTTCCCTCCCTGTGCTGGGTACAGAGTTGGCGTCCAGACTGTTATTGTGAAGAACGGAGCTGCCGCAAAGAAATGGCTCCCACGGTGCACCGGAGAATCCACTGACCCCGATGCGCGTTTCGCCCGAGGCTTTTTCGAGGGGAAATGCTGATGCTTGCTTCCGGAATTGTAGCGCCTAATAAAGGGACTATGTCCAATAACAAGGCATCGGGAGCAGCTGCGGCATAATGAAGCTCTGATTTACTCGTTACAATGTAGCAGTGGCAACTGCCGTGAATACACTGTATAATGAAAAACATAACATAAGTATTGTCATTAAGATATTAGATTTACAGTAAATAAGAAGAAAAGTGATTAGTGATGATTAGATGCGCCCTGAACCCTGCAGATTTAATATATTATTCGTACACATAATTATAATAATAATAATATTCTGTGCGTTGGACCAGAAGGCACAGCCGTTTAATTAACATTTAAGGGAAAATATCGCCTATAATTTTAGTTAGAAAGGGATAATATAATTACCCTCTGATTTATCAAGGTGATTGATAATTAAAGTTACTATATGCATAACAATTTAGTCCAGCAAAAATCAGTAAATTGAAAATTACGCATTACAGCATATAAAGTACTATTAAAATGCCCCCAGATCCAACAGTAAACAACATAATGATTGCAGAGAAATACATTTCTTTAATATTTTAATTTTATAAGAAGGGCACATAATGATCATCTGGTAATGGAAATCAAAGGAAAGATGTATACAACTCTAATTGTGAAAATTAGAGGAATGGGGTAAAGATCATATTTTCGTTTAAGCCCCCAGGGGCAACGGAATTTAACTGGAAAATCCAGAAAAGTTCCCTTTGTAATAAATGTTGGTCAGGATCCCCACCTCTCACATCCGAGGTTAATTTTTCTATAATGAATGCCTTAAGATCTCTATAATTAGAGTTGTGAAAAGACATAAAGTGCTTGGCTACAGGGGTGAGATTTTTAAATTTGTCGCGATCCTGTTTGCTATTTCTTATGGACCCTACATGTTCTAATAAGCGAGTCCTACATTTTCTAGTAGTTTTTCCTATGTACTTGTAACCACAGGTACAAGTAAAGCAGTAAATAACATTGCTTGTGTTGCAATTCAAGAGATGTTTAATTTTATACGACTCACCATAGCGGTCAAGAAATTCTGTTGTTTTATTCATAAAGTTATAAGCTTTACAGGATCCACAAGCATATGAGCCAGGATATACGGTCATATTTTTTTATTTAGACATCCTAAAGTGACTACCAACAAGTAAGTCACTAAGGTTACGGGGTCTCATCCAGCACATTTTGATTCTTTCACCAACAACTCCTTTGAGAACCTCGTCACTCCTAAGAATGGATAGATGTTGATTAATGATATTGACGATTTTATCAGAGTTGTCACAGTGGTCTCCTATAAACCTCACTTCAGGGTTATTGACTTTTTTCTTTCTGGGGTATAATAGATGGTCTCTAGGGGTATATGGAGCCAATCTGTAAGCTTTAGTTAGTAATTTATCTTTATAACCCCTGTTACGAAGTCTAACTCTGAGTTCCTGGGCTCTGATTAAAAAATATCCCACAGTGGAACAATTGCGTCGCAAACGAAGGTATTCTGCTTTAGGGATGCTTTTAACCGTGGTAGGGGCATGGGCGCTCTCAAAATGGAGAATGCTGTTAGTAGCTGTACTCTTGCGGAAAAGATCCGTCTGTAGTTCTCCACTATCAGTAAGTACAATGGTTGTATCAAGGTAATCAATATGATTTGGACTCACATTCATGGTGAGCCGCAAATTGAATAAAGTTATTAAGCAGAGATAAGTCCCCATGCCAGAGGAGCAGGATGTCGTCTATATATCTTAACCAGAGTGTGATATGGGGTAAGTATTTTTCATATCGGTCAGAAAAGACGACATCCTGCTCCCACCTGCCGAAATACAGGTTGGCATAGGTCGGGGCACACGCTGTACCCATCGCGGTACCCCGAACCTGTAAGTAGAATACATTGTTAAACACAAAATAATTGTGCGTCAGCACAAATTCGAGAAGTTGGAGAACAAATTCATTAAAATCCAAATTAGGATTGGCTCTAAGAAAATACCTGACTGCTCCTAGGCCCATGTCATGTTGGATGCTGGTATATAGTTGTTCTACATCAAGGGTAACCAGGTAAGTACCAGGTTCAACCTTAAGATCATTCAGATGTTGTAGCGGTTCCATGGTGTCCTTAATGTGAGAGGGAAGAGATGTTACAAAGGAGCGGAGGTGAAAATCTATAAACCTGCTTGCCTGCTCAGTCAGGGAGCCATTGCCAGACACTATGGGACGACCGCTGGGTTGAACTGGCTCCTTGTGTCTCTTACTCTTGTGGAAAAGATCCGTCTGTAGTTCTCCACTATCAGTAAGTACAATGGTTGTATCAAGGTAATCAATATGATTTGGACTCACATTCATGGTGAGCCGCAAATTGAATAAAGTTATTAAGCAGAGATAAGTCCCCATGCCAGAGGAGCAGGATGTCGTCTATATATCTTAACCAGAGTGTGATATGGGGTAAGTATTTTTCATATCGGTCAGAAAAGACGACATCCTGCTCCCACCTGCCGAAATACAGGTTGGCATAGGTCGGGGCACACGCTGTACCCATCGCGGTACCCCGAACCTGTAAGTAGAATACATTGTTAAACACAAAATAATTGTGCGTCAGCACAAATTCGAGAAGTTGGAGAACAAATTCATTAAAATCCAAATTAGGATTGGCTCTAAGAAAATACCTGACTGCTCCTAGGCCCATGTCATGTTGGATGCTGGTATATAGTTGTTCTACATCAAGGGTAACCAGGTAAGTACCAGGTTCAACCTTAAGATCATTCAGATGTTGTAGCAGTTCCATGGTGTCCTTGATGTGAGAGGGAAGAGATGTTACAAAGGAGCGGAGGTGAAAATCTATAAACCTGCTTGCCTGCTCAGTCAGGGAGCCATTGCCAGACACTATGGGACGACCGCTGGGTTGAACTGGATCCTTGTGTATCTTAGGTAATAAATAGAGTGTTGCCACTCTTGGTTCTGAAACACTAAGGAACTTGAGATCTTTCTCAGTAATTAAACCCAGATGTTTCGCTCCATTTATTAATTTCATATATTTTTCCACAAAGGTCTCTGTTGTATTGAAGACAATTTTTTTTATAACAAAATGTGCCATTGAGTTGGCGCATGGCCTCTGTGATATATTGGGTTTTAGACCAGAGCACGATATTGCCGCCTTTATCAGACGGTTTTACTACAATATCGTCCCACGTCTGAATCTCCTTAAGGGCCAGCCACTCATTTTTAGATAAATTACTATGTAAGTAATTAGATTGAGTATCCACAAATAAGTTATCCAAATCTTTAGAAACAATAGATCGAAACACAGACAAAGCTGGGATTTTTTCTATATCAGGAAAAAACTTTCAGGTAATATAGTATGACATTTGGTAAAGCCAGTCCCGCATCCTCTTTATGTCTCTGTAGTACGCATGTAAATATAGCTTTGAATCTTCTGTAACACCTGATTGGAGATATACGGGTGCATGTTGTCAGGGGTAAAGGTATTTGGGTTGTATGATCATTTTTACTAAATTTACTCTACTGGATATAGTAAGGGGTTTTTCCCCCACTATTTAACTTTGTTTTTAACATGAGTGGTAATAGGGTCAATGGGTCAGATTCAGACCTACGTACGCAAGTGATTTTAGGCTAGCCGCTGACGTAAAATCGCTCGTTAGTACTTACTGCGCATGCGTGCGGCAGATGTTACGCCACGTAACTCAGAGCGTACTGCCCTGTCATGTATCTGCAGTGTAACAAAGGGGCGTGCTTTCCATACGACACCTGTAATGACACTTCGGAGGCGGGGTGAGGCAATTAGATCGTACAGTATGGACGTGCTTAGGCCCGTAAGTACGTGAAGCCTATACGAACGTCAGTACTTACGCTGTGTAAAGTTAAGGTAGGGTTTGGGAAGCATAAAACGGCAAAAGTACGTATATGAGAGGGGAGTGTTGGCTAACCTGTGGCACACAAGGTGTTGTGAAACTACGACTCCCAGCATGCCTTAACTGCAAAAGTATAGTGAATACCTGACAAAGCATGCTGGAAATCGTAGTTTCACAACACCTGGAGTGCCAGAGGTTAGCCAACACTGGCCTAGGGGAATGCTTAGAAGCTGCGCTAGCATAAATAAGCTACGTGATGAAACGTATTAAGCACGTGGGTCTGGATCCAGCCCAATGTTCAGTTTAAGTGGTTGGCAGATATCCAGATGCCCAGGTATTTGAATGTTGTGGCCCAGATCAATTGGTGGTGCGCAATCTCAGCTGTGTGCACCCCATTCAATGACAATAAATTGGCTTTAGGCAAGATACGTTTGTTTTATACACACTCCATAATGTCTTTGTGTTTATCATCTGTACCCCAGAGCTCCTACCCAGACCTGATTCAGTATGAGATCCACCTTGATGGGAATCCCACCATTATTCACATGGAGAAGTCTGAGTGAGTGGCCATTGTATATTTGTTTCTTCCTTGGATACAGAGTTTCTGGACCATCTTCACAGATGAGAGAGCTGTAAGAAGGTGTGGCTATGCATGTATCCGCACCCAACTTAAAGCTCCCTCCTCCACCACCTCCAATTATTTTATGAACCTAGGGCTTCTCTTACTTCCCATGCAGAGGTTTACGTACCCCGCCCTCTCCACCCTCCCAGCCTCCTTTGCATACATCCCCCAGAGGCTGCCCAGACACGCCTCTTTCTTCTTAAGTAACTACGTACAGTCTTTAAAGACCGCACATAGTCAATCTACGTACCTAAGTGCAACGTAGATTGGATAAAGAATTCTCTTTTTATTTTTCTGTATCTATCTTGCAGGCTTCTGTTTTCTGACAATTACACAGAAAGTCATTACCTGGAGGATGGAAGTGTGCTGACAAGCATCCCTGACATCCAGGTACAGTACATACGCCATATCCATGCCCAGTGGTGTAACTAAGGTGGGTATAGGGGGTGCAGCTGCTACGGGCTACAAGGAGAGTTATTGCTACTCATTAATTGGATGCAATGGAAGCAGGGACCATAGATGTGAATGAGAGGTATAGCCGCCACATGGTCAGGGATTTTACTATTTAAAAACAGTATTTAGTATACTGGGATCAATCTAATGTTCTCTGTAAAGCGCTGGGGACAGTTTGTGGCACTATGTTAATAATCGTTATCTCATATTGCTAAAAGAGTGGTAGAGTAGGTGAAAAAGAAAGAATCTTTCTATAGGCTATAATTATGCATCTAATAAAAACGTGTGCCATAGGATAGAGCTTGGGGCAGAATGCAGAATGAGGTATTTGGATTTATGTGCATGCAATCCTAAGGTCTGTACATGCGAGGGTAGTATAGCAACCCCCCCGGACTTCTCTTGCACACATGTATCTTACAAGTCTAGAACCCTCAAAACAAGAAAGACCGCACTAGAGGGAAGAGTACGGGTGCTACCTGGTAGGTGGAAACGATAATGTATCTAGAAAATCAGGGAACTAGCTATTTATTCCCCTAAAGCTACACCTGTCTACGGTGCACACCGATACCAATAAATAACAATAGTGACCCAACAAAGCACACACAAAAAAAGGATTAAATAATCCAATTGTATTAAAAAATATTAAATTTTATTAATGCTCTCTAAAAATTATTCCTTCATTTGAAAAAACACACACATAGTACATGTAGAAAACGAAATATTTAGATTAATATAAGCATCAGCTCACATGCAGATTAATTAACAAAGAGAGGGTTAGTACACATAAGAAAAAAGAGGCTTTGAAATCCAGATGGTTAAATACATAACAGTGTAACCATTGAAAGAAATGGAGACATGGGAAGATGTACTCTTCAAACCATCGGATAAAGGTGGGAATGTTGTAATTTGGAGACGAGATGATTATATTTCAGAGGCTAAGAGACAACTTAGCGAAGAGTCATGTTATAAAAAGCTTCAGTTTAATCCTATTACTGATTATATGGGACAATATAATGCCTTGATTGAAGGTGCTAAATTGGATGGTTTAATTTCTGAATCTGATTTAAAATTTCTGTCTGTCAAGGATCCAAAAATAGCAACACTATATCTTTTGCCAAAATTACACAAAAATTTGACGAGGCCTCCTGGTAGGTCAATAATTTCTGGCAAAGAATCCTTGACAGAGAGGGCCAGTCAATTTGTGGACAATCATCTTAGGTCCTTCGTCTTGCCATCATATCTGAGGGATACTATGGACCTCTTATCTAAGCTTAACGACTTGAGAGTAGTATAGATTGCATAGAGGTATAGATTGCACAGAGGTATACATTGCACAGTGGTATACATTGCACACAGGTAAACATTGCACAGAGATATACATTGCACAGAGGTATACATTGCACAGAGGTAAACATTGCAAGTATAGAATCAGATCTGCCATGTGCATATTCTTTGATTATAATATGTATATGATGCCTAACAGTGTATATATTTATATATTTATCTCTTTAGGATCACTGCTATTACCAAGGCCATGTGAAGAATGATAATAACTCAGCGGTTGTCATCAGCACTTGTAATGGGTTAAGGTATTCATCCAACTTCATATTTTTCTCTATTCTATTTATTTATCATATAATGTGGAATTACAATGGATATATAGGGAGCAGGCCTGCACTAAAACATTAAAATAAATTTGGTTGGATTCACTTTAAGTTACAAAATTAACTACCGATTAAATAAAAGAGTCTCACGATAGGATTACACACAATTCGATTCTAAATACAAGTAACTTCAACGTGCTGGAGCGATAGTAGAACAGGCCGGTTCCTAATTTAGAAACAATGGGCAATTTCCATACGTCATGTACAGAAATCGCCTCAGTATATACCGCAAATGCGCAGTACATGGAATTCTGCATCAGTCTTTGCATAGGGGGCAGGCCAATTCACCATGCGTGCAAGATATACATGGTGGATGGGCATTGGTATTGGATTGGTGGATTGGTATTTAAATCGCACTGAGAGCATCAGGCAATGTATTTATACATTTATATTCTTTATATTATAAACAGCGCTCAGCATTCCTACATGAAGTGCTGAGCGCTGTCTTAACCTCTTAAGCTTCTGACACATTGCGTAGAGTTCGGTGAGAGACATGGGCTCCGCTCTCCTCTAGGCCCCTCCACCCCCAGCAGTTACATCACTTGGACTCCATTTAATAAATTTTCGGACACACCACTATTTAAAAATGCTACCAGTCGCAAATTGTAAGGTAGGACCTACCTGGTAGGGTATGAATCTCAGAAGTCCGTCCATTGGAAGTGAAAGGTTGGGGGGTGTGATCGCCCGGATGCATAGATATAGAGAGTTTCTGACACCTGAGTTCGGATTTCCAAATGAACATGGGTTTACAACAAAAGAGGAAATGTTGCTTTTAGTTTGTCTTTCCCTTGAAAAGATATGATGGTGATGATGGTGGGTTGCAAAGAGGTACCATTTGATTGGCCCTTGTAAGCAGTGAATGGATCAAAACAGTGTCATGATCTGTCAGTACTTGTTTCTGCTGACCGCTAATATGGGTCCAGAGTTAAGAAAATAAGAGAAAACCAAGTGGAAAATTTACACCTGGGAAAAGCCGCGTTGGGTTTCAAGGTGAGTCAGATATAATGGAGTTGTTAGGAGAGTGCTCAAACAGCTGTGTGAAAACAGGTCTTTAGATCTGGTTTATCTCATAAGAAATTAAATAACCCAATCTAGAGCTAATTTAACAAAATATATATATATACAATAATAAAAACTTGGGGCTATATAAAAAAATGTCCTCCATCCAGTTGCAAAGTTTTCTGTTTGCTGTAATGTTCTTATGATTTAATCTCGTATTTTAGATTGATTTGTTTATTTTTGTTCATCGTATTTTCGCTCCTCTTGCAGTGGGGTTATCCACACACGAGAGCGCAGGTTTGTCATTGAGCCCCTAAAGTTGGCTGATAGTGAGGAGCACGCCGTGTACGAAGCCAAGGAAGTAACCTACAGAGCTTGTGGTGTCAGCAACTCCACAGAGAAGAAGCCGCCCACCATTATATCTTTTCGGGCCTCTAATGCTGAGGTATCTGTATCTGTCTGCATAATGCTGCATGCTATTAGAACCTTTGGGGCTTGTAAATAACTGGTTGCCCATAACATGGATTATGTCAGTGCATCTTTAATGTCATCCTGCATTCTCTTTTCATTCATTGCAGAAAAAAGCTCTGTACAGTTCAAAGAAATACGTTGAGTTGGTCTTTGTTGCAGATCAAAGTATGGTAAGTGCAATATAATCACTGTATGATCAATATAATCACATGTGTAATGTCATTGTTTCTTTCATGTCCAAATCTTCTCCTCTTTCTCTTTATAAATATTTTATCAAGACGCTTAAAGCTGTGTACACACTGAAGCATAGTCCTATCGATAATGGGTGCAGGGTGTGCAGTGCACACGGGCCCCTCAGAACAGAGGGCCCTGTGGCATTCATCTTGCACCCTGGGTTGGCAGGGGAAGAGGGGCCATTCGGCATCTATATCTTCCCTCTAATATCTTCTGGAGGGAAGAAATAGATGCTGAATGAGCCTTCCCTCTATTCTGGAGGGAAGAAATAGATGCTGAATGAGCCCCCCCTTCCCCTGCGGTGGGACTGTCCCTATTCGTGGCCCGCAAAAGGGGCGGGGCTTACACCACAGTTAGGCCCCCGCCTCTTTTTTTAGGTCCGCAAATCGGGGCAGTCTTGTCTGGTGGGGGTGGGGCCATGTACAAATCCTGCACAAGGGTCCCCTCATTTCTTAAAACTCCCCTGCACTGAAGGGTTGTCTGTTGATTATTGTGCCAATCACACGATAACCGTCAGTTGGCTCTGACATCATCATCGTCACCATCATCGTGTTTTCTATTGGAATTTATACTCTTATGCTATAGAAATGCTTAAGAATGGAGTGCTTGCTCCAAGATTTCATCAATAATGGCCTGTTTACATGATTATGACATATATTATAGTATAACATATAAGCATCTTTTATATACTGTCTGTAAACTTATATGCAAACAAATGAAGACAAATAATGTGGTTACTTTCTCTTTACTGAGCCATACGGTAGAAAGTGCCAGGTCAGCAGGGTCGTATCAACCCATGGCCGGTCCCCTAGGCTTTCAGATATTTATGGCCCTTTTCCGATACCCCACTACAGCTGACAGCCTGACTACATGACCCTGGTACAGTAGGTACTAGACCGCAGTGCATAGCCCTATATCCATTGCATGGCTAGTGTGCTATTGGTCCCCTGTCTCTCTATAGATAGATGAATATATATGTACATGATTTGCTATGACTAAGAGTGAAAAGTGGCTTTAAAAATATTGCCGGCCTTTAGTCCCTGCGGGGCCCCTAGCCTTCAGCCTCATTGTCCAATGTGTCGAGACGTATTTGAGAGAAAAATGGTGTTGCAAAATGCTGTAATTAATGTTATGCTAGGCTGTAAAGAAATATAAAAAGCTATCCTTAACCACCATTAAGGACAATAAGAAATTATTTTATTATTGTTGAAAATACAACAAAAATATTTAAATTTTTAATTAAAATTTGTACATTGAAGTCCAAAATCTTTATAAATGTAACTATACCAATCCTACTGATCCCAAGTCATACAAAAAAGACATCGGGCCTGATCCAGAACTAGTTAAGTGCATGAACTTAGTTACCTGGGCTAAACCATGTTGATTTCAGGGGGAGTCAAGTTAATTGTATTCTCTGCATTCAGGGATATATCTTTGAATTGCTTACTGCACACAGATACTGACCAGCTTTACTATCACACTGTTATTTAGACTTGGGATAGGAAAGATCACCTCTCAACTCTAATAGTTTGCCGCAGATGAAATATGACTCCCCTGCAATCACCATGGTTTTGCTCAGGAGTAACTAAGTTCATGCACTTAACTAGGTCTGGATCAGGCCCATTATGTTAAGTAGCACTTAATCGTCATTAACCATCGTCATTTTGTCATAAAATAACTTGGTGTGAAAATAAAATGTTAGGTACACGTTCACAAATGTAAAGATCATATTTTTAGAAAATAGTTATTTTGATGATAAAATCAATATTGCATTTAAAGATGTCAGTAATATAGAGATAAGTAAAATAGAATATCAGCCAATATTCTCATGTGTGAGAAGTGATACAAACTATTACTCTCTATATATTAAAAGTAAGTAAAGCGAATTAATTTAAACATTTTTTAAGAAATATTGGAAAACATTCTTAAAGAATCCCATTGTTATGTCAAGTTCTCCCGCTACCAATATAGATGATGATTTATAGGATTTTAAATACTTTTACTATGAGCACATTTGGCACAGATAAAAAATAATTTCATTGAATATCCACTGACTTTAGTAGTTTGAGTTATTATTTTTTTTTGTTGCTAATGTAAATATATCCACAAACCATAAATGCAGAAGGAAACACATTTAAAAAGTGCAAACAGAATGAGTTGAGTGGGGAGGTTTTGTAGCTTATCTTTAAATGAGAGGGTTTACTTAAATACATTTTCACACCTCACATTGCAGTATGGTTTGTACAGATGCAGAGTTGTGCCTTTTTGAGCAAATACATCTACAGCTTTGCACACAATGTACAACTATCAGATAGATCACACCATTATTAGGTGACTGGCATGTATATAGTACAAACTGTGGATATTGGTCTATGTTGACATCGAATCTCACAAAGTTTAAGCAGATAATTGTACAATTAGTGACTGTATACTATGCAGTGTTCTCTCCAGAAAATGGTGCCAGCCGGGTGGTATTACATAGTAGCTGGGTAGGGGCAGTGTGGTACTTTCCAATAATAATAATTCACGGGATCAAGACATCCGTTCCCATTGGAGGCTAAGTTTCTGTATCAACTGACAGTGGTTGTCCTCCAATCTTTCTGCTGCATCTGCTAGGCAGCGGTGCAGCATTGCCGGAAAGCCTTTACAGTCAGAGCTGAAAGCTGGAGATTACAATCAACATTTTGGTCAGGTCTGGCCGGGTGGTAAACTAAAATAGCCGTGTAGAGCACCCGGCTAAAAGGCCCTGGGGAGAACACTGGTATGCATACAAGATTCTCTGTAAACAAGTTGCACATCCAATACCATTTCATTGATCTTTTGTCTGTGAACATATGTGAAATGTTTAAACTCTAGATCTGCCACTATCTGTCCTACAGCTAAGCCAATGTTTAATTCTTCCAGTTCAATAAATACAACAAGAGTCTTCCAGCCGTTAAACAGAGACTTTTTGAAATTCTTAATTATGTTAACAAGGTAAGTCTACAATCGAACACATTTTTCATATGTAGTTCAGGGGCAATTGCATCTCGAGACCCCTAATATTCTCCACATAAATTATAGTATGAACCATTCCCTTACCCCTAATATACACCCCACATGTATAACACATATAATACAAATACATATAAATCTAATACATATAATACAAATACATAGAAATCTAATACATATAAATAGTGTGCTATATCCAGGTTCCTAATATGCCCTATATTTACTTAATATAGTACACCATTCCCAGACCCCTAATATACTCCACATGTATTATGCGTGCCCCACTGTAGTTAAGATTTAAAAAAAAGCAGCATTTGCTGACATTTGTTTTCTACCATTGTGACCAGCAGCAGTAGTCTTGTTTATGTTTAGTAATAGTATGCAGATCACATATAATGCTGCCTACACACTATTTAATGTCAAAGTAACCCTAAAAGGATCAGCAGTTGGTTCCTTTAGGAACATAGGGCCTGATTCAGACCTACGCCGATGCGCTGTGCTTACTAAAGCACAGCGTATTGGCGTTCACTTACCCCAACACTCCCCCTGTGCGGGCGTATGGCCCCTTCCTTACGCCGGCTGAAGGCTACCCGAACTTCAGCCGCCTAGCACACCCTCCCACCCTAGTTACCCCCGCCCACCTACACTAACCTGAACGTAGGGACGCTGGGGGATGTCCCCTCCAGCGTCCCTACGGCGCTGCTACGGACGCCCGATCCACAATTGGGCGTTGCCGTAGCGACGCCGGGCAACATCTGCCCGGCACATGTGCAGATCGGCTTTTCACACGATCTTACGCCCGCCGTCCTAGCGACGGCGGGCGTAGGTCTGGATCAGGCCCATAGACCCTTCTCATTGTTTGGTCAGTGTGCTCTTAGACACTTCTATTAGCAGTCCAATACATCAGTCTGTGTCATATATTAGGTAGAAATTGCTCGTCGTATGTACTATTGAAAACGTGCCCTAAACACTGCAGATTATGCATTTTCAAACTTGCCGTAGTTCAACTCGCTCTGGCGATTTTTTTTACATTCGGAACATACAAATCGCTGGATTTACTAAGAGGCAAGTTTGAAAGTCACTGGAGAATGGGACAGTATTAACCAGAGAAAATAGAGGTGGTTGTGAGTGGAGAGTTTGATGAAATTGCTGCCCATTGCTCAGCGAGTAATCACCTGTAACTACGAGTAAGGACCTGATTCACACTTAAAGAATTTAGGAATCTTCCTAAATATACGCACAGCCCAGATCTGTAAGAATGATTCACAAATACTTAAGAAAAATGCTAACCACATTCCTAGGTTCTTAGGAACTAAGAGCGTTCTTTTCTCCATGGCCCGGATTCAGAGCCAAAATGTCCACTGCGCATGCCCAGAGAAAAAGGTCGCTTTTC
>WWET01000834.1:421111-447786 GCA_011038615.1 Limnodynastes dumerilii
GAGGAGCTGCCGTCGTCCTCTGCAGGGATGAAGACTTCGAAAGAATAAAGAAGACTTCAGATTAAGGAATATTGAAGGCTCCCAAGATGCGGACAGCTAATGGTGAGTTTAAAAATGTTTATTTTATTATTATACACATGTCACACTTTTTTTTATACACTTAGATTAGGAGAGATGACCTCCTAAGGTAAGTGCATACACGTAGGGGTTAATGTTAGCTAGGTTTACTATTTTATTTACATATGTAACACTTTATTTAATTTTTAAAAGGATTGATTTATTTATTTATAAAAAAAAAATTTTTTTTTTTTTTTTACACAGACGCGGCACGCAGTTCAGCATTGATACAATTGTATCCATGCTGTAACCAAAGAATTAGAAGGATCACCTTTGCTGATCCTTCTAATTCAATGACTACAGCATGCCTGCAGGTGCAGACATGCCGAATTTAGGATTTTTCAGCACTAAAACACGTCTGTTATACAGACATGTGTTTTAATGCTCGCGATCGGCACAAAAACATAAAATCGCATCTCTAGAGATGCGAATTTATGTCTTGTGAATTCAATGCGATTTCACCGCGAATCGGGGAAATCGCATTTAGTGAATTAGAAACATCCTATGTTTCTAATTGAAAAAGTCGGGGCCGCGATTTGCGGACCCGCGAATAAAAAATTACTAAATTCACGTGATTTTTTGCTTAGTGAATCGCCTTTGGCGAATTTTAAGCTAAAAAATCACGTGAATTTTAGCAATTCGAGCTTAGTGAATGAGGCCCTAGGAGTGAAATGGAAGCTACTGTGCTTATTAAAGAAACGATCTTCATGAGTCTTCAACATTGTATCATCTTTATACCCGAACCCTCCACCTCCATTAAATTTCCTTCCGCTCCAGAAAAGGCCCTTGTTTGGGTTTTCCATTTTTTGGGGAGACTTTTTTTCACCTGAAAAAAAATAATAATATTCATTGTGTGGTGGGTGGTTCTGGGCTACCTGAAACCCCCCTGGGTGTGCCACTAAACCGGGATTTAACAGTAGTAGCCACAACCCTACAAATAACCACAGGACTGGATCCAGACTTACAGAAAGGTGGCATTTTCTGATCACTAGGGACTTAATTCAGAGACTGAAAATAAGAGATGTAACTTACTCCTGGGCAGAACCATGTTGATTTCAGGGGGAGTCATATTTCAGCAGTATTAGGGTCAGAGGGCCGTATTCAGAGATCCATTTTTTAAAAGATTTCCGTGCGTATTTTTAAGTAGGTTTCAACTGCGCAAGCGTCGTAACTTTTTATACACAGTTCACGTAGACTATACGCGAAAGTGCCTGACGGACGGACTTGTGCATCGGATGTGGAATAATACGCACGGATCTCCAACTTAAAAATACACACGGAGGAATTTACATAGAAATGGGCGGGGGGGAGGCATTTAAATTAAGGGAAGTGGGCGCAATTATAAAGATACGCACGGACGGAGGACACATACGCTCGGAAAAGGCCATGGAAAGTTACAGCTGGTCTATGGAGGTGGAAGTCTCCGTAGGCACGGATTAGCAAGGGGCGTGACTGGGGGTTTGGTGGGTGTAACTTGCTCTGTCCATGCGTATATTTGCAGACCGATCGCCAAGCAGATGAATACATCCCAGATTTACTAAGCTGCAGGTTTGGAAAAGGGGAGATGTTGCCAATAGCATTCTCTAATATGTAACAGTAAAGTGAGAACTAGAATCTAAGTGGTTGCTATGGGCAACATCTCCACTTTTTCAAACCCGCAGCTTAGTAAATCTGGCTCTTAGAGTTGAGAGGTGTTTCCCAGCCCAAGTCTAAATAGCGGTGTATAAGTAACACTGGTCACGATCTCTGTGCTGTAAGCAAAAGCAAAGATATTTCCCTGCATGCAAAGAATACAAGTAACTTGACTCCCCCTGCAATCAGCATGGTTTTGCCCAGGAGTAACTTTCCTCTCTTATTGTCAGTCTCTGCATCAGGTCCTACGACAATAGCACAAGTGCAGCATTCCCAGGATGGATCTAGTCTCGTTTCCTTGTATCTATGTTAGGACATATAGGTGCACCTGCCTGACACTGGATGTGCTGATGTGTCTGTTCTTCTATTTGATTCTTTTAAGGAGTGTGCAGGAACCTCTTGTAATCCGTTCACCTGCAAGTTGAATGCACAATGTCTGTGTGACCAGGGCCCCTGTTGTCAGCAGTGTAGGGTGAGTGAAACTATTCATGCTGACAGTTCATTAAATCTGCCTGTAAGTACCACAAACATATATTCACATCTACACATATATGGGACATTTGTGGGCATAATGTATATGGGACACTTCAATAATATAAGGCACATGAATTTCATTCTTAAGCATTAGTGCAGGTCTGAGAGCATTTTCTGGGGTGTATAGTTTTTGTTATTTTTCTATTCTCATCCAGTCCATTATAATGAAATGAGAAGAATTCATCATCTGCTTTTCAGGATCATGGTGCATCAGGGGCATCACCACTTTTTTGTTGGAGTTGCAAGAATTTAGCCCTCCCCATGGCGCCCACATCTCGCCCTACATGGCGTGCAATAGATATGATTGTGCCGCTGCTTCATTAGCCCCTCCCCCCACATGGTTTAGCCCAGGAGTAACTAAATTTAAAGCACTTACTTAAGTCTAGATCCAGCCCAATGACTGATGGCTTGGGTTCTAAAGAGGGTGAAAGGCGTTGCTTTGAATGGGTGTGCAACAGCTAGAGAGAGAAGCACCAGACCTATCCAGAGAATAAGCTTACTCCAGCTGAAGTGACGCTTCTGTGTATGAGTTTCTGGATCCGACGCATTGTCTGTCAGCACCCATGAGTTTTTTTTTGCTCATGTGTAGCATGGGAGCAACCTTAGTAAAGCACACACAGAAGACGTGATCCTTCTGTGTTTCATTCCATGTGGCAAAATAGTGTCATGAAAAGTTTTTGAAGCTGTGGCTGGATCGGCAGCCATTTTTTTGTATTATCCTTTATCATATCTTTCTTGTGTGTATTAATGTTTTATTCTGCTTTCAGTTCAAGCCTGCAGGATCTGTGTGTAGACCCGCCAAAGATGAATGTGACATTGCAGAGATGTGTAATGGGACTTCTGCTAAATGTCCTCAGGATTATTTTAGAATGAATGGTTCTCCCTGCCTAAACGGAGAAGGCGCTTGTTACAGAGGAAAATGTCCGCTCAGGAAAAGCCAGTGTGCTGCCATTTGGGGTCCAGGTGAGTTTGTAGGAGCTAATCCTATTTCATGTTACATCAGGGTTGCCTCCTTTTGAAAGCTTCCCTCCGGGAGATCCTGGAGGGAAGAGATAGAGGCTGGCATGGGGGCGGGGCTTAATGACCGTTTATGCAAATTGAGCCCCAAAGCACCGCCCGTGACTATTTTCATAGTATTAGTATGGCTGGGGACGGGGTTTGATGGCGCTAAATTTACTAGGCAGGGTCTGGTGGCATTTGAGGCTGTAGTTTGCATGCAGGGTGCCACGGGGGAGGGTTGCCATGGGGAAGGGGGCCCATGTACAAATCCTGCACAAGGGCCCCCTCACTTCTTAAACGCCCCTCCGTGTGCCTTTGGAATGTATGCAATCCGTCCCAGTTTTTCATCCACATGTATGGCACACGCGCACCTCTGGATCAGGTCCAGTAAGTCTAGAATCTGCTTTCTTCTGATGTAGGCGCCGCAGTAGGAGGACACGACTGCTTTTCCTACAACACAGAAGGGAGCATGATGGGATTCTGTAAAGAAGCGCAAAAGACCATCGCATGCAAAAAAGAGTGAGTGCATTATCGCCCTGACACAATCAGTTTATACATATAAGGTGATTGTTACTTCCATTTTGAAAAATGTCCATGGTTTAGTGCTAGAGCACTTATTTTATTTAGTGAAAAGTAAATTCCTTGACCTCTTCCCCCTGAATAGTTGACTTGAATAGCTGTATTTTTCTATCAGCCATTAAAAAATATATAGGACCCTAGAGAAGGCGAAGCATTTTTCTGCTTTTTTATTGGTTCATTCAGATTTTAATAGAGGATATGACAAAAAGATAGATATGAGAATGAAGAGGGTGGGAAAGGCCAGGGGAAGAAAGGTAGACCAGGGGCCGGATTTACTAAACTCGATTTAGTTAAACTCGCCGGAGATTAACTAAAGTAAATTCATGGTTAAATCGCTGAAGATGAGGATTTGTTAAACTCGCCTTAGAAAAAAGCGAGTTTCAAAAGGCAGAGCATACAAATTGCTGTATTTACTATACGATTTGTAAAATCTCTGCCAACTTGCCTAAAATTCTGGCAAGAAAATAGAGGTGGCTGTGAGTGTCGATTTCATAGAAATCGTCACTCATGCTGAGGAAAAACCCACCTGTCTTAAATAAACAAATAAAAACCTTTTTAATGCTTAAAATGGCTGCCGTGGCATGCTATTTACCCTTAGCATGCTGCGGCATCTAGTACTATAAGGCACAGAATGCCTTGTATTGCAGGGCATGCTGTGCCTTATAGTACCATAAGCCGTAGCATGGCAAGGGTTCAGTGCATGCTGCTGCATACATCTCACTCACTGGATCAGGCTAATTGTATGTAAAAGGGGTGTGGGTCCCCGGTTAGAAAATCCCAATTTCGAAAATTCGAATTGCGAATTTTCTTTTGCGAATGCGAATTTTCTCCGAATTGCTAAAATTCGAAAAATGCATTCACCGAAATGTTTCTATTTATACTAGTCTGAAATAATAATTTTTCTAATTCGAAAGTCTCTATTTCGAATACAGCTATATTTCGAATAGTGTACATTTCGATACAGAGCAAAGTAGAATAATGGTCAATTTCGAAAATCTGCATTTCGAAAATCTTCTAGTAGAATACATGTATTTTGCGAAAAAATCGAATGCGAATCGTTCGCATACCGAATGAGCCGCAATGCGAATTTATATGCGAAATTTTCGCAAACGGCAGCCGCAATGAGTTAGCTTTAGATTGTTGACAGGGATTAACTATACTTCCATATGAAGAGAGGGAGTGAGTGCTTTCATCTTCAAATCAAGCTTTTTGCTGTCAGTTTTAATTTAATTTTAGAGAAAATTCGAAAATAGAAATGTAGAAATAAAAGTATATTCTGAATAGGGAGTTATAGAGAAAATTCGAAAATAGAAATGTAGAAATAAAAGTATATTCTGAATAGGGAGTTATAGAGAAAATTCGAAAATAGAAATGTAGAAATAAAAGTATATTCTGAATAGGGAGTTATAGAGAAAATTCGAAAATAGAAATGTAGAAATAAAAGTATATTCTGAATAGGGAGTTATAGAGAAAATTCGAAAATAGAAATGTAGAAATAAAAGTATATTCTGAATAGGGAGTTATAGAGAAAATTCGAAAATAGAAATGTAGAAATAAAAGTATATTCTGAATAGGGAGTTATAGAGAAAATTCGAAAATAGAAATGTAGAAATAAAAGTATATTCTGAATAGGGAGTTATAGAGAAAATTCGAAAATAGAAATGTAGAAATAAAAGTATATTCTGAATAGGGAGTTATAGAGAAAATTCGAAAATAGAAATGTAGAAATAAAAGTATATTCTGAATAGGGAGTTATAGAGAAAATTCGAAAATAGAAATGTAGAAATAAAAGTATATTCTGAATAGGGAGTTATAGAGAAAATTCGAAAATAGAAATGTAGAAATAAAAGTATATTCTGAATAGGGAGTTATAGAGAAAATTCGAAAATAGAAATGTAGAAATAAAAGTATATTCTGAATAGGGAGTTATAGAGAAAATTCGAAAATAGAAATGTAGAAATAAAAGTATATTCTGAATAGGGAGTTATAGAGAAAATTCGAAAATAGAAATGTAGAAATAAAAGTATATTCTGAATAGGGAGTTATAGAGAAAATTCGAAAATAGAAATGTAGAAATAAAAGTATATTCTGAATAGGGAGTTATAGAGAAAATTCGAAAATAGAAATGTAGAAATAAAAGTATATTCTGAATAGGGAGTTATAGAGAAAATTCGAAAATAGAAATGTAGAAATAAAAGTATATTCTGAATAGGGAGTTATAGAGAAAATTCGAAAATAGAAATGTAGAAATAAAAGTATATTCTGAATAGGGAGTTATAGAGAAAATTCGAAAATAGAAATGTAGAAATAAAAGTATATTCTGAATAGGGAGTTATAGAGAAAATTCGAAAATAGAAATGTAGAAATAAAAGTATATTCTGAATAGGGAGTTATAGAGAAAATTCGAAAATAGAAATGTAGAAATAAAAGTATATTCTGAATAGGGAGTTATAGAGAAAATTCGAAAATAGAAATGTAGAAATAAAAGTATATTCTGAATAGGGAGTTATAGAGAAAATTCGAAAATAGAAATGTAGAAATAAAAGTATATTCTGAATAGGGAGTTATAGAGAAAATTCGAAAATAGAAATGTAGAAATAAAAGTATATTCTGAATAGGGAGTTATAGAGAAAATTCGAAAATAGAAATGTAGAAATAAAAGTATATTCTGAATAGGGAGTTATAGAGAAAATTCGAAAATAGAAATGTAGAAATAAAAGTATATTCTGAATAGGGAGTTATAGAGAAAATTCGAAAATAGAAATGTAGAAATAAAAGTATATTCTGAATAGGGAGTTATAGAGAAAATTCGAAAATAGAAATGTAGAAATAAAAGTATATTCTGAATAGGGAGTTATAGAGAAAATTCGAAAATAGAAATGTAGAAATAAAAGTATATTCTGAATAGGGAGTTATAGAGAAAATTCGAAAATAGAAATGTAGAAATAAAAGTATATTCTGAATAGGGAGTTATAGAGAAAATTCGAAAATAGAAATGTAGAAATAAAAGTATATTCTGAATAGGGAGTTATAGAGAAAATTCGAAAATAGAAATGTAGAAATAAAAGTATATTCTGAATAGGGAGTTATAGAGAAAATTCGAAAATAGAAATGTAGAAATAAAAGTATATTCTGAATAGGGAGTTATAGAGAAAATTCGAAAATAGAAATGTAGAAATAAAAGTATATTCTGAATAGGGAGTTATAGAGAAAATTCGAAAATAGAAATGTAGAAATAAAAGTATATTCTGAATAGGGAGTTATAGAGAAAATTCGAAAATAGAAATGTAGAAATAAAAGTATATTCTGAATAGGGAGTTATAGAGAAAATTCGAAAATAGAAATGTAGAAATAAAAGTATATTCTGAATAGGGAGTTATAGAGAAAATTCGAAAATAGAAATGTAGAAATAAAAGTATATTCTGAATAGGGAGTTATAGAGAAAATTCGAAAATAGAAATGTAGAAATAAAAGTATATTCTGAATAGGGAGTTATAGAGAAAATTCGAAAATAGAAATGTAGAAATAAAAGTATATTCTGAATAGGGAGTTATAGAGAAAATTCGAAAATAGAAATGTAGAAATAAAAGTATATTCTGAATAGGGAGTTATAGAGAAAATTCGAAAATAGAAATGTAGAAATAAAAGTATATTCTGAATAGGGAGTTATAGAGAAAATTCGAAAATAGAAATGTAGAAATAAAAGTATATTCTGAATAGGGAGTTATAGAGAAAATTCGAAAATAGAAATGTAGAAATAAAAGTATATTCTGAATAGGGAGTTATAGAGAAAATTCGAAAATAGAAATGTAGAAATAAAAGTATATTCTGAATAGGGAGTTATAGAGAAAATTCGAAAATAGAAATGTAGAAATAAAAGTATATTCTGAATAGGGAGTTATAGAGAAAATTCGAAAATAGAAATGTAGAAATAAAAGTATATTCTGAATAGGGAGTTATAGAGAAAATTCGAAAATAGAAATGTAGAAATAAAAGTATATTCTGAATAGGGAGTTATAGAGAAAATTCGAAAATAGAAATGTAGAAATAAAAGTATATTCTGAATAGGGAGTTATAGAGAAAATTCGAAAATAGAAATGTAGAAATAAAAGTATATTCTGAATAGGGAGTTATAGAGAAAATTCGAAAATAGAAATGTAGAAATAAAAGTATATTCTGAATAGGGAGTTATAGAGAAAATTCGAAAATAGAAATGTAGAAATAAAAGTATATTCTGAATAGGGAGTTATAGAGAAAATTCGAAAATAGAAATGTAGAAATAAAAGTATATTCTGAATAGGGAGTTATAGAGAAAATTCGAAAATAGAAATGTAGAAATAAAAGTATATTCTGAATAGGGAGTTATAGAGAAAATTCGAAAATAGAAATGTAGAAATAAAAGTATATTCTGAATAGGGAGTTATAGAGAAAATTCGAAAATAGAAATGTAGAAATAAAAGTATATTCTGAATAGGGAGTTATAGAGAAAATTCGAAAATAGAAATGTAGAAATAAAAGTATATTCTGAATAGGGAGTTATAGAGAAAATTCGAAAATAGAAATGTAGAAATAAAAGTATATTCTGAATAGGGAGTTATAGAGAAAATTCGAAAATAGAAATGTAGAAATAAAAGTATATTCTGAATAGGGAGTTATAGAGAAAATTCGAAAATAGAAATGTAGAAATAAAAGTATATTCTGAATAGGGAGTTATAGAGAAAATTCGAAAATAGAAATGTAGAAATAAAAGTATATTCTGAATAGGGAGTTATAGAGAAAATTCGAAAATAGAAATGTAGAAATAAAAGTATATTCTGAATAGGGAGTTATAGAGAAAATTCGAAAATAGAAATGTAGAAATAAAAGTATATTCTGAATAGGGAGTTATAGAGAAAATTCGAAAATAGAAATGTAGAAATAAAAGTATATTCTGAATAGGGAGTTATAGAGAAAATTCGAAAATAGAAATGTAGAAATAAAAGTATATTCTGAATAGGGAGTTATAGAGAAAATTCGAAAATAGAAATGTAGAAATAAAAGTATATTCTGAATAGGGAGTTATAGAGAAAATTCGAAAATAGAAATGTAGAAATAAAAGTATATTCTGAATAGGGAGTTATAGAGAAAATTCGAAAATAGAAATGTAGAAATAAAAGTATATTCTGAATAGGGAGTTATAGAGAAAATTCGAAAATAGAAATGTAGAAATAAAAGTATATTCTGAATAGGGAGTTATAGAGAAAATTCGAAAATAGAAATGTAGAAATAAAAGTATATTCTGAATAGGGAGTTATAGAGAAAATTCGAAAATAGAAATGTAGAAATAAAAGTATATTCTGAATAGGGAGTTATAGAGAAAATTCGAAAATAGAAATGTAGAAATAAAAGTATATTCTGAATAGGGAGTTATAGAGAAAATTCGAAAATAGAAATGTAGAAATAAAAGTATATTCTGAATAGGGAGTTATAGAGAAAATTCGAAAATAGAAATGTAGAAATAAAAGTATATTCTGAATAGGGAGTTATAGAGAAAATTCGAAAATAGAAATGTAGAAATAAAAGTATATTCTGAATAGGGAGTTATAGAGAAAATTCGAAAATAGAAATGTAGAAATAAAAGTATATTCTGAATAGGGAGTTATAGAGAAAATTCGAAAATAGAAATGTAGAAATAAAAGTATATTCTGAATAGGGAGTTATAGAGAAAATTCGAAAATAGAAATGTAGAAATAAAAGTATATTCTGAATAGGGAGTTATAGAGAAAATTCGAAAATAGAAATGTAGAAATAAAAGTATATTCTGAATAGGGAGTTATAGAGAAAATTCGAAAATAGAAATGTAGAAATAAAAGTATATTCTGAATAGGGAGTTATAGAGAAAATTCGAAAATAGAAATGTAGAAATAAAAGTATATTCTGAATAGGGAGTTATAGAGAAAATTCGAAAATAGAAATGTAGAAATAAAAGTATATTCTGAATAGGGAGTTATAGAGAAAATTCGAAAATAGAAATGTAGAAATAAAAGTATATTCTGAATAGGGAGTTATAGAGAAAATTCGAAAATAGAAATGTAGAAATAAAAGTATATTCTGAATAGGGAGTTATAGAGAAAATTCGAAAATAGAAATGTAGAAATAAAAGTATATTCTGAATAGGGAGTTATAGAGAAAATTCGAAAATAGAAATGTAGAAATAAAAGTATATTCTGAATAGGGAGTTATAGAGAAAATTCGAAAATAGAAATGTAGAAATAAAAGTATATTCTGAATAGGGAGTTATAGAGAAAATTCGAAAATAGAAATGTAGAAATAAAAGTATATTCTGAATAGGGAGTTATAGAGAAAATTCGAAAATAGAAATGTAGAAATAAAAGTATATTCTGAATAGGGAGTTATAGAGAAAATTCGAAAATAGAAATGTAGAAATAAAAGTATATTCTGAATAGGGAGTTATAGAGAAAATTCGAAAATAGAAATGTAGAAATAAAAGTATATTCTGAATAGGGAGTTATAGAGAAAATTCGAAAATAGAAATGTAGAAATAAAAGTATATTCTGAATAGGGAGTTATAGAGAAAATTCGAAAATAGAAATGTAGAAATAAAAGTATATTCTGAATAGGGAGTTATAGAGAAAATTCGAAAATAGAAATGTAGAAATAAAAGTATATTCTGAATAGGGAGTTATAGAGAAAATTCGAAAATAGAAATGTAGAAATAAAAGTATATTCTGAATAGGGAGTTATAGAGAAAATTCGAAAATAGAAATGTAGAAATAAAAGTATATTCTGAATAGGGAGTTATAGAGAAAATTCGAAAATAGAAATGTAGAAATAAAAGTATATTCTGAATAGGGAGTTATAGAGAAAATTCGAAAATAGAAATGTAGAAATAAAAGTATATTCTGAATAGGGAGTTATAGAGAAAATTCGAAAATAGAAATGTAGAAATAAAAGTATATTCTGAATAGGGAGTTATAGAGAAAATTCGAAAATAGAAATGTAGAAATAAAAGTATATTCTGAATAGGGAGTTATAGAGAAAATTCGAAAATAGAAATGTAGAAATAAAAGTATATTCTGAATAGGGAGTTATAGAGAAAATTCGAAAATAGAAATGTAGAAATAAAAGTATATTCTGAATAGGGAGTTATAGAGAAAATTCGAAAATAGAAATGTAGAAATAAAAGTATATTCTGAATAGGGAGTTATAGAGAAAATTCGAAAATAGAAATGTAGAAATAAAAGTATATTCTGAATAGGGAGTTATAGAGAAAATTCGAAAATAGAAATGTAGAAATAAAAGTATATTCTGAATAGGGAGTTATAGAGAAAATTCGAAAATAGAAATGTAGAAATAAAAGTATATTCTGAATAGGGAGTTATAGAGAAAATTCGAAAATAGAAATGTAGAAATAAAAGTATATTCTGAATAGGGAGTTATAGAGAAAATTCGAAAATAGAAATGTAGAAATAAAAGTATATTCTGAATAGGGAGTTATAGAGAAAATTCGAAAATAGAAATGTAGAAATAAAAGTATATTCTGAATAGGGAGTTATAGAGAAAATTCGAAAATAGAAATGTAGAAATAAAAGTATATTCTGAATAGGGAGTTATAGAGAAAATTCGAAAATAGAAATGTAGAAATAAAAGTATATTCTGAATAGGGAGTTATAGAGAAAATTCGAAAATAGAAATGTAGAAATAAAAGTATATTCTGAATAGGGAGTTATAGAGAAAATTCGAAAATAGAAATGTAGAAATAAAAGTATATTCTGAATAGGGAGTTATAGAGAAAATTCGAAAATAGAAATGTAGAAATAAAAGTATATTCTGAATAGGGAGTTATAGAGAAAATTCGAAAATAGAAATGTAGAAATAAAAGTATATTCTGAATAGGGAGTTATAGAGAAAATTCGAAAATAGAAATGTAGAAATAAAAGTATATTCTGAATAGGGAGTTATAGAGAAAATTCGAAAATAGAAATGTAGAAATAAAAGTATATTCTGAATAGGGAGTTATAGAGAAAATTCGAAAATAGAAATGTAGAAATAAAAGTATATTCTGAATAGGGAGTTATAGAGAAAATTCGAAAATAGAAATGTAGAAATAAAAGTATATTCTGAATAGGGAGTTATAGAGAAAATTCGAAAATAGAAATGTAGAAATAAAAGTATATTCTGAATAGGGAGTTATAGAGAAAATTCGAAAATAGAAATGTAGAAATAGAAGTATATTCTGAATAGGGAGCTTTATGAAATAGAATTGTTCGAAATTGAGAATAATAGCAATAGAGAATAATCGAAAATACAACAATCGAAATAGAAATACAATCGAAATGTGCATGTTTCGCAACCTATTACATTCGAAATCGGGAACGTTCGAAATAGCGAAAATTCGAAATTGCGAACTTTCGAAATAGCGAAAATTCGCAATTTAGTGGTCGAAATACAGATTTTCGAAATTGGCATTTTCTAACCGGGGACTGACTACCATGTAAAAGCAGCCATAAAAGCATATTTGTTCTTCTTACTCTACATAATGTTCATCTATGCTACTAAAGATACAAATGTACCAAACATATCTAGAATTGAATGTATATAATGTAATTCATTGATTAAATGAAGTAACGTAATAGTTATTCCATAGCATGTAATCTTGTGTTAATGACTACTGCTGAGTGTATGCTGTTTTTTTGTCTCTAGGGATGTCATGTGTGGGCTTCTCTTTTGTGCTGGTGGTGAAGAGCACCCCAGCTTTGCGGGTCTAAAGGTTCAACGTGGTAATTGTAAAACATTTCTCTTTGAAGATGAACTTGTGAACACAGGAACAAAGTGTGGTGATAGGAAAGTGAGTACACACCATGGGCCAGATTTACTATACTGCGGGTTTGGAAAAGTGGAGATGTTGCCCGTAACAACCAATCAGATTCTAGCTGACTTTCTCTAGTATGTAATATGAGAGTGAGAGCTAAAATCTAATCTCCACTTTTCCAGCTTAGTAAATCTGTTCCTGTGTCTTCTCTTTGTCTGCCCCCACCCGCTTAGTTTGTAAACTCCTGTGAGTAGGTCCCTTTATTTTCTCCCCCCCCATGCCTCATCTCTGTCTCTACCTAGGTTTGTCTATCAGAATTGTATTGTATATGTTACTTATCTTCTTTGTCAGGTCTATGTTTCCTGTACGATGCTGTGGACCCTCTGTGGCCTGATCCAGACCTAATAGAGGAGCGTGGGAGGGGTTCTGTATGTGAGGGAGAAGGGCACTCCCCCATTCATGTACAGAATTCTGGACACTTAGAACTCTACCTTATCTTGTCCGCACTTAGCTGTAAACGTGCTGAAAAGATTGTTGTATGTAAGGGCTAAACTTTGCCCTTACTGTGTAATTTAACAGCAACTACCACCCACCATATATATATATATATATATATATATATGTATATATGTATATATATATATGTATAAAGTACCCACATATATAGAACTGCTGGACGTACAGAAACAATATCCATACATTCTGATGTGTATCCCAGGGTTCTAGGCATGCGTAGTGTTGACAATCAATTTACGCATGCTGCATGTGTAACCTGTCGCTCTGAAATCACGTCCAATAACTTTTTAAGAGCCAGCAAACCATTTACCATCAGCAGCATCTTTACATTGGTAAATGGTGAACGACAGATCCATCAGGTACTATTTTATTGACAGCAGACAAAGTGGAACAGAGAATAGAAAGATCACTCTATCATAAGGAGCTCCTGCCAACGCCAATCCCTGATTTAGGCCTCTTGTGAAACCATATGCAGGATTGTAGGGCCGGATCCAGACTTGCGAACGCACATGGGCCCTCCAGATGTTTTGTCACTGTTATGACAGTAACACTAGTGTAGCAAGACTCATACTAAGTTCCGTACAAGCCCATTTCATAAGAAATGGGCTGTGCTTCCCCTCTGCCCGCTAAAGTGGGTGGGGGGAAGCATGGTTATTTTACAGTGTGGGAGGGGGCTCCCACACTTATGTGGATCAGCGGTCATACAGACCACTGATCCATACAATTTACTAAGCTGCCATGAAGCCCGCACAAGAGAGGGGAGTGACTGGGGACGTTCACTCCTCTCTCTCTGTCGGATGGACAGACTTCTGCACTTACAGAAAGCTTTTATTTCGTTATTTCTTTTCTTTATTTACAGCCTTAGAGGATGACTGGGCTGCTTATATTTTAAGTATACTTGTTTTGTTTTTTTTTTATAAATTTATAATTCAATTCAGTGTCCAATTTACAGGCTAAGGATCGAAACCATCCTACAGATCATTGCCATAGTGAATAGAGAGCTGCCAAAATGGAGCAGTGTAACCTGCTGCGTACCATATATCATACCTGAAGACTTGGTTCAGCAATGACGCATCCTTCCCTGCATGCCAAATTAGCCATGTGGGAGCGTGGACGCAGTCTCTCCCATTGGGCACGCTCCCTCCTTCGCAATATATTGTGTCCTGTTGCAAGAAGCCAGGACTCTAGCCAATCAGAGCAGAAGGCGGGAGGGCTGCTGGCCAATGACTGGGCAGCATCCCCTTTTTAAGAACCAGCAGTGCAGCACCACGCTGCCAGTTATGTTGCTAGGCTCTCCTGACTTTTTATCTCTGCTGAATTATTTTGTGATTACTGAGTGCCTCTAGAACTAGTTTTTTGGTGACTCCTAGCGCCAGATTTAATAAGCTGCGGGTTTGGAAAAGTGGGGGTTTTCTATAGCAACCAGTCAGATTCTAGCTCTCACTTTCTTTTTACCAGAGAATGTCAGCTAAAATCTGATCGGTTGCTATGGGCAACATCTCCACTTTTCCAAACCCGCAGCTTAGTAAATCTGGCCCCTAGTGCTCAGTTGTTATTTAGTTACCTACTGCCTTACCTACCTTCCAGTCTCCTTTCCTTCCATGTGATTGCACAGTGAGTCAGTGAATGCTAGCCCTTGACTCAGTTTTGTGTTGTCTGTCCGTATTGGCTTTTTTCTCCTTGCCACTAGTCCCCAGTGTTTTTCTACGTGGGTATTCATCCTCCTATTCCGTCCCTGCTAGGAGCTAACATCCCAGCCTATCCCCATCATCAGGGCTCTAGTGAAGACCAGGCTCCTAGTTAGACCCTGTGCCCTGGTTAGTCACAACCGTAACACTTGCATTCTTTGCTGTATTTCTGTGTTTCCTCAGGTGTGTTATAATGGGAGATGTGCTGACATGGAGGAGTCCTACAAGACAGCAAGCTGCATTGCCAAATGCTCTGGGAATATGGTAACACAAAGTCAACCAACACAGTGGCACATTTGTGCACAGTATTGTTCATGTCACAGTTATATTAAATGTATAATCAGTGGCAATAAACTATTGCAAATTCCAGCTCCAAGTTTACAATGGGTGGCCTGATTCAGAGTGTGAAAATAAGAGGAAATCAGTTGGAAAGTTACAAATGGGCAAAACCAGTATTGCATTTAATGGCGAGTCACATTAATGTTATTATTTAAATGCAGAAAGAATACTTTACTTTTGCTTATTGTACACAGCTTTACTTAAACTGTTATTTAGACTTGGGCAATGAAATATCCCCTCTCAACTCCAAAGATCAAAGATATGATCACCTCAAGGGGGCAGAGATAGGCATGCAGACAGGGGTAAGTGGGCGGAGATAGGCATTCAGACGAGGGTAAGTGGGCGGAGATAGGCATGCAGACGAGGGTAAGGGGCGGAGATAGGCATGCAGACGAGGGTAAGGGGGTGGCGGTAGGCAGTAGAATGTAAAGTAGGGTTCTGGACATGTAAGAGGGGAGTTACATGGGGGTTCATTTGCCTCTCATGTGAGCATTTGTGAACCTGGATCCTGGACATGTCCATTTTCTTTAATTTTAGAAGGTAGATATTGTGAGACCACCTACATTTATGTGAACTTGGAACTTAAATCTGCAATTGGTTTTTGCCAGTGAGAGCAAAGTAGTAGAGATAAATGATATCACAAGTGGAAAGAGATTCTTAAGACACAGCAAAGGCATTGTGGGGTGCATTTACTAAAAATAACAACTCGAGAGCTAATTATGCTAAGCAGACTTACTGAGGCAAACCTGGCTAGTATAACACTAACATTTACTCATACCCACTATTCATACCCACCATTTCTGTGAGGACCCAATGAGATGTGAGCCAGGCGCCATATACAAATATATTCATTAGTTTCAACATCTCGACAATCTTCAGCCATATGAACAAGGAACATCAGTGGTGATTTAATGGTCAATATATATATATATATATATATATATACATACACATACATTTATTTGTGTGTGTGTGTGTGTGTGTGTGTGTGTGTGTGTGTGTGTGTGTGTGTGTGTTTGTATAAGAATATGTGTGAGTATTTCTTTTTTTTACTGGTTATATTTAAAAAAGACAGACATCATAGCTTTACAGTGAGGGGGTGAGAGCAGCTATTAGGGGGAGAATCGGCTCTTTGTACATTCACTTGAATGTCACACAATAACGGCATTTAGGAATAAGCTTAGATCTCTTTCTTCTCTGCAGATTTGTAATGATGACCTGCAGTGTCAGTGTAAGGAGAACTTTGCACCCCCTAACTGTACTGCACAAGAATTACCATGTAAGTGTACAAGAGAGCAAAGTGCATTGATGTAAGAATGTCAAAATCAGTCACAGACCCAATTCAGAGACTGGGCCTAATGTCTTTATACTATGCATGTCTTATATAATTAGCTTTAAAGGCTATTCTTACAAACTCTGACTGCCATGTTGTGGTACAGGGCTGTCCTATTGCAGCAATGCAGCTGTTTACACCATAATTCCAAACTCCTTGAGCTATCTCTGCCAATTTTTCCATGCAGGAGATACAAATCTCAGATTTACTAAGGGGTGAGTTTCAAACTCACTGTAGAATAATAGAGTTGGTTGTGAGCATCGATTTCCTTGAAGATGGCACTCACTTTGTAAAAAAAAATCCCCACCTTAACAAAAAAACTTTAAAAAAAAAACCCCTTAAGAATAGTAAAAATCCCTGCTGCAGCAAGCTATTAACCCTTAGCATGCTGCAGAATATAGTACTATAATGCACAGCATGCTCATGTATTGCAGGGTATGCTGTGCCTTATAGTATTATTAGCAGAATGCCAAGGGGTAAGAGCATGCAGCCGCATACAAAATGACCCCCGAACCTAAATAAAATGAATGAATGTCCCCGATCCTGGAATAAATGTTAAATTGTCCTCCTTTACTATAATAAATAAATACATGTCCTCCTTTACTGTAATAAATAAATACATGTCCCCCTTTACTATAATAAATAAATACATGTCCCCCTTTACTATAATAAATAAATACATATCCTCCTTTACTATAATAAATAAATAAATAACTAACTACATGTCCTCTGTATCGGTAATTAATAAATAAATGTCCCCCCTTTACTTAATGAATTATTGATTGTTCCCCGATCATTTAAGTCAGCAATTAATTGACCTTAAACATATATTTAAAGATTAAATTGCCCCCGAGCATATAATATATTTCAGCATGTAAACTGTCCCAATAACAATAAATATTTTTTACTGTGTAAATATATTTATAAAAATATTAAAATGCAATACACAATAATCAATAAATAAAAAATCTTTATATTACTCACGGTTTTGAAGATCTTAATTTTCTCCCTGCTGGGCCATGCAAACTGCTCCTGTCTCTTCAGTGACTAACTCTTCTCATTACATGGCCCCTATTTATACCCTCTGACGGGAACTATTGTGGAATTATTTTTAAGTCTGGTTCATAATAGTATAACTTGATACATTTTAACACATTAGGATACAGCGCGGGTTTTATGAGGTGGTTTCTTTTAACCTGCTGCGGTCCCCTGGATGATTATAATTATAATTTTTATACAAATTAGATATTAGCCTAATCCGAGCGCCATAGATTGTTATTTCTTGTGTTTAGTTAACTCTGGATCCAGTCCATATATAGTTAGCACTTAATAAATGATTGACAATCCATAAATTAATAAGCTCAGAATTGGTCCCAAAATGGGAAGAGAGGAAAATGTGTCTTAACCGCATTATACCATGCATAGGCAGAAATCCAGGTGTGGAGGAAACACAGTCTCATGCCTGGGAGTTGTAGTTTCAAAACATCTGGCCTGCCAAAGGTTGCCTATACATTGATCAGACCGATCAGCCAATCAAAACGGTCCATAAATGCTTCCAGCTGATAATAAGATCATTCAGTATTCTTGAGCGATCCGCCCGCTGCTGGGCTGTTACTATGTGGTTGACAGCAGGGCAAGGGGTGGTAGCCTCAGTTATCACATTGTGTGCGTTATGTTGATTGCCAGGATTGCATCACCTGTAGCTGGCATTAAAGTGCCTGTTCATCTGGGTGGGGTTATCTTACCCTCCATCCACCGCACAAACAGCATATAATGATAAACTAATAATATATCTGTCTTTTCCTTATGTCTCAATGAGGATGGAGTGCAGACACTATTAGACAATCTCTGGAAGCCAAATCCATCTTTTACTGTCTACCTGCCAATGGCAAATGATCTAGTAGCAGCAGAATACACGGCATTGCAGTGCAAGTCTACTTTATTATGGGACTCGATCCAGGTTTGTGCAGTGGATGGAGAGCATGCACACACATAAGCTTCCAGCATGGATATGGATCCTCAGTATGCAGGCTATCACACTGGGAGCCTTTCCAGTAGCGGGATATGTAGTGTGTGTGCATGGTAGGATAATGATACAGGAAGAGATTGGTTTATGCCTTTCATATGATCCTCATTTACTCACCGACCCCATTTTATGTGGTGCATAAATCTCCAGGTAGGTTCCTGTGATTGTATGCGGGGACCCAGGATACAGCAGAGATCCAGTCACGGGGGTCAAAGTGTGGCGGCTTCTTAAATCTGGATCCTATATTCCCAAGTTTTTAATGACATCATGGGCTAAAATGCTGATAGACATTTCATGAAGTGTTTGCTGGCCGGATGCTGTAGTTTGTATCTGGAACAAGGGACCGGATTCAGAGATGCATTTTTATAAAAGTACGCAATTAAACGCACGCACGTAGCAAGGCCACACCCACCAACACCCACCACACTCCCCTCTCACGGCCGTGCAATCGTAGACTTACACCTCCATAGACCACCCTTATCTTTACGTGTGTACTTACGTGCGTATATGTCTTCCGTGCGTGCAAGTTTTTATAGACGCGCCCTCAAGCGTTCATTTAAATGCCTCACCCCACCCACTTTCATGTAAATTGCAAGTACATATGTAACCCTGACCATCCATACATATGTCGCCTAGTGCGCTTCACATGTCTGTGCCTAAAGAATTTATGCGTGTATATTCTACGTAATTAACGCAAATAAAGCTGCTACGCATGCGCGGTTAAACCGTACCTAAAAATATGCACGCAACTCCACAGAGGGGCAGATTGAGCTGAGCGCGATGTGCCTCCAGAATGGCACATTGCATGAAGAAACATCACCCCATAGAGGTGCAAGATAGAATCTGTGACATTTAGCTATCGTAATGGTCGGATTTGGCGCACTCTGCGCCTGTTTCCGTCATCGCGATCATTTTAATCTGAACAAGTTTGCATTTCATGAATTGAAAAAAAACCTGTTACATACAGATACTTGTTACATTGGGCCCAGACCTACCCGCTTTTCGTAAGCGTAAAAGCGCCCTTTTGTACTTACTGCGTATGTGCACGGCAGATGTTATGTAACGCAATTTAGAGCGTATGAGCCTTGAGTGTATCGGCTTCGTACAGGGGCTGGCTGGCAAATTTTGGCCTGGGGGGCAAACCCACAGCAGTGGCCCATTGTTAAAGGGACGTTTTTCAGTACAAAAAATATCTATCAATAAAAAGTAATAATTTGTGTTTTTTTCCGTATGCACCGCCCCCCCTTTCTATTGGTTTGTTAGTTGTTTTCTCTTTGACACTACAACATACATACATAATGTGTGTGTATATATATTATTTGTCCAGCCTCCACATGTCTGCCCCTTTATTATTTGTCCAGCCTCCACATGTCTGCCCCTTTATTATTTGTCCAGCCTCCACATGTCTGCCCCTTTATTATTTGTCCAGCCTCCACATGTCTGCCCCTTTATTATTTGTCCAGCCTCCACATGTCTGCCCCTTTATTATTTGTCCAGCCTCCACATGTCTGCCCCTTTATTATTTGTCCAGCCTCCACATGTCTGCCCCTTTATTATTTGTCCAGCCTCCACATGTCTGCCCCTTTATTATTTGTCCAGCCTCCACATGTCTGCCCCTTTATTATTTGTCCAGCCTCCACATGTCTGCCCCTTTATTATTTGTCCAGCCTCCACATGTCTGCCCCTTTATTATTTGTCCAGCCTCCACATGTCTGCCCCTTTATTATTTGTCCAGCCTCCACATGTCTGCCCCTTTATTATTTGTCCAGCCTCCACATGTCTGCCCCTTTATTATTTGTCCAGCCTCCACATGTCTGCCCCTTTATTATTTGTCCAGCCTCCACATGTCTGCCCCTTTATTATTTGTCCAGCCTCCACATGTCTGCCCCTTTATTATTTGTCCAGCCTCCACATGTCTGCCCCTTTATTATTTGTCCAGCCTCCACATGTCTGCCCCTTTATTATTTGTCCAGCCTCCACATGTCTGCCCCTTTATTATTTGTCCAGCCTCCACATGTCTGCCCCTTTATTATTTGTCCAGCCTCCACATGTCTGCCCCTTTATTATTTGTCCAGCCTCCACATGTCTGCCCCTTTATTATTTGTCCAGCCTCCACATGTCTGCCCCTTTATTATTTGTCCAGCCTCCACATGTCTGCCCCTTTATTATTTGTCCAGCCTCCACATGTCTGCCCCTTTATTATTTGTCCAGCCTCCACATGTCTGCCCCTTTATTATTTGTCCAGCCTCCACATGTCTGCCCCTTTATTATTTGTCCAGCCTCCACATGTCTGCCCCTTTATTATTTGTCCAGCCTCCACATGTCTGCCCCTTTATTATTTGTCCAGCCTCCACATGTCTGCCCCTTTATTATTTGTCCAGCCTCCACATGTCTGCCCCTTTATTATTTGTCCAGCCTCCACATGTCTGCCCCTTTATTATTTGTCCAGCCTCCACATGTCTGCCCCTTTATTATTTGTCCAGCCTCCACATGTCTGCCCCTTTATTATTTGTCCAGCCTCCACATGTCTGCCCCTTTATTATTTATCCAGCCTCCATATGTCTGCCCCTTTATTATTTATCCAGCCTCCATATGTCTTCCCCTTTATTATTTGTCCAGGCCTCCATATGCCTGCCCCTTTATTATTTGTCCAGCCTCCACATGTCTGCCCCTTTATTATTTGTCCAGCCTCCACATGTCTGCCCCTTTATTATTTGTCCAGCCTCCACATGTCTGCCCCTTTATTATTTGTCCAGCCTCCACATGTCTGCCCCTTTATTATTTGTCCAGCCTCCACATGTCTGCCCCTTTATTATTTGTCCAGCCTCCACATGTCTGCCCCTTTATTATTTGTCCAGCCTCCACATGTCTGCCCCTTTATTATTTGTCCAGCCTCCACATGTCTGCCCCTTTATTATTTGTCCAGCCTCCACATGTCTGCCCCTTTATTATTTGTCCAGCCTCCACATGTCTGCCCCTTTATTATTTGTCCAGCCTCCACATGTCTGCCCCTTTATTATTTGTCCAGCCTCCACATGTCTGCCCCTTTATTATTTGTCCAGCCTCCACATGTCTGCCCCTTTATTATTTGTCCAGCCTCCACATGTCTGCCCCTTTATTATTTGTCCAGCCTCCACATGTCTGCCCCTTTATTATTTGTCCAGCCTCCACATGTCTGCCCCTTTATTATTTGTCCAGCCTCCACATGTCTGCCCCTTTATTATTTGTCCAGCCTCCACATGTCTGCCCCTTTATTATTTGTCCAGCCTCCACATGTCTGCCCCTTTATTATTTATACAGCCTCCATATGTCTGCCCCTTTATTATTTGCCCAGGCCTCCATATGCCTGCCCCTTTATTATTTGTCCAGCCTCCATATGTCTGCCCCTTTATTATACTTTACACTACTATAAGGATTAGCATGACCACAAACACATGGCCATGCTTTTCCTTATAGTAATATATGCATCAGCAGGATAAGTGATAGAAAAAGGCTTAGTGTTTTTCTATTAAAGTGTGAGGCACTTTCTAGGAAAGCACCTCACACAGGAGGCGATTTTTTTTTTAAGCCCTCACAGATCGCACTAGAGGCAATTTAGTCAAATCGCCTTTAGTGAATGAACTGTGTTGTATAGGTAACATTAGAAAAGTCGGGACTGGGAGGGTAGATTGATGTTGGTCGAGCTGGTTGTGAAAAGGCCCAAATTCCCGGGACTTTGGCTTTAGTGAAAATGATGATGGTGAAATTTTTTTTGCCAACATCGACTTTAGTACATGAGGCCCTTAGTGTTTCATTAGAATACCACATTTCAGCATGAGACTATGAGCAAATACACTGCATCACGCCCACATAGGTGAAAATAGGCTTAGATCTCTATGCACTTCTACATTGTGCTGTCACTTGTCTTTCTGCTTTTTTCTTAGCTCCTAACATTGAGTCAGCCACTTCCCTGCTCTTCTGTACATGCTGGTGCTTGTTACTGTTATTATTGCCCCTACTGGTGTCTCTCTGCTAGACAATGTGCAGATACGTGATACTGCAGACAGGTAAGTCTTGATGTTTAAAATTGTTAGTACAGGTAAAGAGTAATTGCCATCATGCAAGATACCTCAGTACTTCCTCAGAGATATCCATCTGGGATCATGTTTCTGAGTAGTCCCTATAAAAGACACCTCCTAAACAATGCCCTGCATGACAGTCTTACATTAGACCACTAGCTAGTGAACCAAACCCTGGCTTCATCTCATCAGCCACTTGCATACTGAAGTCTGGCGTATGTCTGACTACCTTTCTGCATCCACTTGACTGACTTTGTAAATCTATTGTCAGACATTGCACTTTAGCTACAACACCAGTAACCATCAGGGTATATCTATGGCCAATTTCACAATTGTGGAGATTATTCTTAGCAAGTAAAGTGGGAAAAAGCAGCAGCAACTGATGGGAGAGTTAAGGGATTCTCTGAGGTTGCGTGTAGCTGCCCCCGATCAGTCCAGACTCCGCCCCTGATTAACTGAGACTCCTGCCCTGGATAATCATATTTGTTAAAATGATGTTCCTTTTGTTAATATCCATGGGCCAGATCCAGATCTATGCCCGCTCGTCGCAGATGTTACAACCAGAAACTCTGAACGTACTTACGAGACTAAGATCAACAGAGTGTCTATGAACGAAGAGGGCGTGCCAGTGCCTGTGTAAACCGGCAAAAATACGTATGACCGAAGGTAGTATATAGTCATTACGAAAGCGTAAATACGCTACGTGTTGAAACAGTAACCGAATGTAGGTCTCTATCTGGCCCCATATATGCAAAAAGCAGGACTCATAAGAGGTATGGAATGTTTAGTCCATACATCTTGTGAGTCCTGCTTTTTGAAGATATGGATATTTAAAAAAAATAACATTGTTTTAACAAATATGATTATCCAGGGGAGGAGTCTCAGTTAATCAGGGGTGGAGTCTCAGTTAATCAGGGGTGGAGTCTGGGTCAGGGCAGCTATCCACAGCATTACTTGACATAAATGTAGCATACAGCACTATATTAGCCAAAGCACGTTAAGATAAGTTAAGCTTCTAAAAGGCAAACTTGGAGGTGTTACCTTTATCAGCCAATTACATTCTACCTATTGCTTATTTAGTACATCCTATAAAATGATAGCTAGAGCCTACATGCTAAATATATAAAAAACACACAACATTGCAAATAACTGAAAATGAAAAACCCCATCAAGAAACTACAGCAAATCATGGAGAAATGACACGCTTATTTACAGTGTATATTGCATTATGAATTAATTTAATGCTAAGAGAGATTTTTGTTGTTGCTTTAACAGTGTCTTCTTCTTTCTTTTTGACTAGACAATGAATAGGATATAATCGTTCCAAGATATCCTGGAAGTAGTTGGAATAATGTTTTTTTCTGTTCAGTTAGCTGTTAAAATAAAGGTTTCACATGTTTGAAAGATGTTTTGTTTTTGCATTAATAATCGTTTATTACATTTGTATGAGACATAAATATCACCATAATATCATCTGCGGCAGATTACAGGCTGAGGTAAGAGAGGTGTGGGAGGAGCCAGAGCTGTTCTCAGGAGCTATGCATCCACAGCCCCCATGCCTAGATGCTCTGAATCAGCAGCACAGTGAGGAGGGATGTTGTTGCCGCTGTTATCAGCTGATTTTCAACACTGAATAGGCCACACCAGGTATATGCTCAACTCTGATTTTAGGACCAGTAAGGACCAAGGGCCAGATTTACTAAGCTGCCGGTCTGGAAAAGTGGTGCTGTTGCCCATAACAACCAATCAGAGTCTAGCTGACATTCTCTAGTATGTAATAGGAAAGTAAGAGTTAGAATCTGATTGGTTGCTATAGGCAACATCTCCACTTTTCCAAATCCACAGTTTAGTAAATTGGTTTTTATATCCTAATATTTTAAGCCATTACACGGAAGTTTGTACAAAAACAAACATTTTATTTGTAGCACCTGTTAGTTTTCCAAATTTGGTCAAATAAAGCGTTGCATGTGTAATAGAAGCATATATGACTTATATACTGTCTTACGTCTGTACTGTATGTGTTCTGAATGTGACACTACATCCTGTCTGCTCTGTCACCTGTCTTAGTATCAGAAATGTTGCTAACAATAAACAGGATGTTCCAGCTAAATGGCTTCACCAAGTTCCCCTTTAACAGAAAACCACAGGATGAAGAAACAGCCAGTGTTACAGCAAGTGAGATATAGTAATAGGATGTTATGTTATGTGTTTTTTATAGCATACAGTATGACACTTGATTTGCATGTGACATGAGCTGCGCTGCTAGCATCGACTGAGGCTTTGTTACCCCTCCTCAATACTGCTCCAAAATCTGTGTGCTACCCAATATATGGTCTCAGGGCCAGATTACAGATTGTGGGGGCACCTGCTGCACATTAACGAACAATACATGTAATGAAATAGAGACATTAACATAACACCAGCAACGTTCTACACAAGTGCTACAAGCTGTGACACACTCAAAAAATCTAAGACAACTAGGGGCTAGATTTACTAAACTGTGGAAAAGGAAAAGTGGAGATGTTGCCTATAGCAACCAATCAGATACTAGCTCTCACTTTCTTATTGCATACAAGAATGTTAGCTAGAATCCGAATGGTTGCTATGGGCAACATTTCCACTTTTCCTTTTTCGCAGTTTAGTAAATCTTGCTCTAGGCCTCAATTTATCAAGTGCTTGCTAGAGTCAAGAAAAGCTAAAGAGAGGAGGCGGTGCACCCTGCACCCATAAGCGGTGGCTTACGTATGCTAAGTGTGATCCTATATTCCGTGCAAGCAAGGGTAGTGTACTCCCCATTAACTCCACTTGCAAGTATGGAGCTTCCATGCCCTGAACTATAACTTAAGTTTTACGCCACACCCCTGTGTGTAAGGTACTCGTTCAGCATGGAGGATTGTCCACAAGGCCTTATTGTACAATTTAAATACCTCCCCCTACTCACCATGTGTAATTCTGTATACTTTGCACCAACTTCTGGATCCGGCTTGTGCATGGAACAGTGTACTGAAGCGAAGTGCTTAAGCTGGCTATGACAGACCTTCCAACATGATCCATTCCATTAGGTACACTATACTCCACACCTTAGCTTCCAACTGTCACACTCACCTGGTGAATTGACAACTGATATTTAAAAAACTATTAGTCTCTTCAACAAAGGTGGTTACCATAGTAACTGACAGTTAGAAACTGAGAAGCAGAGTATTTTGTACCTAATGGAATAGGTCATGTTGGAGGGTATGCCATAGACTACAGAGGGTTTCAGCAGATCAGGCAGACCTAGGATGTTGCGTTTGGGCTGGATTTTGTGTCCTGTGCATGAGCACACATCTGACATGATCAATCTAAATACAGTCTGCTCTATCCAGAATTAAGGGCCATAAGCCTTCTGACAAAGGACTGTATTCACACATAAGTAAGTATGGAATCTAAGTGCGTGTTTTTACGATATAAAAAACTGCACACGCCCAGAACCCAAATATACGCACGTAAAACTTAGCCAACACAGGGGTCAGACTGACGACAGATGCACGCATTGGCACAGGACGGGTCCCGCATGCATGGCGAGTGGCAAGACTCTTAATGCAAATGAGCTGCACACGGGCTACTAATGTACAGTATGGGCGTGCCAAGAGTTAGGACTGATTCACAAGCAGGAGTTCCTGGCATAAAAGATTAAGGTAGCCCTCGACCACTTGTAAGTTGCTGAAGCCTGTCGTACCATATGAAAGTCCATGTGTCCATACACACTGCACACAGCCATCAGCTGCTGTGTAATTATTATCAATGCACGTGTGCGTTTAAGTAACATACATAAGGCTCACCTACTTAAAGTTATGGTTTATGCTATTTAATAAAAGACTTTCAACAGTGTCTAGGTAGCCTTTTGTTTCACTTATTTGTGTTTATTTTCAATATAGGAATAATGGGCCTGATCCAGAGCTACGATGTTACACTGAGCGCTGTAGCGCTCAGCGTAACATCGGTGCTCTGGCCCGACACTCCCCCTGTGCGGGCGTATGGCCACCTCCTTCCGCCGGCTGGA
>WWET01000834.1:466547-485291 GCA_011038615.1 Limnodynastes dumerilii
AACAGTGTGATAGTAACGCTGGTCAGTATCTGTGTGCAGTAAGCAATTCAAAGTTATATCCCTGCATGCAAAGAATACAATTACCTTGACTTCCCCTGAAATCAACATGGTTTAGCCCAGTAATAACTAATTTCAACCACTTAACTGGATCCAGCCCATTGTAAATAATATCTTTTACAATGGACTGACGTACATTCATACAGACTCACAGTCTATAAATTTTAAAAAGTGTAAAAATAGATCTTATGATAAAAGAGAATGTAGAAAAATACTTACTTTAAAATTATTTTATTGAATAATTAAAGCACAAATTCAAAATATCCTGGGGAGCAAATCTAAGAATACGGGAAAAAAATAAGTGAAATCACCCGCAAATTATGAAAATTTTGGGTCACGTTCTGCAATAGTTCAGCAGTTTTGAAAGTCAGAAGATGTAGAATATAAAAGAAAGAATGAGAGATGGAAATGTACAATTTGGAGGTACTCCGAGGAGGACCAAATACATGTAAAATGTATATATGGGAGCAACCTATACATAGGTTCAACTTGCGCAAAAAAATAAATGTTGAAGATCCAAAAATTATATACTAGCCTTCCGTGAGGGTGAGGGGAGGTCAATCCCCTTTTGATCTGGGAACCCTTTCTTAAGATTTCCAATGTGTCCTCACCTAAAATGGGGACAAAAGTTGGTTAATGGACATTATTTTTACAGCAAGTGCAAGTAAGATCATAAGCCGTTGTTGGTCAATTATCACATATTTATTTATTTATTAATGGACTTTATGAATGGACTTTACCAAGAATTTATTGTGTTTTATTGTATTTGGTGTTGTGTCTTGCAGCACTTAATAGGATACCTGTGGGACAGAAATATGAGGTTGTCTTCCCGCGAAAACTCCATGCACAGCACAAGAGAGACACACAGGTACTGTAACAGTGACTAAAGCATTTCACAGTATATAATAATAAACATTAAAACTCAGGGAATGTGCCCTCAAAGATTAATGTTCAAAAAAACACAAATATTCTACTTTCCAGCCGCCGTCTTATACACTTGTGTCTATTTCCCCCAGGGCCAGCATCCAGATGTGATGCAGTATGGGTTAGAACTGAATGGTAAAGACTTGGTACTTCAGCTGGAAAAGACTGAGTGAGTAGCATCTATGACACAGGGGGAGTCAAATAATGAAACAACCAAATGCAATTCATCTAAATTGTTTATAGAAACAAAACATACATAAGGGACTAAAGGTAAATTGTTTGGCTGTTTAAATTATTGTGATGTATTTATCAACAGACACAATAGAGGACATTAAAATGCCATAGCTGATCTTCATTGCAGTAAAGAATTTGATTTGAATATTTAGTTAGATTTTTGCTTTATATAAAATAACAAGTTTTAACAAAAGTGCTCAATCTACTGAATAAGACACAACTTAAAAGTTTGTTTTTTTGAAGCAATTTTATTCCTCTTCCACCTCCTCCTTTTCCTCCTCCTCCTCTTTCTTCTTTTCCTCCTCAAATGTCTTCTTTTCCTTCTTCTCATCTTCCTTCTCTTCCTCCTCTTGCGCTTCCTCTTCTTTCTATTCCCTATAGGGGGCATGTGTACACACAGATTTATACTGCTCACAGAAACAGACCTATTACATTCATTATATATCTCCTATAATCCACACAGAGATCTGATAGCTGAGGATTATACAGAAACACGTTACCTGGAAGATGGGACGCCTGTAACAAGCAGCCCTCAGGAGCAGGTAAGGGTGAAGGGTCCTATTTTTTGGGGCGTTGCTGTGGGTTGTTTCAAATCCTTTTTTTTTTTAAGTTTGAAAACAACACAAAAAAACAACAACCAATTACAACTGTCCCTCAATAGGACTGTGTAGTAAATGTCCAGACATGTGTGTTACATTTGTGGACTAATTGCATGTGTTTGGCTCCTGCAGGATCATTGTTATTATCAAGGTCATGTGAAGAATGAGAGTGGGTCACAGGTCAGTCTCAGCGCATGCCATGGACTAAGGTGAGACAAACAACGTGATTTACTGGTACTAGGCCGGTGTCTACTTCAATGTGTAAAATGAATTGTGGTTAAATTAGAAAAGACAAAGGACCTGGTTTACAATGAAGAATCTGCGCTTTTAGGTGCGTATATTTAAGAAGGGTTATACTGCACATGCTTAGTAACTTAATCTACGCAAACTATATTGGACTTAAGAACGGGATAGGCTGTGAAATACCATTACAAAACGATTTCTTCAAGGTTCATAGTGACTAAAGAATGAAGGGGCGTGCTGGGAAAACTTAAGAATGAAGATCAGAAGATTGGGTGTAGGGAGGTATTTAAATGGGGAAACCTGGGCGCGGTTAGACAAAAACGTTCTTAATTAGCCGCCCTACACACACAGCTACAAACCTAAAGATAAGGTAGCCCTATGGCATTCGTAAGTCGCTTAAGAAGGTGAAAACCGTTAGTATGTCTTTTGAGTCGCCTTGCTACTTTTTTTTGTATAATTAAAACCTAAATTATTCTTAAGTGTGAATACAGTCCAAAATAGCTAAAACTAACAATTTAGGTTGTCTATTTAAAAACACAATATGGGCACTATAACTCGGGGTTGTAGTCAAACATGTTGAGTTAGAAAAACAAATTACATGCAGGAAAAATCCTCAGTTCTAGAGTTGAGCTCAGAAATGTTTTATGTCAACTCTAATTCCATTTGCTCTTAAAAAATTTGCCTCCCCCTGAAGTACAAATAGTTCTGATTTACTCTAAAAAAGAAAAAAAAGGAAACTCTGGCGCTGGGTTCAAGCTGTGAGGGGGAACTATGCAAATTCCCCAAAACAAAACCAATTCAACTTAAAAACACAGCGACAAAAAATAAACTAAATGTAAATATAAAAATCAATGTATAAATTCACCTTAGCAACCAAGTAGTGAGGAACTGATTTTTTAATATACAAAAGCAGATAAACATTAAATAAAATACAATAAATGAGCAACTGCTAAAAATAAAAAAGAAGTCTATGTAATTACACGAGGATGAATATTGCACTTAGAAAGGTCCAAAATAAAGCAGATGAACAGTATATTGGATATATTTTCAATAATTATTGGTATATGCATAGAGAACCGTTGGTGACATATAATAATTGTCACTTAAAACTGTTGCTTCAACAATATATCAGTCTCTATAATTCCAACAGAGATGAAGAGCTGTAGAATGTGTGTGGAGATCACAAAGATATGTTCCTGGAACTTGGAGATAATAAAAGTCTATATATTTGTAGTAATGAAGACTCTCCTCAAATGTTAGCCAGGAAAAAGCGATACTCACGGCCAAAAGGTGGTATTTAGCAGGCAAGTCCACAGTGATACATGTATGTCACCTGGCCGTGATACCGCGGTATGTGACCCAGCAGCCTCCGGGTATTTCAGTCAGCGTGCTCCACACGTTCTTCACTACTTGGTTGCTGAGGTGAATTTATACATTGTTTTTTTATATTTAAATTTTTATTTTTTGTCGCTGTGTTTTTAAGTTTAATTAGTTCTAATTTACACCTTTTCTTGATGTTACTCTCGATCAGTTCCATTAGTGCTGAGGGCAAAACAAAAACAGTCCTGAACTGGAAACTAAAGTAATATGAAATATTCATTTACCGTATATGCTCCTGCATTAATCTTTGCATCTTGATAATTGTCCCTTAGCATACGTCAAATATGGTTCTATTATAACTTTACTGTAATAAGTCCTGATTCTTCTATTATAAAATCCTGATAAAACTTTATTACCCACTATTATTGCCATTGGATAGAGACTGTAGCTAATTAAAAAAAACAAGTTTAAATGATTTAAAAACCATCCTGGAGCAATGTTCTCTATTTTTTTTTATAAGTGCATATTTGTGTTACATTCCTTTAGTTAGTAATACTGTATGTAGAAGGATAAAAGTCTCATCGACCCTTTTGTAATCTTTTAGTGGCATGATTATGACTCAGGAACAGAGGTTTTTGATTGAACCTTTGAATACGTCAGAGAGTGGAGCACATGCTTTGTACAAGTATCAGGCCCTGGAGGCCCCAAAAACTTGTGGAGTGGACAACACGACGTTCAATGAGACTATAATGACTAAGATATCTTTCTCAAGCAATAGTGAAGAGGTAAGAATGTATACGCTTGTGGCGTTTGGTTGTTTGCACACTATATTTTAAAGTATCACACATCCTTCCTTTACCTACAGGGACTTAATAGGGGGAGACAGCAGATAGGTGGAGAGGTTGTCCAGGCCAACCAATCAGATCATCTTTTTTATTTACCAAAGACTGTAATTTGCTATATTAAGACTTTGGACTAATGACACTTCAGACAGATTCTGACAGGGATAGGGGGGAAGGGTTGGGCTCACAAGTGGGATACTGAAGTACAATCACAGTATAGGTGTTCACACTGGTGGTATATGCTGTCCTGTGTATTCCGGAAGCATCGGAATTGTTAGCTTGGTGGGTGGGGGAGTCTTTTAATTTTTCAGCATGGGTGGTTTTTAGCCCTTATACTCTTAGACACTGTCCCCGTTGTAATGGAGGGTGGTGCAGAAAATGCAAGACGAGGTCCACGGATTGTAAGCCTATCTGTGACAGCTGAGTTTCCTCTCACACGCTCAGAAGACCAGATACATAGGATTCAAAATGCCACAAGGCTCATTTCCCTGAGTGTAGCAGCATAAGTTTGCATCAGGCCCTTGGTCAATATAGTACCCTAATACTGCTACTTATAAATGTCTATAGCACCAGGGACATTTTAAGCAGTGAAAAATAGAAACATAATGGGTGCAGAGTGTGTGCCATGGGGCCCCCTGTTTTGAGGGGCCCATGTTCACTGCACATCCTGCAATCATAATAGATATGCTAATTTATAGCCCCCTTCTAAATGTCCTGCTATTAATTCCAACTTTCTACACTGCTATTTCTAAATGTCTTCCCTACATTTATATTCTGACCATTGGTGATAATAATATCATACTGCGCTTGTGCACCTTTTTATTTCAGAAACGTGAATTCCTGCAGGCAAAAAAATATATCCAGCTCTATATGGTGGCCGATTATTCCATGGTAAGGACATATACACTGTATAGTAAGACTGCGTTTATTTATATTGCGTGCATGGGCGTAACTATAGGGGATGCAATGAGTGCGATGCAGTGGTGCCCAGCGCTGGACCAGAAGCCCACCCACTGCACCACCCCAGGAGCTGGCACCAGCTATTGGGCAAGCAGCACTGTGAAGTCTGTCTCTGAAGCGCTGCTATAGAGGGTCACTGTGAGTGGATAGTTCATCCCCGTGACCCTCTATATCAGTACTGTGGAGACAGACTCCACAGCGCATCTTAGTAATACGGAAAAATAAACTGAAAGAAAAGAAAAAGCCTCTTACCGCATTCTGTCCCTATGAGAGGAGCTGCGTCGCTGAGCCGATCCACAGTGTTCAGCCAGCGCCGGTCACATGGCACAATGCGTGCGAAAGTAGCTCAGTCTTGCAGTGTGTCACGTGACCAGCACTGGCTGAACACTGAGGATCACCTCTCGTTCCTCTCAGAGGGAACGGAGGTCAGAGGAAAGCTGGTATTATTTTATTTACTCAGTATATATATATTCATATGTACTATGCCCCAAACTGAGTTTCAGGGGGGTGGGGCTTAGACTTTGCAAAATGTTGCTGTGGAGCCCCTAGTTACACCCTTTGTTGTGTGACTTATATATCAATTATATATAACATAAATGAAGGTGCCCCCTAAACAACACATCAGCTTACTGTAGAACGGCGATATATTATAGTCATTAAAATAACTATTAAACCTGTAGCTGCTGTTTACACCATAATGATGAGAACACCTTATTAACGATTTACTTTTACATTATTTACCCTTTCATTTGGCATCATCTTGAATAACATCCATTTTAAATTTTTGCCTTATGACAACTTACAAAAATAACACTTGTTCAATAGTTCTTTCAATAGTTCTATGCATGTACAGCAAGTGCTTAAAATAAATCGTTAAACAAATAACTAACTACAGAAATTCCAGCTTTGCTTTGAGCTTCATAGACACCAACGACACTTCTCTCAATGTTTCATATGAGCATACATTTCCAACATATTACGAACAAACATTGGCTGATCCGCCTGAGTGCTCTGCGCTAGTAGAAGGGGGTGTTACACTATATTAAAAAAGGTGGGCATTTTTGGCGTAATTGAGAGTGCAGTAGCAGCCATCTTTACCAGCGCATCCTTCTAAAACTCTGCACCAGCTCGGCAGTTGGTGTAAGTGACTGGCGGAAAGGGGAGATTTTTAACCAATAAAACTCCTACACATTCAAACACAGTCCTACACACCAAACAAATATTAAAAGTGTCTAGTTAAAGAATAAAAAACCTTTTAAACACACTCTGCATATGCTGCACTGCACTGACATAGATTTTATTATCTAGGGATTTGTTTGATTTGATAAAGTAATTCATTTTAATTATGTCTAAAACCATTTATTATATATTAAACAGATCACACATAAAACTAATTAGAATAATACTTGAAACATACAAACAGACATACGGTAGTCTGCTGCATTACACCTCTTACTACCTATCTAGAGTTACTAATGTCAGGACTCCTGATAGGATGAACACATTTTCAACAGTGTACCTGCAGAAAAACTCTGGATCAGTCCCTGTGCATAAAGATGGGCCAGAAATCAATCATGAATATGTCCTACACCAGTAGTGCATGAAAGTATTAAGGAGCAAATGTATGAATGTAAAAAGTCTATGTAGTATATACAAAACCAGTGCTATATGCTAGGCCTTTGAACACTCTGGGCGATGCTTCAAGTTCAGCCTGACCCCTCCCACCTTCCACCATCTTTTCCCCTTTGGCCACCCTTAGCAATGATTACTTGTACGACTATAAAGGTACAGTGGATCCACTAAGTTGCAATTTTTGAAAAGTACAGTTCCATGAAGGGCATGTGATTCAGTTGAACCCCAGTGGCAGCGCTTAAATTACCTGCTCAGTCACTCAACTTAGCTTATACTGATTGGCTAACAAGTACCAATAGGTGTCGGTGAAAGGGATCAGGTGAGCCCTCAGGGAATTAGCTAAGCGGCGGTGGCTTGTGTGTTCCACTACAGCCCTAGGTAGCTGCCTAGTGGTATCAACGGCCAGAGAATATTCAGTAAATGGCAGACTGGAACTATTACAGCTGTATTTATAAGGGTTATTCTCTATTTTATAGTAGAGAATATTATTCCCCATAGTGTTAAAGATCTTTCTGCAGCTTCCTATTCATGTGCCCATGTCATGATGTGCTGAGTACCCTTTATACACCTGTGCATTATTATCATTTACTGATGTGGGACAAATGTTTCTGAAAGTCTAAGAGAGAATTTTTCTTTCTTCCAGTTCATTAAGTATAAGCGGAATAAGAATTATCCTTACGTTAGAAAATACGCTACGCGAATGTGCGTATTTTCTGCGGTGCGCATGCGCAGTTCGCTCAAAACTGCGAATTTACGTGTATACCACACGTAAATTCGCAGAAAAACGTACAGCAGGATCTGCCCCATTCTGCCTATGCTGCACTGCACTGACATAGATTTTATCTTCTAGGGATTTGTTTGACTTCCTTTAAAAATAAAGTAATTCATTTTAATTATGTTTAAAAATTTTTATATTTAAACAGATCACACATAAAACTAATTAGAATAATACTTACACCTCTTACTACATATCTAGAGTTACTAATGTCAGGACTCCTGATAGGATGAACACATTTTCAACTGTGTACCTGCAGAAAAACTCTGGATCAGTCCCTGTGCATAAAGATGGGCCAGCAATCAATCCTGAATATGTCCTACACCAGTAGTGCATGAAAGTATTAAGGAGCAAATGTATGAATGTAAAAAGTCTATGTAGTATATACAAAACCAGTGCTATATGCTAGGCCTTTGAACACTCTGGGCGATGCTTCAAGTTCAGCCTGACCCCTCCCACCTTCCACCATCTTTTCCCCTTTGGCCACCCTTAGCAATGATTACTTGTACGACTATAAAGGTACAGTGGATCCACTAAGTTGCAATTTTTGAAAAGTACAGTTCCATGAAGGGCATGTGATTCAGTTGAACCCCAGTGGCAGCGCTTAAATTACCTGCTCAGGCACTCAACTTAGCTTATACTGATCGGCTAACAAGTACCAATAGGTGCCGGTGAAAGGGATCAGGTGAGCCCTCAGGGAATTAGCTAAGCGGCGGTGGCTTGTGTGTTCCACTACAGCCCTAGGTAGCTGCCTAGTGGTATCAACGGCCAGAGAATATTCAGTAAATGGCAGACTGGAACTATTACAGCTGTATTTATAAGGGTTATTCTCTATTTTATAGTAGAGAATATTATTCCCCATAGTGTTAAAGATCTTTCTGCAGCTTCCTATTCATGTGCCCATGTCATGATGTGCTGAGTACCATTTATACACCTGTGCATTATTATCATTTACTAATGTGGGACAAATGTTTCTGAAAGTCTAAGAGAGAATTTTTCTTTCTTCCAGTTCATTAAGTATAAGCGGAATAAAGAGATCAAAGAAAGGATATTTCAGATTGTTAATTTTATTAACCAGGTAAGACAGCACATATATTGTTCTATGTTTGTGGATACACTGTGGCAGATAGCACTTGCAATGCTGTGGGAATGTGGGAAGAGGTGATGTCAGCCACGATAATCAGTCTCCATCCAAGGTCCCTTATATGTGCTGTAATCCAGCTCTGGCAAAGACAAATCTCATGTTATACCATGACTATACGAGAATGATCTGCTCTGTATCTTAGATGGTTTGTTGGATAAGACGGTGGTTGCTTGTGGTACATCTTATAGCAGGCCCGGCCAACCTTTGGCTCTCCAGATGTTGTGAAACTACGACTTCCAGCATGCTTTGCCATGTATCAGCTATGCCTATGCAGGTAAAGCATGCTGGGAGTTGTAGTTTCACAACACCTGGAGAGCCACAGGTTGGCCAGACCTGCCTTATAGCCTATGCTTATCCCCCCCTGCTTCCCCTGAAAATGTTGACTTACCCAGCTTCCCTCCCCCCCCTTCCCCGGTCACTAGTCTAACTTGGTATATTCCCTATACTTTGGTTTCAAATTGGACTGCTAAGATGGAGGGTGTGAATCTACATTTTGGTAACGATCGTCAAATGATTGGATAGAAGTGGATAATGGATTATGTTCCCAAGTCCCATCATTTACTAGCTTAGAATAAGATAGAAAAAAATAGGTAGGAAAATAAGCACGCTAGACATCTTTAAGTTTACACATCTCACGTATTCTCTTTGCCAGGTGTATAAGCAAATAAATACCTTTGTGGCTCTGACTGGATTGGAAATCTGGGACACAGGAAACCAATTTGATGTAGTCACCTCGGCTGATACCAATCTAAACAGGTTTTCTAAATGGAGGACAGAGAAGTTGCTGCCCAGGAAACCTCACGATAATGCACAGTTCCTAACGTAAGCCTCTATGGATGCCTCGGCATGATGGGACCTGTAGTGCACCACAGTGCTGTTTTATCTATAATTAAAGAGTCCCTTCATACAAGGGCGTGGGATGAACTCTAATGTTATCAGTACAGGATGGTTAAACCTCGGGAATCCCAAGCATGTACTAATTGGCAGAGCACTGATATGGCACTATGGCAGACGACCCACAACTATGCAGTTCCACTAACCACCAGCCGTGGCCATCACACCACAGTGCTGGCAAGTAAGTGGTATTGGTGGACCTTGTCACGTCCCTGACCTCACCTGAGACTGTGTGACTTAATGAATAAACTACCACCATGGGCCAGATGTACTAAGCTGTGGGTTTGGAAAAGTGGAGATGTTGCCTATAGCAACCAATCAGATCCTAGCTCTCACTTTCTATTTACATACTAGAGAATGTCAGCTAAAATCTGATTAGTTGCCATGGGCAACATCTCCACTTTTCCAAACCTGCAGCTTAGTAAATCTGGCGTTAGGTGTGTTCTATAATGACTAATTCCCTCTGCTTACCGAGGAATCTGCTACCACCAAGGTTTTCAGTTTGCAAATGATCTCCAATGGCCTCCAGTTCCTGCTTTACACTAATCTTACACAATGTGCGTTTATCAGAATAATCTCTTCTGTTACTTATATGACCCGTTTAAGAACACAGCTGATCTGACATGGACATACATGTACTTACTAACTGATTTTTAATATGGAAAGAAATCACAATGCTTATATTCAAAATAATGATAAGAAAGGACCGGATCTAGACCCCGGCGCGCTTTCCATATGTGCGGGGTCATAACATCCACACGGAAGAGGAAAGTGAACTCCGTCTGTCACTTCTCTGTCTCGTGCGGACATTTAGGACCTGATTTACAGATAACAGTGAGTTCCAGCCCCCAACCCGCCCCCCATTTTTAAGTACCTTATGTCTCCGTTCAATGTCTGTACGGACATTGCCTCTGCCCCCTTCCCGGCTAATCTAAATCCCTCCCCCATCCTACTACTACCTAAGAACGCCCCGAGGCGGCATAACGCGGCTTTCAGCGTAAATTAATGTATATGGTCTTTAAAGACGGCATGGGCGCTATCTACGTACGGATCTGCGTTCAGACGGAGTAGTTAAGGAAAGGTCGAGACGTGTATGTGTCCAGAATGCCACAAGAGAGGGGGAGGGACAGATCTCTGTGGAAATGTGAACTCCAGATCTCTGTGCGCACTGAAAACGCATTGACATCTCGATCCGGTCCAACGTGTCTTATGGGATTTGCATGTAGACATCACAGAGCAGTGAAATGTTATTAAACATCAGTTGTATCACTTTAGTCTGTTCTTCTTCAGAGACATGGACTTTGATGGTTCCACGGTCGGATTGGCCTGGGTGAGCACACTCTGCAGTCCCACCCATTCCGCAGGAATTAACCAGGTGAGTCATGTGATATGGAAATGACCATCCAGTAGGGGCAGAATTACTGGGGGTACAAGGGGTGTGGCTGCTATGGGACATGGAGGAGAGGCTGACAGCTTAAAACAGTGCTGGCTCTTCCATGTATGAGTTTTGAGCGCTGTAGCAACCATATATGAGTGCTGAGAACTGTAGCAACCATGTTTGAGTGCTGAGCGCTGTAGCAGCCATGTATGAGTGTTGAGCGCTGTAGCAACCATATATGAGTGCTGAGCGCTGTAGCAGCCATGTATGAGTGCTGAGTGCTGTAGCAGCCGTGTATGAGTGCTCAGCGCTGTAGCAGCCATGTATGAGTGTTGAGCGCTGAGCGCTGTAGCAGCCATGTATGAGTGCTGAGCGCTGTTGCAGCCATGTATGAGTGCTGAGCGTTGTAGCAGCCATGTATGAGTGCTGAGCGCTGTAGCAGCCATGTATGAGTGCTGTAGCAGCCATGTATGAGTGTTGAGCGCTGTAGCAGCCATGTATGAGCGCTGTAGCAGCCATGTATGAGTGCTGAGCGCTGTAGCAGCCATGTATGAGTGCTGAGCGCTGTAGCTGCCATGTATGAGTGCTGAGCGCTGTTGCAGCCATGTATGAGTGTTGAGCGCTGAGCTCTGTAGCAGCCGTGTATGAGTGCTGAGCGCTGTAGCAGCCATGTATGAGTGCTGAGCGCTGTAGCAGCCATGTTTGAGTGCCAGTGCTGTTTAAAGCTGGCAACATATGACAGCTTCTATCAGGCATCTGTCCCGCCCAGCCCGTCCCCCAGTCCTGCCTGGCTTGGCCTAGGCTCACCCATCCAGACTCGAGCCAGGCCTGTTTGCTGTGGGTCACCTTCCACCCCTGCCATCCAGTATTAGAGTAATAACAGGTTTATCTTCACTAATAACAATTGCTTTTATCAGATTAATGTTTCTCATACTAAAGAGAAAACTATAAATCTGTCAGACACAGGCATCAAGATCTACAGAAATGACGCACAAGATAACTGTTGCTTATATTGAAATATATCTGTTCAAAATGCGTAGTAAAGTAACGAGAGCAGGTGATTGGCCTTCAGTCTAATCCAATCATATCTTCTCAGGATCACAGTAACGAATATAGTCCTATTGCGGCAACAATTGCTCATGAAATGGGACATAACATAGGAATGAGTCATGATGACAGTAGCTGCCGATGCGATGCCAATTCCTGTATAATGGCGCCCTCTTTAAGGTTGGTGAATTCATACTCATCCATTTTGGACATATATACTTTATGTGGAATGAGAACAAATCAAATAGACTCAACTACTGTTCATTATCCCTGTTCCCAACATGATATCTAACCCCCCCCCCTTCCCGCTTGTTACTATGCCTGCCCCTATACAGTTATACCCCTGTCATGATATATATACATCCCTGTTACTATGCCTGCCCCCATACAGTTATACCCCTGTCCCCTGGCATCATATATATATATATATATATATATACATCCCTGTTATTATGCCTGCCCCTATACAGTTATACCCGCCCCCTGGCATCATATATATACATCACTGTAACTATGCCTGCCCCCATACAGTAATATCTCCTCTCACCTTGAATGATATATACGCCCTTCCCCCTGTATCCCCTTTAATTTTGCGTCTCTCTAAACAGTCATAATACTCCACAACTGTTCAGTCGCTGCAGCCACCAGCACTATAATGATTTCATCCTGAACCACATGCCCCTGTGTATGAAGGACATGCCAGACAAAAGGGACATCCAGTCTACCCCGGTGTGTGGAAATGGATTCACAGAAACTGGAGAGGAATGTGACTGTGGCACACCAACGGTAATGTAACGTCCCTTGTACAATTCATGTCATGGAGCTGTACACTGATCTTCATGTAGAGATTACCTTTATTATATTTAATAGATTATACCTTCATGCCAGAACATTGGACTGGATCCAGACTCCTGTACAACAGCTAATGTATGCAAATCAGCTGTTTCTAAGTCACTGCACATGCCCAGAACATTGTGCTACGCAGCGCAACGCTGGATATGCAGAAATTGATTCCTTAAGTCCTGCAGTTCCGTACGTGGGGCGAACCAGACCTCTCTGCATACTTATACACATGGTGGAGTGGCATTTGCATTTATAATGTACAGTAAGGGCTGGGTTTAGTCCTTACATACGGCTATCTTGTCCGCACGTTACACCTTACGTGAGGACAACAAAAGTTAGGTCTCTGGACAAGTGTCGTGAGCGGAGGACCTCCCTATCCACTCATTTATCGAACTCAGTAGCGGCCTGAGGGGCTCCGTATATTAAGTCTGGATCCAGCCCATTGCGCATAGTTGGATAAATAAATAATATTACTGGATGTAAATGTTTTACATTATCTGGACATGAGTAAATGAGCACATTCTGTGATACTGCTTTCCCATCACCGGAGTTCATAAATCTGTGTTATAATCGTGTCCCAGCTCTTCAGATATTTTTCTCCTCTTTCACACTGGACAATATTCTGGGTTTTTGAACCCGGGTCTGGCCTGTGTGTCATCAATTTGATTCTCATGTCTCTAATCCCCCAATCACTTTCCTTCGGTGAGACCTGGGTCCAATTCCTGGGTCATTAGACCTGGGTCAAGGCAATGACCTTTCACACTGAGCCACAACCCAGGTCTTTGGGGTTTCCCCCGGGAATAACACAGGTTTTTGGTGTGATGTGAAAGGGGTATAAGAGGAACTTTCCTACATACAGTGTGCTGTGATATATGCATGGAGCAGGATACAGACATAGCAAGTTTAAGGGGGTAGTTACTAAGAAACAGCAGCTATAAGAGTGTAAGTGGTAAGGTTGAAGAGGCATTAAGGGGTACTTGCACTTGGTAATATTTAGCAGACATAAGGAGGTACTTGTAAGAATGTGTAGGCAGATGTAGATTGTGGGATCATATATATTGATATTAATACACATCACTGAAGCAAAGAGTAATCATCCCTCGTTATCACCCTATAGGAATGTAAGAACAAGTGCTGTGATGCTGCCACCTGCAAAGTAAAACCAGATGCTCAGTGTGCAGAGGGCGAGTGCTGTTCTAATTGTCAGGTGAGTGCTGTGTTACATTTACCGCTCAGTCATTGCGGGTCACCTCCAACCTTACAGCATGTTGTAAAAAATAAATGTTGCCCGTGGCATCGAGGGGATAATATGCCTTTATGCTGATGACACAAAGATATGTAACAGGGTAGACACGCCAGGAGGGGTACAGAAAATGAGGGATGATCTAGGTAGACTGGAGGAAAAGTCAAGAGTGTGGCAACTGCAGTTTAATGCCAAAAATGCAAAATCATGCACTTGGGGCACAGAAACCCAAAAGCTCAATATATCATTAATGGCATTACATTAGAATCTACCGAGGAGGAAAGGGATCTAGGACTCATTATTTCATGTGACTTAAAGGAAACCAAGCAATGTAACAAATAGAATACCTAGAATACTGTGTTCGGTTCTGGAGGCCATGGGCTGGATTCACAATCCCGGATGTTTTGCACATACGTTAGGAATTTACCGATAATAGCTACTGCGCATGTGTGGTAACTATTTTACGTAATCTACAGTTTTAAAGATCACATATATGCAATCTACGTAACAAAGCACTACGTAGATTACATAAAATAGTGAATCCAGCCCATGGCCTCCAGAAAGACATAAATACATTAGAGACTGTGCAAAGAAGAGCAACTGAAATGGTCCATGGCCTTTGTAACAAATCATACCAAGAAAGGCTAGAGGAACTAAACATGTGTAGCTTGGAGCAGAGAAGGGAGAGGGGGGACATGATAGCAGCTTTCAAATACATGAGAAGGGAGAGGGGGAACATGATAGCAGCTTTCACATATATCAAGGGTTGTGACCGGCTAGAGGAGGGGGCATTTTTCATAGGAAGAGGTGTAATAGAACACGAGGGCATGAATATAAACTGGAGGGTGGTAGATTCAAAGGAAATGTGCAGAATAATTACTTCACTGAAATGGTGATAGATAAGTGGAATAGCCTCCCATCTGAGGTGGTAGAGGGTAACACAGTAGAACAGTGTAAACATGCTTGGGATAAATATAAGGGGATCCTAAATCTTAAACTATATTGAGGGTAAATAGGGTCTAGGGGTAGACTGGATGGGCCATGTGGCTCTTATCTGCCGTCACTTTCTATGTTTCTCTGTTTGTTTCTATGTGTATGTCTATATGTAAAAAGAAAGAAAAATAAATAAACCTTGTGTCCATGACAACTGCTTGACATTTTCCTAATTGTTTTATTTATACCTTTATTAGAGGTTAAGAACCTTGGGCCAGATCCAGACCCCCCACACACTTTACATATGTGGGGGGGTCTAAAAGTACGCATGGTAGAGGGGTGTGCACGTCCCCGTCACTCCCCTCTATTGGTAGTAGTTCTGGACCAATTACATGGTAGGGTGGAGGGTGGTAGATTCAGAGGAAATGTGCATAACTGTATCGTAACCTTTACGAATTGATCTGCGTCCGTACGATCGCAGATTAATGCGTATCTGGTCTTCCCCGCCCCCACACTACATGTGGGGCTAGGGCAGTGGTTCCCAAACTTTATCAGTTCGAGGCACCCTTAGGGTCTCCATATTTTTTTTCAAGACACCCCTAAGACAAAAATATAATAGAATACAATAGGAAATGGAAACATTCCGAGGCACCCCAGTGAGAGCGTCGCGGCACCCCTGGGAGCCGCGGCGCACAGTTTGGGAATCACTGGGTTAGGGCATGCATACCTGAAGGGTTGGCCCCTTTATCTTACCTTCTAATGTATGGAACTTAGTTCTGTACGTCTGAAGGTACATTTGTGTAACATCTGGCGAGCACATGCGCCAATGTTACTTGCCAGGGGACTTACGCAAATGACTTGCGTAAGTCCTCTAACGTTATTAGTTCTGGATCCGGTCCCTTTACGATATCTTTGGTAGAATGGTGAATTTATTTTCCAACCAAGATCCCTCTGGGATGATATAGATGACTGAAGCCAAGGGATTAAATTATATAATTTACATCTATTTTATAATTTACATATCCTGCCCCCACTGAGCAATGCTTAGTGGGAACCGCGTGGGTGGGACTTGAAAACTTGTTCCAGTCATCAAGCCCTGCTGTTAGCCTATTTCCAGACAGTGCATCAACAAACGCTGCATGAATTTTGGGAGTCTTCCAGACATGCCGGGAGAGTTGGCAACTATGCTTAAAATGTCTAAAACATAAATATAATGTATGATCTTATTGAAAGTGCTGCTACATCTAAAAGTGTTCTCTTGTGTAACAAAAAGGTGTAGTTCAATATGTTAATTTATCTCATAATGAGACAACCTAAATGAGATCAGATTTCACTCCAGTTACTTTCAGGAGATGAAGCAGCACCTCTGTGGAAGACCACACAGAAGTTACTTTTTGGCTTACGCCAGTGTTCTTTTCTATCTTAGTAATGTAACGGATCCATCTAGGTTTTTCCACACTCGTGATCCTGCAATTGTATCTCTTGTTGCAGTTAGTACATTGGGGTAACAAAATATTACATTTTATAATGTTATACATGAATTAAACACAGAACAACTTTTATAACAGTATATAGAGTGGGTATTAAAATGTGTGATCTTATATGAATAGGATATTTATAATGTAGCAATAAGGTGCAGCTTAATATGTTCATTTATCTCATAGTGACATATTGTAACAGAAGGCATAAATGAGCTCAGATCAGGTTTACAGATCCATATGATTCCAATTATGTATCGTGTATTGGTATTCATATTATTGTGTTTCCTATAGCTGAAGAGCGCAGGAACAATGTGCAGGGCCGCCAAAGATGAGTGCGACTTGTCCGACATGTGTGATGGGAAATCCAACACCTGTCCTTATGATAGCTTCAAGGTCAATGGATCTCCCTGCAGGAATGGTAACGGGCACTGCTTTAACGGGACATGCCCAACACTGCACAGCCAGTGTGAGGCTCTCTGGGGATCAGGTGAGTAGCAAGAAACCTTAGGTGTAAATGCACTGTAACCAAAGCTGGATCTTTATCATCAGGACCCAAAGACAAAAAACATACAATATTTACTTGTTCTCCTGTGAGGAGACTGGGAGACATTCCTGAAGATAACAAAACAAGGTGGCAGATTAGCATGTTGTTTCTTTATGTGTGTTCAGCAAATCAGTAGTAACGATAATACTTTGGGGTATGCTTATTAATAAAATGACAGTCCCAGCTATACATATTGTTCGGGATCGGGACAGCCCTAACATACTTAGCGTCTGAATCCAATGTAGAAGAAGACATCAGTCAAGGATTGTCCGGTGTTTACCGTTTTTGACCACTCCGCATATACGCAATCTATGTATCGAAAAGATACGTAGATTACGTAAAAAATTGATGACGCATGCGCAGTAGTCAAAAACGGTAAACACCAGATGTATATGCAATACGTCCGGTGCTGTAAACCCGGCCAATGGTGATTCATTTATGTGAAAAGCTCAGTCTCATAATAATACAAATACGGGACAATGGGACAGCGAAGCTGAGTCCATCATTAGAGAAATCTTCAAGGCTGCTTAGACATCAATCCTCCTATTGGAATGCACTTGATTTATTTATTTATTGACTTTATTTGTTGTTATCCATGGATGTATGAAATGTAATCAGGTTTTTAAAGCTTATCTAATTGTTTAGACTTGAATTAACTGATGTAATGTCGTTCGCAAAACTCAGGTACATAACACCAATGATTGTTTTCTTCTTTTTGAACTAGGATACACGGCAGGCGATCATTACTGCTTCGAAAACAACAGAAGACTTGACCAAGGGTTTTGTCTCCAATCAGGAATTAGAGTGGAATGTGCACCCAAGTGAGTACAAACTGGCCCTGCCAAGGCTTGTGAGACCTATGTGTGAGTCCATTGGTTAAGGGCTTATGCCAAGGTCATTAATGTCTAATCCCTGCACTATCTAATGTCTCTAGGGATGTGAAATGTGGAGTATTATACTGCAAATGGGGAAGATTTGGAGCCTGTTCAACCCGTAACCCAGCAGTAGTAGTGGAGAATGGAGCAACTTGTGCTAATGGAAGTGTGAGTGTTCTCAGACCCTTTCTAGATAATATGAACTTGATAGCTGTGATGGATCTGTCATTGACTGTGTCTTTAGTTAGGCCTTGGGGAGTTAGGGTCTCATTTGGTGAATACTACTTCAGTAAACATGGATTGACCCTACAGAAGGGCAGAAAGTGAATATGCATGTCATGATGTGTCATGTGCAGTAAAAGCAGGGAGAATGGGGGTGGCCTAATGAAGGGCATTTAGGGCCAGATTTACTAAGTTGCGGGTTTAGAAAAGTGGAGATGTTGCTCATTTAACTATTGCACACTAGAGAATGTAAGCTACAATCGGATTGGTTGGTATGGGCAACATCTCCACTTTTCCAAACCTGCAGCTTAGATAATGTGGCCCTGAGAGTGTGACAAAGCTATAGAAATTAAAATAAATGAAAAAGGTTTAGAAAAGATGTTGCTCATTTAACTATTGCACACTAGAGAATGTAAGCTACAATCGGATTGGTTGGTATGGGCAACATCTCCACTTTTCCAAACCTGCAGCTTAGATAATGTGGCCTGGCCCTTGTGACAAAGCTATAGAAATGAAAATAACTGAAAATAAATAAATTATTATTTTAAAAAACT
>WWET01000834.1:492532-504419 GCA_011038615.1 Limnodynastes dumerilii
ACGCTATGTTACGGAGCGTATTTTCTATGGTGCGCATGCGCAGTACTTACCAAAAGGCAATTTTACGTCTCCGCCACGCGTAAATTCGCTCACAAGCGTTGTTCTGGATCTGCCCCAATGTCTTTCCAGTTAATTTGGTCAGACCGCATTGCTGCTGTGTGACATAAGATCAGTGGTGTCATTTATGTCAGCCACATGCATTCATTTCTATGTTTTTAACATAACACTGCAATTGTAATATAAAATCAATAAAGACTTATAGCATCTAATTTGTAAAGGAAGAAAAATAACAATTAACAGTTAAAATACCAGTTTTCATGTTTTCATATACATCTGTAAATTCAGGATTTTGCAAATCGTGATACACTTTTTTTTTATTCTTAACGCAATTATTGTACCTAAAAACCTCTACCTCTGTTCCCACAGACACAGGGCAATTATGGGTATGCTGGATACCCTCCACCTCCTCTAGCATACCAGGCCAACAATCCGCAGGTTCCTCATGTAAGTATGCCACAGAAAGTAACACACTTAAGAAGTAGCTACGTAAAATGTCACATGACCACTTCATTAACCATAGAGAGTAAGGGATAGATAGATAGATAGTCTCATATATAACCAGAAGGAAAACAGGGGAAATGAAGTAGTTTAATAGGACCAATTATTAAGTAATGTAGGTCAGGACGCCATAGCAAAACACAGGTTATCAGGATTATAAAGTTTCAGATGGTGGAAAGGAGTATATTAGACCAATATCCGGTCCATTATTATTAGTCATGCATGGTCCAGCACAGTATTACTTGTAAACATGTGACTTTACTAAGAATTTGTATGAAAACGCTGTTTGTCCATTATGTAATTTACGTTTCCTGTCGTGTTTTTTTGTTTCTACGGATACAGAATAGTTATGGCGGCCACCCTCCTCAGCCCCCTGCTCAGTCTCAGAAGCCACAAGTTCCCCATGTAAGTATATGGTTAACGTTACACACTAAGGGCCAGATTTACTAAGCTGTAGATTTGGAAAAATGGAGATGTTGCCCATAGCAACCGATCAGATTCTAGCTCTCGCTTTCCTATTACATTCTAGAGAATGTCAGCTAGAATCTGATTGGTTGCTATGGGAAACATCTCCACTTTTCCAAACCCATAGCTTAGTAAATCTGGTCCCAATAGAGACAAACGGCAGTGTGCCCACTCTCACACCATCCAGCCGGGCACACCTGAACCAAATAATAGCACAGAAGCAATTGTTGCGTTTAAAAAAGGGAACATCAAATGGCCTAGAATAAGTCTAATTAAGTGACAGCAACCTCAATGCACACATAACAAATTACAACTATGCAGCAGTCTAATGCGATCTTAAGGAGCAGCTATGCTTATTTGAAAGCAGAGGCTGCTATGGGCAACATCTCCACTTTTCCGAATCCACAGCTTAGTAAATCTGGTCCCAATAGAGACAAACGGCAGTGTGCCCACACTCACGCCATCCAGCCGGGCACACCTGAACCAAATAATAGCACAGAAACAATTGCTGCATTTAAAAAAGGGAACATCATATGGCCTAGAATAAGTCTAATGAAGTGACAGCAACCTCAATGCACACATAACAAATTACAACTATGCAGCAGTCTAATGCGATCTTAAGGAGCAGCTATGCTTATCTGAAAGCAGAGGCTGGAGTTCTTGCCCAGGAGCTTAGGGACAACCCCCTGGTGTGAACTACTTGTAAAGTTTGGCATATGTTGTGTCATAAACATGCGTTGAATGCGTATAAGCCTATACTTCTTACTTTTGTAGGAAGCCCAAGTCTTCAGTGTGGCAGGGCAGCATACCCCTTTGCAGGATGGGTGTGTCCAGGGTGGGGGAGGGGATCTGATTGACGTGTCTACTTAAAAACCCTTTACATTTTATCAGACTCAGGAACGATTTCATTTTCTGGCAAAGCACAAATTCCAGTTTATGCAGGAGCAGCGTTATGTTAGCGAAACTCTGCGCCATCTCTCTCCATTAGATTTGCATAATCAACTTGATTATTTTAAGGAATAAGGAATAACTCTGCTAAGTGTAAGGTTGTCACTATAACTTGTGACGTGTCCTTAGAGACTGCTCTGATGATGCAGTGGCACAGATCCAGGTTTGAGGGTACACCAGCTGTCGTGACGTTTTCACATCGCACATGCAGTCATGGCCGAATGGCGTCCGGGCCATGCGCACTGAGGGGCGTGTTTGGGAAAGGGAACATTTTCATGTTTTGTGTTGAGGGGTTCTGAGTGAGGGTGTGCTCATGGCTCATCTGTCCTTATTAGTTCAGGATCTGGCCCCATGATATTAGGGCCTATGGACAAGACACTGGCTCTCTTTTGGAGTGTTGTCTAATTTTGCACTTTCTGCTTAATTTTAGGCATTTCAGAAGCCTTCCATTGCCTCACCGCCCAGACCATCATACCCTCCAATCCCACCCCAGGTATGTCATTGTGCTCATATGTGTCATATGTACAATTTTCCCGTTTTCTGTGCGCTCGGATTGAACTTAGACTTTTATACAGTGGGGCTTGATTGCGATCAGGGGCAGAAGGTGACAGAATCGGGCTCCATAGCTAGGAGACGGGGCCTGAGTCTGGACCAGGGCAGGACAGCTGACTGATAAAAGCTGTCTGACAATTCACATAGAGTGCAGGGGGAACGGCTGCCACAGACCCTCCTCTCTTCTGGGCCCTGTAGCAGCTACACCCTGTCACTGCCTTTGATGGAACAAAGTCAGACGTGGGTAGAGTGGTCGGAAAGCACTGGGGTTCGTACAGGAAACTGGGTGGTCACAGTAGGTGCCTGCGCATAAGCGCTTGTGCGGATCAGTCCCCAGGACCGAGGATTAGAGCTGGGTAACATGCTTGGCTGGCAGAGCTGGACGGGATTCTGTAGGCAAAGCCGGATATGATGGATGGAATGCAGACTTAGGCTGTCCTGGATGCAGGCTAGAGCAAGCTGGACTGGATGCAGGCTTGCAGACTGAACTGGATGCAGGCTGGAGCAAATTGGACTGGATGCAGACTTGCAGGCTGGGCTGGATGCAGACTTGCAGACTGGACTGGATGCAGACTGCAGCAAGCTGGACAACTCCACATATAACCAGGCACCTTAGAGACTAAGTTGTTCTGGCACTGAGGGATCAGTGGACAGGATTTAAATAGCCCTCCCTGGTTGTGGATTCGGTAGCCAGGTCATGTGCTACCCCTAAGTGAACTCCTATTGTTAGTAGTAAGCTGGAGTGGATTCAGCAGTAGCAAGCTGGAGTGGATTTAGCAGTAGCAAACTGGAGTGGATTGCACAGGTTTAGCTGAGCTGGATTGCAGTAGTGCAGTTAATGTTGGGAGCAGTATTGCAGGTAAGCTCCGGGATCAGAGTCAGGATACCAGATAATGCAGGGTTAATGCAGCTGGACTTGGAAATCAAGCTTGATTTGAAGAGCAGCTGAGCTTGGAGAATCAGGCTAGATTCTGCTCAGAGAACTGACTTCTCTAGCAGGGATTCAGCAAGCAGCATGTGAGGTAAGGAGAGTGATTATGTGGTGGACGGACGGCACCAGGAAACTGCCACTACAGGGAATGATAGCCCCGACGAGCAGGTGAACGGAGCAGACAGGAGAACGCAGCTAACAGACGGCACTTCAAAGGGTAAGTACAGCGGTGTCTGCCGTGTAGCGTGGCACACCCCTTTTACCCTCTGTATTTATACCACTGTGGGCATAAGTGGGCAACACTCATTACCAGGTATGGTATAGGCGTGTCCTCTCAATGCATCCATACCTAATCATTGCCGCTATTTTCCGTGCACTAGACCCTGGATATCAGAAATCTGTCTGTGGGAGAGAGTGGTTGCATGACCCCTCTGTCTCACCTGTGAGGTTGTGGATCACTCGTCACCTTTCAGTGATCTTATTGATATGGGTCATATATCACATGCAATATATTATTATGAAACTCTTGAAGCATGTCTGGGACCAGCATGTGCCAGGGGGTACTGGCCAGAGAAGCTATATTAGAGCAGGGTTACCGACTTTTCAGATCTTCCCTCCGGGAGATCCCGGAGGGAAGATATAGATGCCTGTACGGGGGCGGGTCTTAATGAAGCAATTTATTCAAATTGAACCATTAAACCCCACCCCCTTTTCCAGCACTACCTTAATTCATAGTGTTCCAGGGTGGGTGGGGCTTGATGCCGAATATTGCATCATCAGGTCCCGCCCATTCCTAGTAACACTTGGGATTACTATTATGAAAGGCCCCCCTACCTCTCATGCAGGAGATTTGCCATCTCTCTCAGGATACCGGGAGAACTGCCTGAATTTCAGGAGTCTCTCGGATATTCCAGGAGAGTCGGCAGCCCTGTATTAGAGGCTTAAAGTGGGGCCTCTATATAGATTGACTATCAAATTAAAAACCCCCTCAGCAGAAAAGTCTTGAAAGTGGCTGGTGGCTGATCATATATTTGCCGACATGTGTGACTAATATTCCTGTATGATGTTTTACAATTTGCGTGTTCGGTAGCTACTGCGGCATTTTTCCCTTTTCTCTCTGCAGAGTTAATATTGTCAGATGTTTATTCATTATCAAGTGGTGGATGTATAATTCCTTCTGTTTTTATTATTATTTCAGGCACTAAAGCCCAACATGAGGAGATAACACACCCACTCATTCCAGACCACTAGAGAACAGTGGCTCTAAGATTGTAGCACTGTGGGCATTACAGATATATTTTTTTTTTTTTTATATATGTTTTTAAATATTGTAACTTTATTGTTGATTTATTGAAATATAATAATAATGTAATATATTAATGTTTATATATATATGCAAGCAGTCTGCACATTGAATACACCATCCATATCATCAGCTGCATAGATAAAGGCATGTGATAGGGCTAATTTGTCATCAGGATCATTAATAATGTGAGCGCTGAGGTGGTTTGTGCTTGAAAATTAGATTAGCGCCACCCAGTAAACTAACAGGTACTGCAAGTGTGGTAACTGTCCATTTCTTATGTGAGTCTGAAAGTCCCCATCTAATGCCCCAGGCGAAGTTTAATCTTGTGGGACATACAAATGGACATATAAAAAAAAAAAAAAAAAAGAGAACAGAGGTAAAAAGGATCATTACAAATATTCTGTACAATGATGCATGGACACCCAGTGGATTGAGGAGTCCTGGGTCTAAAGCAGGGCACACACTGGGGCATTTCAGCAGATAATCTTTCCAATCACACAAGTAAATATATAGATAGAGATATCCTACCAGTGTGTACTGTCCAAAGATCTCCTAATAGACACAGCACACACTAGCAAAATGCTAAAGATGGGCCGTGTTCAGAGATCCGTTTGTTTAAAGTACACAATTATACGCACTGGAGTTTCAAGGCAGCACCCATGACACTCCCCTCACACGGGCGGGTTGATGGTGACTTACGCGTGTCTCGACCACCCTTATCTTTAAGTGTGCATTTCCGAGCGTATAATACTTCCGTACGTGCGTATCTAACTAACCACGCCCTCAAATGGTCATTTAAATGCCTCCCCCACCCACTTACACAGATCTTTCTCCGGACAGATTATAAACGCCCCTCCGTACGGATCTTCCCACGGGCGATTCACAAGTCCGTGTCTAATGGACTTCCGTGCGTAACATCAACTTAGTAAAATTTTGTTACTACGCATGCGCAGTTCATCAGATCCTAATAATCAGAGACCGTTTCAAAAGATTTTTGAGCATCTCTGGACAGTACACTGGTGAGATATCTGGTGCTTGTTTGATTGGATAGATATATCAAAGCCCCAGTGTGTACAAACCCTTATATATGCAACAATAGCTGTGCAATGATTTCAGTTCTCTTAAAGGCAGCTTTTGCACAGTGTAATCAGATGGACACTACATAAAACGGATATGTTGGACCAACTGAAACCAAATGAGAATTATATGAATAAACTTCCTTTAACTGGCATCAATGAAAACGAATCTGCAATGTAATATGAGAAAACTGTATCTACTTTACTTTCAGTGCAGTTTGAGCGTTTATTTAATGATATCACCCAATGGGACTTTTGTGATACCCTTGTTTGATGGATGCATATGTATGCCTAATAAAAGGTGGCGTTTTTATGCTGGTTTATTTAATAAAGTATGTTTACTGTGATATTGTATTTGCTAAGCTTGTAAAGTATACACACAACACAAACATGAGCTACTGTGATACAGCAAGGGATGTCCCTACCACTAGGTCTTATCACTGTGGTATTGGTCTACATATCCTCCATAACATGACCCATAAGGTACAAAATACTCTGCTCCTCAGTTCCAATTGTCAGTTACTATGGTAACCAGCTTTGTTGAAGAGGAAAATCGTTTTTTGAATATCAGTGAATTCAGGTGAGTGACTGTTGGAAGCTCAGGAACGGATTAAATTGTACCTAATGGAATGGGTCATGTTGGAGGGTCTGGGTCTATGCTGGCCCAAACTAAGATTAGCTCTTGTCCTCCTGATATTGGTGCGTGGTACTCCTTCCATAGCTTAAGGCAGGGTGCCCAAATGGGAGGCTAAACATATAACCCTTGATGGACAGTGTCCAGATGTCAGTATGACAGGGGACGTAAACATTGTGAATGCGTAAGTACCCAGTGCGATTGTACTGCACATGAGCGGGTATGGCGGTTGTGCATGGGAATGCCTTGCAAACAATTTTCAGTTGTACAAAGTAACCCATTCTGACAGAGAGGCATGAAGACGGGGGCGGGGAGGTATTTAATTCGTATAGTAAGGGCTGAGTGTTGTGTATACTTAGGTCTGGATCTGGTCTGATGTCATAAGTGTCAGTTTGTCCATAAGCCAGGTCACCCTAGCATGCCATATGGGTGTCTCAAGTATTGGACAGAGCGACATACAAGATGTGCTGTGTCTTATAAGATAAATGTCTAGACTATTCCTTCCATCATGTAAGATATGCTTATATGTAACCTCAGTTATTAGAGCAATTCCAGAATGGTGCCCAGGTGCAAATGACCAAGAGGCACAATATACAGTACTACATAAGTAATATGGTAATTGTCTTCAGCTACAACGAATGAACCAACTTAAAGCTAGTATCGGCAATAATCCCCATCATGTTATCCTACATAAAGGACACGTTTCTCCTGCACTGATGCACTGACACACTCTTACTCCCTACAGATCTATAATTGCACACCCCAGAGAAATCATCCTGGTGGATGTGGAGTTACCCAGCATTGGCATAGATAACCTGTGGCACTACAAGTCTCATCACACTTTGCTACATGTCAGCTATGTCTAGGCTGCTGGGCTGGCACATACTGTGTTTCAACTAGCACATTAGATTAGGAATAACCTTGCTCCTAGGACGAAAGGAATGCCATTATAGGCCGAGTGGTTCTGGAGCCTGATATTCAGCACCTCTACATCTCTGCTTTCAGAAGCTGTGAATAAAAATCAGTTATGTTGAAGCTACCATATAGCTTTAAGCAGTGTCGTTACTACCATTAGTGCTATGGGACTTGGAGCAGAGGGGTAGTGACCCAGCCTGCACTCACGGAACACTAAGGGCCCAATTTAATCGACCGCAATTACGTTAAGAAAGATTTGCGGATTTAATACACCTCAATGAGGTACGAGATAAAATCTGCTATGTAAATTCAGGCACGAATTGCAGTTAATTGAATCTGGCCCAATGTAAGCTGTCAGAAGCTGCACAAATATCATGGCCCCCCAACATCCAGCCTGAGGTCCCGCGTCCTTGATATGGGCCCAAGCCAATCAATTTCTGCCCCTGGCTGTAAGCGAGTACCGCATTCACTGCACAGAATTCCTTCACAGACATCACATTATTCATGGATTAACAGACAGTGAAGCAGAACAGCTACTGTAGCAATCCATTCCAAGGTCACCCCAGCTATCCCCCAGACAGCAGTAAAGATGTAACATTTGCTTTGTGTATTTTATTGTATTTCTTGTGATTTTTTTTACACTTTGTATCGTGAACTTGTCCCATCCTTATCTGCGGTCATCAGATGGTGAGGCTGAAATAAATAGAAAAGAAATGAAAATCTTCATGTCAGATGTCACAACAACTGGAAAAACTAGAAGACAGGTATTACATTGCTCTGTCCATATTGGTGGATGGAGCCGACATTGGGAAGGGGGAAGGTCTGCCAAGACTTTTGTACCAGGCCCAGAGAAAGAGGGGGAGGGGTATCTCAGTGCTTCCCTCTGGTGCATACAGGGGGCAGGGCTTAATTATATGATTTATGCAAATGGCATCATTAAGCCCCGACTCCTTCACTGTTAATTGCCCCTTTAGATTTAATAGGGATGGGGGCGGGGCTTGATAGTGCAAATTGCATCATCAAGTCCCTCCCTGTCCCTAGCAACACTAGGATAGGAGGGGGGCAGGACTTTAGGCCGTGGTTTCCATGAAACCACAGGCCTCAAGCCCCTTGCAGGAGATTTGCAGGCTCTCCCGGGATACCGGGAGAATTGGTCGAATTTCGGGAGTCTCCTGGACATTCCGGGAGAGTCAGCAAACCTGAGCTTAGTAAATCTGGCCCCAGCGAGACTGCACGTGGAGCTGTTTACATTCGCATTGTGTACCCAGTTTGGAGTCTGTGAGATCCGGAGTACAAGCGTGGAGATTCTTAGTACATCACGAAGGAGAGGTTTTGTGTTTATTATAAGGGTGGCCACCCGCTTTACCAACGCTGCAGTGGAGAGACTGAGATATACCTTGGAGAACCGGGGCGCTTCCACCAACTCCCGAGGATCGGGTAATACCCCACTCCTACTTGTTTCCAGCTGCTTCATACGAACCTCCTTCCTTGTCTATCTAGACTTACCACTTCTCCCCACTAAGTGGAATTGATATTGTTATCATTTGCTGCTATATTTAAGCACAGTTCTCCTTAATACACATGCCACTGCTACTATTCAGCTCCACAGTTTTATTGTTATTTTATTGAATTAAATTGTTGATATATACATCAGGTTGCCGTTCTTGTGTTTTTCATCAAAGCCAGACCACATATACAACTCTATATATTTTAATTCAGCGCTGTTATCCTTTTTTGGTATATATTTCCATTCCTCCTTCAGTTGTATATTTACTAGAGGATAATTGGGAAAAACTTTTGGTCTAAGACCTCTGGGAGTTATATCAGCTGATTTGTAAGAATCAAACATTTTCTTATTCCAGAATGTTTTGGTTTGTTTGAATAAAAGATTCTTTAATTGGAAAAGATCTTCAGACCAACCTCTATTAGAGGTTCCTTCACTTGTAAAGTCATTTGTTGTGGTATTAAGCCATTTTTCATGTCTAGTGGTTAAATAGCGTGTCAGACTAAAGTCACTTATTTTTGTATATCTGTCAAAAAAGACCTACTTGTCTGTAAATTAACTGTGCTGGGGAAATAGAAGGAAAGCTGAATAAATCAGCTATGACGTAGATATCAAAGAAAAGGGGTCCCTGTACTAGTGAAGGCGATCTTGTATACTAAACTGTATAGATCCTATGTATATTGAGGATCTGCTGATCCTATATAGGGATTGGTGCTCCAAAATTACACTAATATCAACTGAAAACAAAGGAAAGAAAGAGGTGTAACTGTTTTGGGCACTCACAGTAAAGTATCCTGTGTATGTAATTAAGATTTAACTTTTATTATCACAATTAAAAAAAGGATGAGAAATACAATTAAATAGAAAAAGATCAGAAACAGATAATTAAAATTGAATGAGGGTACTTCCCTGTTTACCCAATAATTATAATAAGCTGCTCAGAATATATAGGAATAAGACCCAAAAATATATCAAAACATCATTAGAATATAAATATGATTATAGGTACAAAATATCTCATAAAGGGCTCTATTTACTTACCTTCCTCGTTCCCTGTGAAGGAAGCTGCATCAGGCTGGCTTATCATCGCAGTGAGCCTGCCAGCTTCCTTCATACTATTTACACATACTCACCTTTCCTGCGAGGTCCCGCGATGAGCTGCCTCCGCGCAGTGCTTGATATTCATGTGATGCACATGCGCAGTAACTCATAATCGGGACTTTGAAAAATTTCTGTGCCGACATGAGAAACACTGCACATGCTCAGGACATGAGATGGAAAAATCTCTCCTATATAATTATGAATCAATCCGGTGGTACGTGAAAGACAATAGTAATAAGACGAGAAATGGGTGTGTGTTAAAACATCCAAGTTTACTGTACTTATTAAAAACTGCCAAATATAACAAAAGAAAATTACATAGTAAAAAACAGAGCAGAGGGGGACCTATAAACAAAACCAGGGGTAGAGAAGCAGCAACACAGTCAACCGACCTGCCAGCCCCACGTGGAGACGTCTCTGCCACGGGTAGCGGGGACACTGAACCAAGATGGTCAAAAAAAGGGGGTATGGTCCTTCGGGGATGAGCGTCTGCTGCACCGCTGTCCTGGATATATAGAGTCCTGCCGTCCAATGTGTGCTGTCACCACCTTTCCCAATGTCAGACTGTCCCAAATCACCCCAAAATGCATCCTTGGTCATAGGGCTGACGCTGTGGGAACTGTGGAGTTCCCTATAAATAAAATATAATAATTTATAATAAATATAAAAAGAAATGAGGGATAACAATGACTATGACAGATGAATGAATTCTGATTGTGTATAGCAAATCATTGGACCAGATTCAGAGACTGAAAATAAGAGAGGAAAGTCACTCCTGATTGCAGGGGAGTCATATTTCATCTGTTGCAAACAATATTAGAGTTGAGATGTAGCGTTTCCTAGCCCAAGTCTAAATAACAGTGTAAAAGTAAAGCCGGTCACTAGCTGTGTGCAGTAAGCGAATTTAAGATATATCCCTGCATGCAAAGAATACAATTTACTTGACTCCCCCTGAAATCAACATAGTTTAGCCCAGGAGTAACTTTCCTCTCTTATTTTCCATCTCTGAATCCAGACCTTCCAACATGACCCATTCCATTAGGTACAATTTAATTTGCTCCTGAGCTACCAACTGTCATTTACCTGGTTTAAATGAATGAACTGATATTTAAAAAACTCTTTGCCTCTAAAACAAAGGTGGTTACCTTAGTAACTGAAAGTTGGAAACTAAGAAGCAGAGTATTTTGTAGCTAATGGAATGGGTCATGTTGGAGGGTATGTGAATCTGGTCCATCGTACACATTTGTACACATTTTCTTGGCATACACAAACAATAGATCAGCTAATAAACACATATTTATATATAATTATGTAATCAGTCTCACCTTATCCAAGGTGTTTATACTGACCAATGAGTCACTATCATCCATCACATAGCCCTGATAATTGCAGTGATCCTGAAAGAAAGGAGCAGACACAGTTACTGTTTTTGGAAATTGATTTTAAAATGCGTGCACATTGGCGCTTGCCTCTATGGGGGCAGCAATTTTATGAGCTACATCCCAATATTTTTGTATCATAGGAACTTACTGATATCACTGAGATGTGTATTTTAAGCTGCTTTCTCATTACTTTATCCTCAAATGCCTGCCTACATTGCAAATAGGCATCTACCATAACAAGGAGTTGAGGTATAAGGGGCTCAGTATTGCTATTTTACTCAACTGTAGAAGATGTCAAATTCATAAAGAGGCAGACCCTCCAACATGACCCATTCCATTAGGTACAAAACACTCTGCTCCTCAGTTTCCAACTGTCAGTTACTATAGTAACCACATTTGCTGAACAGGCAAATCTTCAGGTGAGTGACGGCTGGATGCTCAGAAGCAGATTATATTGCACCTAATGGAAGGGGTTATGTTGGAGGGTCTGAAGAGGCTGTTCTAGAAATATAGAC
>WWET01000834.1:505054-515930 GCA_011038615.1 Limnodynastes dumerilii
TAGAAATGTGTCCATCCCTCCTTGCTTCTCTGCAGGGCATGTACCCAGATGTGGTACAATATGGATTACAGCATGAAGGAAAGACATTAGTTCTACATCTGGAGAAAACAAAGTAAGTGACATCAGAGATCTTCCCCCAGCTGTCTATTGTGCAATATGTAGTTCAATATGGAAAAGCAACCCGTCCAATCCCTAGACCTGTAAGAAAGATGAGTGCACAGTGCACATGGCGTATTAACATGGCGTTACAGGCTTCACATGAGGGGTGACTGCTTTCTGTAAGGGGAATGGTTATTTCCATGACGTCATCAACCAGTCAATAACCTTTCTGTCTCTCATAGGGACCTCATAGCAGATAACTATGCAGAGACTCGCTACCTGCCAGATGACACCCCAATAATGAGCAGCTCTACTGATCAGATACAGGTATGATCCCAGAGTCTAAAATAGTATAAAAGCAGGGAAAGTGGTTCAAAGAAATAAAGCGCACCTATATCTCCAGCTGCGTAACCTAAATATCCAGAGATGTCTCAAATCTCTGATAAAAAGGGATATATAAGAAACAAGGTGTGATAAAAAAGTCACAGCGCTGGAAATCTCATAGGGAGGGGAGTGCCAGTATATAAAAAACAAATCTCCTAAAACTAAATACTAAAAATATCAAAAAAGTCCACTAATGGAACTAATAAATGTCTTTTTGATTTTATTTTACATGCGTGCAATTACTGGAATAAGTCTGTTCAAAAGCATCATCTACATGGAAGGACCCTATGGACTTTTTTGATGTTTTTAGTGTTTAGTTTTAGGAGATTTGTTCTTTATATACTGGCACTCCCCTCCCTATGAGATTTCCAGCGCTGTGACTTTTTTATCACACCTTGTTTCTTATATATCCCTTTTTATCAGAGATTTGAGACATCTCTGGATATTTAGGTTACGCAGCTGGAGATATAGGTGCGCTTTATTTCTTTGAACCACTTTCCCTGCTTTTATACTATTTTAGACTCTGGGATCATACCTGTATCTGATCAGTAGAGCTGCTCATTATTGGGGTGTCATCTGGCAGGTAGCGAGTCTCTGCATAGTTATCTGCTATGAGGTCTCTATGAGAAACAGAAAGGTTATTGACTGGTTGATGGTGGTGTCTTTCTTCCCACCTACAGAAGACATCATGGAAGGTAGCGTAGGCTTAAATCCTTTAGCCCGGAGTAGGTTAAACCCACTGGGGGGCCGTGACTGAGTGGTACCACTCTAGTCTTTTAAAATCATTGGTATAGCAAGATTGGGGGAGGGGCTCAGAATTCCCGGGCCCTTTAAAGGGAAGATGCGGGGGCGTGGTCCTCCTCCTACGGTTTGAAATTCCCTGGAGCCTGGTCTACTGTGGCTGAGTATCCCAGAGTGTTCTAACTGAATTTTCGCTCTAGCTTTACTTCTTTCCTTAAATTTCTTCAAATCTGACTATTTCTCTATTTTTTCCCTCTATTCCATGTCTCCTTTATCTCTTTTCCCCTTTACTTTCAGTTCAATTCTCTCTTACATTGTTTCGTTGGTGGTACAGTGTATAGTTGCTATGCCCAGACCCCGCAGGCAAATTGCCCCCCCCCCTCCGGCTCCGGGACACATCTCCGGATTTCATCCCGGGCACCCCGCGGGCTCGCGGCTGCCGGTAGTGTGCTCGTCGAGCGGTGGTGGGAGGAGGCGTTCTCCATCAATTCTGCGTAGTTCCCCACCTGTCGTGAATGCGGGCGCGGCTCCTCGGCGGTAGCTGATTCCCCACAGTGTTTGATTTGCGCGGGCCCCGGTCACATCAGAGGTCCTGCGCCCTCCTGGCGGCTCGTCGGATGGGCTGGCTTCTGGCGCGTTGACGTCAGCTTCCTGCGGGCCGCCATCTTGCAGTGCGGCCGGCAGGAGCATTGACGCGCCGATTATGTCAGCGGAAATTGCAGGTGAGCTGGGTGCTCTACAGCCTGCCGCTGGTGTTGGGGCCTTGCCAGGGGGAATATCTGGGCAGGCGGTAAGTGCTGTGTTGGGTGCTGTGTCCGACAGTGTCAGTGCTGGTGGGAGGGGGAGGTGCCCCCTGCTGAGTTTAATGCCTCATCCACCTTGCCCCCGTTTCTTTCTCCCTCCATTCCCTATCAGCTAGGCTTGGGGGGTCATTCAGTAGGATCAGCACACACAGCCAATCCTCCCACGGTATTGCCTCCTTTTCTTAACCCCTCCATTCCTTACCAGCTTAACTCAGGGGGGCAGTCCACTGCATCAGCTCCCACTGTTGGGCCCACACCACCTCCGCCTAACTTTTTTATGGGGGCTGCTGGGGGTCCCGCTCAGAGGGGGCCATTTGACTTCGGGGGCTCACCTTATGGCTGGCCTACTCCGCCTGGTGGGCATCCTCCTTTTCTCCCTCCGCACTGGCCTTATAGGCCCCCTTCCTTTAGCTCCCCCGCTCCCTTGGACCAGCGCACATTCTGCTGCTGGGGGGAGCGGGGCGGTTCCTCCACCAGCCCGTCATAGGTCCAGGTCACCGAGGACTTCAGAGGGGGCGTCCAGGGAATTAAGCGTTTCGGGTTATGTGTCGACCCCCGGTTCATTGCCTGTCACTAATTTTCTTCCCGTTACAGACTGTCAGTCGGCTTCCAGGCATGGTCGTCGCTCCAGGCGGAGTCAATCAACTAAAGAAACACTGCAAGCGTCAGTCAGTGGGGCTGTGCAATCCGCGGTTGCATCAGGGACTTCGGCAGCGGAGGTGCTTACTGACACTGTCGATGATGTTTCTGACTCCTCATACACATCTTTGTCTTCATTGTCATATAATGCTTCCGCGCGTACATCTAGTAGGTTAGGTAGGGCCATAGATCGTCACTTGCGTCGGAGGTCGGGATGGTGCACTGTGAGAACACAGCGCTAGCCAAGGGGGTTAGGCCACAAGTGCGGGAAAAAATCAAGAAAGGTCGTTATGTCAATTTGTTTTCGGTGACGGCGGAAGGTAAAAAAGCCCTTCATGATGCGCGCAAAAAAGGGGCGGCGGCTGAGGAGACGTATAAATCTTACAATAGATGGTTTTACGTTTGGTGAACGTTCGCGGACTCTTATCTAGAGACTTGCCCAGCGGAGTTTCGGGGCCTGTTGAGACACCAGTACTTGGTTCACGATCTCTCAGTTCGCTCTAAAGGAAGTGCCTGGCGTTCATATGATGAAGAGTTCAGGCGTAAACGGGATGGTCAGCTTAATATACCTTTTGATGATAAAGACGTTGAACTGTGGTTGGAGGTGACCCAACAGGCCCTTAATCCAGCTGCTGTGCAAGCTTTGTCCTCGCGCTTTCCAGCCAGGGGGCGCGGGGGCGTCCCCTCACCCACGCATGCTAAATGTTTCGGTTACAATAACCCCTCCTGCATCAGAGGCTGTCGTTGTCGTTGCCTGCTTGCGGTGCAATGGACGTTACCTGGCCACAGATTGCACTAGGCCCAGTGCAGGCGCTGCCACTGTGCGCGCTACCCCCTCAGCTTCAGCTCGGCAAGGCCCCCTCCCCAATTAGGTTGGTTGCGCTGGAAGATAGTTTGCGAGCTTATCCTCGTAGGGACTTGGCGGATTTTTTGCTGCGGGGTTTTAGGGAGGGTTTCCGTCTCCCCATTGTGGGACCGGTGTCATCCAGGTGCCTGCGTAACCTGAAATCCGCCAGGGAATTTCCCCAGGTTGTTTTAGATAAGATTAACAAAGAAGTTCGTTTAGGCCAGATGGTTAGCCCTTTCGCGTCCCCCCCCCATTGCAGGGTTAGTTCTGTCCCCAATCAGCGTAGTGCCAAAGAAGGTACCAGGGTCCTTTAGGCTAATTCAGCACGTCCTTTCCAAGGGGGGAGTCCGTTAATGACGCTATTCCAGAGACGTCCGCACACGTCGTGTACCAATCTTTTGAGTCGGCGTTGGGAATGGTTCGCAGCTTTGGCCGTCGGGCTCTCATGTCTAAGGTTGACATCGAATCAGCTTTTCGGTTATTGCCCCTTCATCCTTCAGCGTTCAAATACATGGGTTTTAAATTTGGGGGTCAATTCTATATTGATTGCTGCCTACCCATGGGCTGTTCGGTGTTGTGCGCGTGTTTCGAAACGTTTAGTGGCTTTTTGCATTGGCACATTGTTGCGGTCACCGGCCATACTGGTGTGGCCCACTACTTGGATGATTTTCTGGTAGTGGGTCCAGCGGATTCCTCCCTTTGCCAGGACATTTAAATAGTTCAGATGTGTCTCTTAACACTTTCTTTCTCTCCCTTGTTCATGAACTTTAGAGCAGTATAAATTCCACAGTTCACTCTCCAGCAATTTTACACCTCTGCTGTCTTCTCTATCCCTTTGCACACTCTCCAGCTCTCAGTTGAGGTCTCTGCTGCCATCAATCTCCCCTCTGTCTGAAGCTTGACCCTGCTCTCTGTTATCTCTCTCTGTCTGCCCGCTTATCACCTCGGCCGTTCTTTTAATCCACCGTACCTCTGCTGCTCCACACACCAGCTCCCTTTGCCTGCAACTCGCTCTCCTGTCAAATCCTCCAGCTATCGCTGCCTGCCCCAATTCTCCGTTCTTCACACCCTGCTTCTCCGATGCTTGTCACACCTGTCACCACTTTTGAATTAAATCTCAATTCCTCCCTCACGATCTCTCCTCTTCACTTCACCTCAGCTCCCTCCTCACTCCTGTCGGCACCTCTGCTCTTACTGCCACTGCCTTTCTCTCTGGGCTGTTCCCTCTCTCCACAGCTCACAACAACTGCCCGCCAAAACTCCTTTTACAGCCTCTCGCGCCACACAACTGAAGCTTCTAGAGGCATCACGCGCTACACAGCGCGCGACTCTGTTTATAGGCTGTTGCTTAGCAACAGCCTTGTGCACCAGATCTCTCCCCTTGCGCTGCCTGCAATCAGTTCAGCCTCCTTGCGCACCCTGCACTTATAGACTGCAAGTGCAGGGGTGTCACACAAGCGTGTCACCAACTCCCTGTCCCCCTTGCGTTTGGCAGATTGTCGGAATTGGTTGAATGAAATGGCTCTGCAATCGCTGGCTCCGGCTACGCGGAGGCATTATCAGGCTTACTGGACTTCATGGTCTCAGTTCCTTGAGGGCCTTGGTGGTTCCGTGCCAGATCTTCCCACAGCCTTTGCCCAATTTATGTATCTCCAGTTTTGGTCGGGTAAGTCGCACTCTAAAATGACAACGATTATGTCTGCCCTATCTTTTCTTTTCAAATTAAGAGGACTCCCGACTTCACCAAAACTTTCGCGTTTCAAAAAGCATTGAAGGGATGGTCCAGGTCTTGTCCTCCTTCCCCTGACATTAGGCGCCCGATTACGCTACAGATTCTGGATCAGCTGCTGGGGGTGGTGACGCGAGTGGCGCTCAACCAGTATGAATCAATTTTATTCTCCACAGCATTCGTATTTGCGTTCGCGGGGGCCTTTCGCGTTAGTGAGCTCGTGGCTGCGTCTCGTTTTGCGGTTAATTCCGGCCTGTTAGCCAAGAATGTTTTGTTATTTACAGATGCAGAACACTGTAATATTCACAGTGGTAAGACGGAGCAGGCAGCGAGGAGGCGCTGGATTGTGCTTGAGCAGCACTGTTGTGGGGCCATCTGCCCCGTTAGTTGGGCTAAACGTTTTCAAATTTTGCACCCCTTCGATGCCTGTTCCTGGTTGGTACATTCTGATGGTTTTCCACTAACTGTGTTTCAATTTAAAGCAGTTTCTTCCAAATGCTTACAGGTGTTGGGTTTACCCTCATGTATTATGGAACACATTCGTTTAGGATTGGCGCTGCTTCCACCGCGGCGGCATCGGGCGCATCGGCTGAATATGTGCAGCAGTTGGGGCGGTGGAAGTCAAGCGTCTTCCGTAGATACATTAGGCCACTGCCCACTTAGTTTGTTAAGTTAGCATGGTCCTTTTCCCTCCCCTTGTTTTTTATCTCATCTCCTTTCTGCCTTGTATTGGGACAGGCTTTCAGATTAGCTGGGGGCTGCTTGTCGCATTTGGGTGCGGGGGCGTGAAGGGATTTTTTCTCATGCACCCCGGAGCATTAAGTAGTTCCCCGTCATAGAAAAGAACTCCTCGGGTGGTGAGTTTTTCACCTTCACCCTAATACAGGGCTCCCTGGGGTTCTCCCTAGTGGGTTATTCAGTTAGATTACCATTGCTTTAACAGGCATGGCCTGCTTTTGATGCAAGTTTTAACGTTGTCTTAACTTCTTTCCACAGTGTGTCCCTTTGTTGTATGGATTTTAGGCCATTCATTTGTCTTTTGGGACAGTCTACATCCATTTGCACGATCTTTAGGCCCTGATGATGGCTTTAGTTTGTTTTGGTTGGGTTATAGAGGGATGCTGTGGGAGTCCTTCCTGGAAACGGTTGCGCGTAACATCGCCTTGTACGGGGAACCTGATCTAGTGGTGATACATCTCGGAGGCAATGATATTGGTTTGCGCGACGGGTTAGACCTGCTGTCTGCAATAAAGTCTGATTTACTGCAGGCTTTTTCCTGGTGGCCAGAAATTCGTTGGGTGTGGTCCTGTGTGCTTCCGCGGCGGGTTTGAAGGCATTCTGGGAACGGTTTGGCTATGGATTGTGCGCGTCGGAAGTTAAATCGGGCTGTGCAGGTGTTCCTAGAGCAGCGCGGGGGTTACGTTGTCTCACATCCTTGGATTAAGTATGACCAGGTGTCTCTTTACAGAGGTGATGGCGTGCATTTGTCAACGGAAGGGCAGTTGTTGTTTTTAAAGAGGATTTTTGAGGTTCTTAGAGGTTTAAAGTTTGATGGTGGCGGGTCCGCTCAGTAGGTGAGCGGCCGTGGCGGTAAAGGAGCTTCTTCATGTGTGTTTTGATCTGTTTGATAGTTCATGTTGTTTTCTTTCATTGGTACAGGTGGAGGATGAGCCGGGACGGCTCTAAGGAACGTTTAAGGTCTCAGCCATGTATATATTTAAGGAGCGGTCTGAGTGGGACCCGTTCGGCATGGACGGTCTCTGAAGCGCATGTTTATTGAAGGAGGAAGCGCATAAGGTTATGTGGTGGAGGAGATGGTTCTTGATTATTCCTTTGCTTCAGTTTATTTTTAATATTTCTGAATCTGCTTTCTATTTGGCCCCCATCAAAGTTAGGCTAGTTAAATTGAATAAATAATAAAGAATTAAATGAATTATTAATAAATAAATTTTTTTAGGTCCCAAAGCTCTTGGTGTCTGTGTTTTATTTCCTCGCAGGGGGGTTGGGTTGGTAAGGTGAAGGGTTGGATTGGTTACACTCAGTCACATGTGGAGTTTAATAACCATTCCCCTTACAGAAAGCAGTAACCCCTCATGTGAAGCCTGTAACGCCATGTTAATACGCCATGTGCACTGATCTTTCTTACAGGTCTAGGGATTGGACGGGTTGCTTTTCCATATTGAACTACATATTGCACAATAGACAGCTGGGGGAAGATCTCTGATGTCACTTACTTTGTTTTCTCCAGATGTAGAACTAATGTCTTTCCTTCATGCTGTAATCCATATTGTACCACATCTGGGTACATGCCCTGCAGAGAAGCAAGGAGGGATGGACACATTTCTAGTACCTGAACATTTGGCAGATACCCCTCGCAAATTGTATGACACAACGGAGAGCACAGCCCCCATCCGAACAACCAATAGCCTTTGAGGGTGGGGTATTTAGCTCTACCACACTGTACAACACGTAATGACCCTGAGGAAGTCGGCCCAGACCGATGAAACGCGTTGGTCCAGTACCACACAACTTTTCTATATCCTTAAAAAGCGCTATTTGGACATCTATATATGTCCGCATTGTTTGTAAGTATATTTCTTATGATTTTACTGCACCACCTTGTGTAATAAAATTTACTGCACCATATCGCTCTTCGTATCTCTTTGATATCTCCGACACGGCATCCGGATGTAACGCCACCTTGAACTGCGGGACGAGAGACGAACCAGACGGGCCTAGGAGAGAGTGAAAAGGCACAGGAGAGCGGGTGCTTAAAGATTGCACAGGTCCTATTCAACACAACTTCATAGCTGTCATCTCCACGGAGCAGCAGTTAAATCCTGCAGTTAAATCCTGCATACCTATCTTCAACGATTCCAGTAAGAACGGCTGAACACGGAGCAACAAGCACAGCTGACGTTGCCTAGTTACAGAAATCAACAACAAAGGAGGACAGCGCACTCAAAACAAAGACACGTGCAGCAGGAGAACTGCCAGACAACACGGCACACATCTCTGAACCTACTAACTGTGAGCATATCTAACCGAATAATTGACTATTGCACTTCACTTTGGGACAGTGTTTGTGCAAACTATTAACTATTACCTGCAATTTGCATGCGATTTCACCAACAAACGGGACACCACATAAAAATCACTGCTAACAGTACCAATACACAGAAGGAGGAAGTAAGAACAATAAAAATAAAAATAATAAGCACAAGTAAAGTAACAAATAACTAACATTAAAATTGGGTGGGAGGCACTAGTGAGCGCCAGAACGCAGAATAAATTTCCCGTTAAATTTACCACTTCCATTAACTAGTCAAGTCAGTGGATACTTGAAAAGTTCAGGCTGCCCTAGCAATCTGTTGACACATGCACGCCATCGGGAGGGAGTGATACAGAGGTGATGGCGTGCATTTGTCAACGGAAGGGCAGTTGTTGTTTTTAAAGAGGATTTTTGAGGTTCTTAGAGGTTTAAAGTTTGATGATGGCGGGTCTGCTCAGTAGGTGAGCGGCCGTGGCGGTAAAGCAGCTTCTTCATGTGTGTTTTGATCTGTTTGATAGTTCATGTTGTTTTCGTTCATTGGTACAGGTGGAGGATGAGCCGGGACGGCTCTAAGGAACGTTTAAGGTCTCGGCCATGTATATATTTAAGGAGCGGTCTGAGTGGGACTCGTTCGGCGTGGACGGTCTCTGAAGCGCATGTTTATTGAAGGAGGAAGCGCAAAAGGTTATGTGGTGGAGGAGATGGTTCTTGATTATTCCTTTGCTTCAGTTTATTTTTAATATTTCTGAATCTGCTTTCTATTTGGCCCCCATCAAAGTTAGGCTAGTTAAATTTAATAAAAAATAAAGAATTAAATGAATTATTAATAAATACATTTTTTAGGTCCCAAAGCTCTTGGTGTCTGTGTTTTATTTCCTCGCAGGGGGGTTGGGTTGGTAAGGTGAAGGGTTGGATTGGTTACACTCAGTCACATGTGGAGTTTAATAACCATTCCCCTTACAGAAAGCAGTAACCCCTCATGTGAAGCCTGTAACGCCATGTTAATACGCCATGTGCACTGATCTTTCTTACAGGTCTAGGGATTGGACGGGTTGCTTTTCCATATTGAACTACATATTGCACAATAGACAGCTGGGGGAAGATCTCTGATGTCACTTACTTTGTTTTCTCCAGATGTAGAACTAATGTCTTTCCTTCATGCTGTAATCCATATTGTACCACATCTGGGTACATGCCCTGCAGAGAAGCAAGGAGGGATGGACACATTTCTAAGCAATCATATGATATGTCATCGGGAGTAACAGCTCATGAGATAAAGAAACATCAGGCCTTAAGATCCTTTTACATACGCAGGAATAACTAAGTTACACACTACTAGGATAATACACTGCCCCGGGCACTCCCCTCGCACATACATAACTAAGTTACACACTACTAGGATAATACACTGCCCCGGGCACTCCCTTGCACATACATAACTAAGTTACACACTACTAGGATAATACACTGCCCCGGGCACTCCCTCGCACATACATAACTAAGCTGACTTACGTGTTCAGAACCCTACCTTTAATGTATCTCTGGTCGTACATAACGCCTTGTCATACGTAAGTGCCTAATACAGCCCATACTTAATGCCTCCTCCCACGATGCGTAATTTGACTTGGGAAGAGATGTCACGCTCTAACATAAGGAGTTACGTACAAGTTACATACAATCACAGTTACAATGAGCAACATCTGCTGTGCGCATGCGCGGTACGTTCCCACAGCCAGATTGTCAGCGGTCTTTAAGACCGCATATACGCAATCCAAGTAAGGAAAAGATACGTAGATTACGTTCAAAATTCACTATGCATGCGCAGTAGTCAAAAAACTGTAAACTCTGGACATATATGCTATACATCCAGTAGTCTGAATCAGGTCTTTCACTGAATAGCAGCCCATTTTCAGTATCACTTATCTATAGTTGCAACCTTTATAACTCTGGATAAGGTACGTAGCAAAAACTTTGGATCAGCCCCCTTCGTGCTGACAGTGAGTGGAAGCGTGATGCTCTTCTTAAACAAAACACAATGCACCTGATTTAGACTTAAGAAGAAGCTTGAAATTAAAAGAAGAAAGTTACTCCTGGGCAAAACCATGTTGATTGCAGGGAGAGGCAAGTTACTTGTATTCTTTGCATGCAGGGATATATCTTTGAATTGCTTACTGCACACAGATACTGACCAGCTTTACTATCACACTGTTAATTAGACTTGGGATAGGAAACATCACCTCTCAACTCTAATACTATTCAAAACACAACTGATTTAGACTTAAGAAGAAGCTTGAAATTAAAAGAAGAAAGTTACACCTGGGCTAAACCATGTTGATTGCAGGGGAGTCAAGGTAATTGTTCTTTGCATGCAGGGATATATCTTTGAATTGCTTACTGTACTGCATTAAATTCGCAGTACGCACTGCGCATGCGCACCGCAGAAAATGCGCACATTCACGTAGCGTATTTTCAAACGTATGGATAATTCACGTATTGTATTGGTAAATACTTACGTGTGGGCGTGCCAAATTTACGTTAGTGACCAATACGTGCGTTTTACGTGAAGTAGGCGGGGGGTGGTA
>WWET01000835.1:29564-40010 GCA_011038615.1 Limnodynastes dumerilii
GGTTATGTACTAAAGCAAACAAGAAAAATCCCCCAAACCAAACATTTTCTTTCTTCATCCTTTAATAGCTATTCACACTGCTGGCGATCACACATTATTTCATGCCCTATAGGACTGGATCTTCCAAATAGACAGGGTATACCTTAACATATTCGAATGACGCTAATGTAAAATGGTGTCGGCTCATAAGTGTGAATTGCACAGCTCCCAGCATTTAGAATCCTGAAAGCTGGACACAATAAACCCTGCTCCAGTTCAACCTGAACCCCGCCCACACACGGGCAATTCAGCACAAAACCATGGCCGCCCGGACATGCAAAGATCCAAGGTACGCGTGATCAGCCAATCTGCGCCAAAACACAATTCTATTGTGCAACAAAACTGTGACGAGACACATTCTCTTTATTCAAAAGTTTATCCCGCCCAAGTTTAATTAGGTCTTTTAAGGACACTTTTCCCAGGTAAACATTATGGGCCGGATCACTCCCCTTGTACGAATAGGATTTCCAGGACCCTACCTTAAAATGTACGCATCAAATGAACGGAATATGAGGTCGATGCATAAATAAGAATTGTGCGTAAGCCTTTACTGTACGATTTAAACACATTCCCCCTCCCATACGCTACACATGGCAGCTCGATCCGCAGCCACCAATGGAAAGGCTGCATCTAGTGCAGATAATGTCCGCATTTCAAATATCTGTATCCAGTCCTATATTACTTCTATGACATTCATATCAAATAACGATCTGTGTAACTACAAAGTACATGCATACATCAAATAACTAGAATGATACGTAGTATTGCAAATATACACAGTATATATACAAAGCACAGATGAAGAATAACAACAAATATGAATTTAATTTAGAAGCGAGGGGATGGCTTGTGAACACTTTAGAGCCACTTACACCTCCCAAGAATAATTATTTCAAGAAATAAATGTAAAATATTGAAAGCTTTTATTTTAATCCTCTAGCAAGGCTAATGCTACAATGAATGTGGTATTCTCTATCAGGGAACATTATATGTACAAAATAACTTTATAAAAATATTATACTTTACATTTGTTAACGCGAACATATAGATATTTTATGTATATAGAGAATATATATATTGCACTTTATACATAAATGTTATTGTCACTGTGTATGGCCTGTGTCGACACTGTTTGCCATTTCTTTGCATGTATCCAGGTTGATCCACAGATAAAAAAAAAGTAGGGACAATGAAAGTCAATTAACACTAACAGCTGTGTACTATCACATTAACGGCTGATGTAGGTAAAGGAGCCTCTTTTTCTTATATACAGACTACGTTTAAAATTCATATCTTTATAAATATCTGTAGATCCGACATTGGATACCCAAAGTCCCTTAGAGTTAGTTTAGTTTTACATCTGCCCCCTTCTTCTATCCTCCACAGATCGGAGGGCAACTTAGGGGTAAAAGGTGTTTCTTTTTGGTATGAGTATCTGTCAGAGCCTCGGGATCTCGCTAAGTCTTATTCCTGCTTTACTGGGAACAAGACCTTGCGATCTCTCTGAGCACTTCCCAGCGGGACAAAATTTATGCAACTTCTCAATAATGATCTAAATGCTGTAATCGCGCCAGATCCAGAGCTATGTCCACTAGCGGATTTACGGTAGCCGGAGACGTAAAAACGCTATTTTGTAGGCACTGCGCATGCGAGCGGCAGATGTTACGGCACGTAACTCTGAACGTATGTACCATCCTAGCATCAATAGCGATGAACGAAGGTGTGTGCCAGCTATACGACACCCGTAATTAAGTTTTGGAGGCGAGGGGGGGCTTTTAAATCACACAGTATGGGCGTGGCTTAGGCGCTTATATACGTGCAGCCATTACGGCCAACAGGAGTTACGCTTTGAAAAGTTAAGGTAGGGTTTGGAAAGAGTAAAATGGCGTACGTACGGCCAAGGGGAGTGCATAGTAATTACGATAGCGTTATTACGCTACGCGTTGAAATGTAAAGAGAACGTAGGTCTAGATCTGGCCCATCACGTGTAAATGCTGGTAAAGATGATCAACCGGCAGCTACCTTACACCGGATAGACTGCACCATGTTAGGTCACCTTCCTATTAAATCTGCTGGATATAGGTTTATCTCTTTTCACCTTAACAGACTGACATACCATATTTTTCGCTCCATAAGATGCTGGACAGATAATGGGACTACTAGGGGGGGGGAGCTGGACACAGGATGGGAATGCATTCAACGGCTGGGCTTGTCTAAGGTACTATGAATGCCGGCTGGAGGGGACAATTCGTTAAAAAAAATATATTTTTTTTCCAGTTTTCCTCCTTTAAAAACTCTTATGGTCAGGTGCGTCTTATGGAGCGAAAAATACGGTACTTATTTACTTTTTTTGTCATCACTAAGAACTTGAGTGTCTCCCATTTCCCCTTCCTTTTTTCCCCCCACTGTCTTCCCTTTTATATGATGTGTAACTGATACCATTGGGTTGGATGCAGACTTAAGTAAGTGCTTGAAATGAGTTACTCCTGGGCTATACCATGTTGATTGCAGGGGGAGTCATGGTAATTGTATTCTTTGCATGCAGGGATAAAGCTTTGAATTGCTTACTGCACACAGATACTGACCAGCGTTACTATCACACTGTTATTTAGACTTGAGATAGGAAACGTCACCTCTCAACTCTAATACTGTTTGCAACAGATGAAATATGACTCCCCTGCAATCAGCATGGTTTAGCCCAGGAGTAACTAATTTCAAGCACTTACTTAAGTCTGGATCCAGCCCATTGTCTATTGTAATGTTCTGTATTACAGTATATGCTTTTTTTTGTTCCCTATCGGTTTTACTCAATAATGATTAATGAGGAGACAAAAAAGAAGAAGGAACAACTATACCCAAAGTACAGGAACGATATTGGAATAAATCGGGATAAGACTTACCCCCTAGCAACCAGTGCAACCTAACAGGACAAGGGTCAGGAGCTACATAACCCTTTAATAACTGTTGGCCAGCACTAAGGTCCTCATGTTACTGTCTATCATAAAGAATTAAAGTTCCCTGACAATTGTGTTACATAGTAGTTATTCAGGAAACATCCATCAAACTCAAAGCAGCTTTATTGTAGAAAATCGCAGCCGCTCCAAATGGGTAGCAAAGAAAAAAAACCCTGTTTTTCTATAGAGTGCCTTAGCAACACTGATGGTTCCACCTAAGATTGTTTAACTTTGAAAAAATCTGAAATGCTTGCTTTAAACGTAAATCATTAGAACAGCATCTTTCATAAAGATGACATAGAGCGGAAGCAATTATTTCAATCCATCCCGCTCCTTTCAAAATGCCGGGTGGTCTTGTAACCATTTTGATAGCAAATGTAGTTGCCAGGGGAACTAAATGGAAACAGGTGCGATCAAAATGTTAAATTAAAGATTTTTGCCGTACTTGAAACCACCTGATGTTATGTTTCCATAAACTCTCCCGTTGCAACTGCATCAAAATTTGCTAAATGTTTTAACAGGAAAAGGATTATAAATTGCCTGTGGACCATCACATTTTAACTCAAGAAATTTGGAGTGATTGGGAATAGTTATTTCGTATATCGTTTTGTTCACATTAAAAACATTGAACATATTTTATTAAGTGTTTGGAAAGAGGCACTCCTAGGCAAGGCACACACCCCGTGGCGGCAACTGTGGGCAACCCGTTAAAATTAATTTCATATCGGAGGTGGTATCGTGTTTTATTTTCTGAGAATAACATTACTGCAAACTGGGGGTCCAATTACAAGTGTAATATATGAAGCCTAAATTGCTAGAAAAGATTGTTTTAAGAACACAAAAGTCACTTCATACTAGTAAAAAAAATATATAATATATACTGTCTGACAATTGCTAATTCATATTGTACCGGATCGTGCACTAAGAGTGACATACAAGCGGATCCGGGCACCGAGGTCCACTATAGGGTCGCCGTGCAAACCTAATTAGCAGAAGTATGAGAGGGAGCATTGGAAAATGGGAACAGCGCATAAATTAGTAACGTATGCCCTTACTGTGCAATTTATATACCTCCCCCCTACCAGGAAATTAATTACACGATCGATAATTCTTTATCCATTGGCCATCTTATTCTTTGTGAACTAATTACTTTTAATTGTTGCACAATTGGTTGTTAGATTGTTGATATCATGTACTATGTTTATAACTTATTAATAAATTGTTTGCATTTTAAACTTATTGGGCAAGATTCAGACTTAAGAAGGAGCTTGAAATAAAGAGAGGAAGGTTACACCTGGGCAGAACCATGGTGATTTCAGGGGGAGTCAACTTAATTGTATTCTTTGCATGCAGGAATATATCTTTGAATTGTTTACTGCACACAGATACTGACCAGCTTTACTATTAAGCTGGCCTTACACTAGGACGATTATCGGTCCCAGCAGGGGGTGAGCCGATAAACGGGACGATTGTCCCATAATCGGCACCATACACCTCCTCTGCTAGGACCGATAATCCTAGCAGAAGATGGGAGGGGTGCAGCACTCTCTGTTGCTGCTGCTGCTTTATATCTATGTGCAAAGCTGCTCTGACAGCTGTGAAGGTATACATTAAAGCTGTCAGAGCAGCACAGCACATAGATATACAGCAGCGGCTATTGCAGGGAGTAATACAGATAAGAATCAGCCGAAGCCACGCTTCACACAGCGCGGATTCGGCGGATCCCTGTATGTACTACTCCTGCAATAGCCGCTGCTGTATATCTATGTACTTTGCTGCCCTGACAGCTGTAATGTATACCTTCACAGCTATCAGAGCAGCTTTGTACATAGATATAAAGCAGCAGCAGCTCTGAACAATAGGGAGACATTCAGCTTGCTGATTGGCTCCCTTAAAATATTCAGAGCTTTCTCCCGATTTAAATCAAACATGTCAAAAGATCAAATAATCGTACAGAGCGTTTCTGGTGCGTTTATTTGACGTTTCAAAAATTAATCTGTACCATACACTAGAGCGATTATTTGCCCGATCACCCGATAATTGGGAGACCGGCCGATAATCGTCTAGTGTATGGCCAGCTTTACACTGTTATTTAGACTTGGGCTGGGAAATGCCACCTCTCAACTCTAATACTGTTGGCAACAGTTGAAATATGACTCCCCTGCAACCAACATGGTTTAGCCCAGGAGTAACTTTCCTCTCTTATTTTCAAGCTGAATCAGGTCCATTGTAGTTAGAATTTATATAAAGGAGATACGGATATTTATTATTATTTTTCTATTGTTTATTAGTTTGTAATCATTTTTGAAACCTACAAGGTGGAAAACGAACTGCGGACGTTTTTGGGGTTTGTACTCCCACCATGCGGACAGCTTAAATCATGACGCCACCCCCTCCCCCACCGGACCGACTTCGAGCCAGGAAACCTGGATATTGAGGCTCTAGATCTGTGCTGGAAATTGGTAGCGTGAGCGTGTGCACATGATGAATATGGCCGCTTTACAGACACAGCATGGGGAAAACAGCCGGAACTGTTCAATCTGGATCTGGTTAATTGTTTATTGTTTTGTTTTTTAAATAAAAAAAATACAAAATAGTTTAAAAACAGTGAAAAGCAAAATGGTTCACAAAATGTAACATAGAATAGGTTATGGATTACGAGCTAAAGCACCTTTAAGGTATCGGAATTACTAGCAGAGGGCTGGATCCAGACTTAAGTAAGTGCTTGAAATTAGTTACTCCTGGGCTAAACCATGGTGATTGCAGGGGAGTCATATTTCATCTGTTGCAAACAGTATTAGAGTTTAGAGGTGATGTTTCCTATCCCAAGTCTAAATAACAGTGTGATAGTAAAGCTGGTCAGTATCTGTGTGCAGTAAGCAATTCAAAGATATATCCCTGCATGCAAAGTATACAATTACCTTGACTCCCTCTGCAATGAACATGGTTTAGCCCAGGAGTAACTGATTTCAAGCACTTACTTAAGTCTGGATTCAGCCCAGAGAGAGTGTAAAAAAAACCTTAAAATTCCGGAACCTTACTGTTTCCATCTGTAAGACGTTCATTTGTTTTTTCCATATTTTTATGTCTTTAGAAAGTAGTAATGCAACTTTATTGATCATTGGTACGACCCCACCTGGAATAGTGTGTTCAGTTCTGGAGGCCATATCTCCAGAAGGAAAAAAATACATTAGAGACTGTGCAAAGAAGAGCAACTAAAATGGTCCATGGCCTGTGTCATGCATCATACCAAGAAAGACTAGAGGAATTAAAAATACCGGTATATAGCTTGGAGTAGAGAAGGGCCAGGGGGATATAACAGCAACTTTCACATATATCAAAGGGTGTGACCAGCTAGAAAAGATGTATTAGAGCACAAGGTTATGCATTTAAAATGGAGGATGGAAGGTTTAGAGCAAATATGGATCAATTACTTTACTGAAAGGGTAGTTGGTAAGGGGAATAGTGTCTGAGCAGAGGAGGTAGAGGTTAATACAATATATTAATTTAAACATGCTTGAGATGAATTGAAAGATATCCTAGGTCCTTCAAAAAGGGTTTTTTTATTTTCAACTAGAATTAAAAAGTTAGACATGTATTAGGAACAAGCCTAAAATGTGATTTAAAAAAGTATGTGAATTAAAGAAAATAAACTTCTCTCCACTATAATGTATCTTTATGAACAGGAGCACACAAAAATATTTAGCAAAGTACACTTTCTTCTGTAAGTAAGTATAGCTTGGAGCACAGAAGGAAAAGGGGGAAAATGATAACAGCTTTCAAACACATCCGTTTTCCTCTACCTGGCTTATTATTCAAAGGAGTAGGTGCATAAGAAATTGGTCATTCATTTAAACTGGAAGGGGGCCGCTTTAGAGGAATCGTGCAGAAAAATAACTTAAGTGAAAGGGTGGCTGATTAGTGGATGGGCCTCTCCTCTGAGGTGGTAAAGGCTCACAATGTAGGACAATTTAGATGTTCATGGGGTAAACATAAGGCTATCTCTCCTAAAGAATTTGGAGGATAAAATGGGGTCTATGGTCAAAATGGTTTATAAATAAATATTAAAAATATATTAAGCAAAACGGGGCAAGTTCTATAGGGATAGATACAGACCAATGCCCTTGATTTTTATGTACGTTGATGTTAACCCAATAAAAACAGTTTACACAAAAAATGGGGCCAATTCTATGGGCTGTGTCCCCAGCACGTCTTCCGTACGTACTGAAACTTCCCCGTGACTCCCGTCTCTTGTGCGGACTTTAGCCACTTTCCACAGCCATAAGGCTACCTTCAATAGATGTTACAATCAGTTTACTATATTAACTTCTATCGTACGGAACTTAATTAAGCAAGATGGGTGGTGGTGGGGGTTGAGTTTTGTATATACGAGCGGATCCGCAGGCTTCAGTTAAAGCGTAACTTCCATATAGTCCGCGCTAGAGAGGGAAAGTGACAGAGTGAGTGCACTTCCATACATCGCTCGTACAGAAACCACGCGGGAGCCTGAATCTGGTCCGAGTAGATGATGTCAGTGATGTATTGCATGCACGTTCATTAGTATGGTCGTTACAATTAAATGCTACAGTAAAATTGCCGTCTAAAAACGATCAACTCCCATTCACCAGCACTCCACAATTTACGCATTATGGGATACGCGGCTTTGAAAGTAATACTGCAACTTTAAACATTTGCGTATTAAGCCTTCATGTAAATATCTCAATGGGAGCATGGTACCGTCTTGCAGAAGATTAGCACTTATAAGAATGCCAGTTATGCTACAAAAATATACAGAGCCTCATAAACATAAGCTTCAAGCAGGATCCTCCAGTTTAGAGTGGCTGGGGTTACAGACTAACCCACGTGTGTGTCATTTTCAAATTACAGAACTGATTCACTGCTTACTTTAAAAGTGATTAATCAAAGTCAAAAAGAAAGCCAACCATCAAATGGAGCATGTTTCAGATTTCCTCGTTTTTCTCTGTATATATGTATGTAAAAAAAAAAAAAAAAAAAAAAAAAAAAAAAAAAAGGAAAAAAAATGACCATATCCCATTTAATCAAAACAGCATTTGCAAAACACAAAGTGCATGTATCCCATTTATTACCAATTATGTCTTCAATTGCTGTCTGACTTGTTCATTTCATACCAGCTCTGCTCCTGCTACTTGATTACACATTCCTAGTCTAATCTTTTCCGTGAAACCCCTAGTGACTGACAAATCCCAATCTCTAAATCACTGCTTCCTACTCATACACAATGCAAGTCCATCTGCTCCACGCAACCCTCCAACGCATCAGCATCACAGCGAATAGCAATGCTCGTATAGGGCTTGCCACGTCGCATTATTATTGTTTCCAAATTTAGGGCAGTATGCAGACTACCGGACGTATATCATATACTTATGGTGTTTAGCGTTTTTTCCTACTGCACATGTATAGTACATTTTTTACGTTATCTACGTATCTTTTCCTTACATAGATTGCGTAAAAGATACGTAGATAACGTAAAAATTGTACTACACATGCGCAGTAGGAAAAAACGCTAAACATCGGACGTATATGTTGTTCGTCTGGTAGTCTGCATACGGCCCGAAGTCCCAAGTATTTTTCTATTGCAAAAATGAATGTACATAAATCAGGCTGCTCTAATGGATTCCTGTATTCGCCTACAATACAGTAAAGACATTTATCAGATACACTAGAGCGATTATCAGCCCGATCACCCAATTATCGGTTGATCGGGCAAATAATCGCTGTAGGGTATGGCCAAGATCGATTTTTCAAATGCCAAATAAACGCACCAGAAACGCTCGGGTGCGATTATTTGGTCTTTTGAAAAGTTTAATAAATATCGGGAGAAAGCTCCCGATATTTTAAGGGAGCCAATCAGCAAGTTGAATGGCTCCCTATCCCTGCAATACACGCTGCTCCATATCTATGTACAAAGCTGCTCTGACAGCTCTGAATTATTCCTTCAATGCTGTCAAAGCAGCGGTTTTGGCAACTTTTTCTGATTCTTGTCTGTATTTCTCCCTGCAATAACTGCTGCTGTATATCTATATACTATGCTGCTCTGACAGCTTTGAAATGTATAATTCAAAGCTGACAGACCAGCTTTGTACATAGCTCTGCAGCGCCATAGAGAGCGCTGCCTCTCCCCTCTCCTCTTCTGCTAGGATTATCGGTCCCAGCAGAGGAGGTGTATGGTGCTGATAACAGGACATTTCCCTAGCGGGAAATCATCTCGTTTATCGGCCCACCCCCTGCTGGGACCGATAATCGTCCTATTGTATGGCCACCTTAACAAGTCCGATGTACTACCCTGGCACTAAAGGAATATAGCATTGCACTTAGCATGTAATGACGAGCTGTGCGTTCCAGGTACAGTCTCTAATTAAAAAGACTTGTACACTTATTGAGTAAAACTTGGATAAGAGTATGACACTTTTTTTTTTATTCAGTCTTTTTATTGAAGCAAGTTGTCAAGACAAACACGTGTTAAACAATGGTATAGAATTGTTTTACATTTATGCAGAAACAATTGCTGTAAAAGTGCCATAATAACCATCGACGTACATATAGCCTGGAGTTATAGAACAAGTTTGTCCAAGTGCCGTCTCACCACTTTAACAATACAGCTGTTGTAAAAGTATCATGTTAAATAAACAGTGTGCAATAAGACGGAATTTATAGATCAGGTTTACTCAAGCGCCATCTCACCACTTTGGTTCAGTCCTCAAACCGATAATTTCTAATTAAATAGTATGTTTACTTGGTTTGCCTAACACTCACCAAGTTATTAGCTTCCCTTATCTTTATTAAGCGTTTTTTTGTTTGTTTATATAATAAATGACAGCAGTTTGGACGTGTTCACTAACCCCCCTAGGCCACAAGTGGGGTGCCTATGGATATGGCCAGTAAGCTTGGTGGTAGCCTATGGTTTTCCTGGGATTTTCCACCTTGTATACAACCCTGCCGATGGGGCAGCAGCAAATGTAGGTAACTTAGTCAGTCCGCTGGGACTCTGTGTCCGCAGCATAAAGCGGAAACAATAAAGGAATGCAGAATTTTTCAGAGTACTGCTCACGACAGTGGATCTAGTACCCAAACGTCGGCATGAATGTCGACAAGGCACCCTGAGAAAGCCTCGGATCAGACGATTTAGCACATCAAGAATGCTTTATCCAATCTGCAATGCGCCAGGCAGATGCTGCCCGGCGTAACTACGGCAACGCCCGATCGACAATCAGGCGTCCGTAGGAGCAGCGTAGTGAAGCTGGATGGGGCGTCCCCCAGTGTTACTACGCTGAGGTTAGTGCATTATGCAATGCGCAGATGCTGCCCGGCGTAACTACGGCAACGCCCGATCGACAATCAGGCGTCCGTAGGAGCAGCGTAGTGAAGCTGGATGGGGCGTCCCCCAGTGTTACTACGCTGAGGTTAGGTTAGT
>WWET01000835.1:42587-53013 GCA_011038615.1 Limnodynastes dumerilii
GGTATGTTTTCCGCTTAACAGACTTCTAAGTTTCTGATTATCAATCGACAAATGCCTTGTATTGTTATACCTAAAGTGAAACACAAAATAGCTTCAACCCTGATTATATCAAGGATACAGAACAGGGTCTATTTACTTATTATTTTATTTTAATGCTTGTATTTATTATTTTTACAAACCTTAGGAATGACATGTCTCTCAACCATCAAAGTTGTCATTAACAAGCACTGTTAAAGCATCATATCAGTCTTTTCATATATATTAGTTTATATGTATAAAATACAGAGTTATTACATTTTGCTTCATTTATAACATTTCACTGAAGATAGTTTGTGTGCTACTTTCATGAAACTTTATATTGCCTAAGAGCAGAACAATGTTTTTTTGTTGGTGTGTCTACTAGTTTTTAATGCTCCTGAGATTGTATTAACGCTTCTGTATGCGTTGGATATATGAGAGAGTGGAGGCGAGAGTTAGTTCTTCAGTTGCCGTTATCTTTATTTCAGATGGACATTATAACTCTATCCAAAGAGAAACATATAGTTTGGCAATACAATAAAATGGTAAAGTGGAATAGGATGTCCAATGTCTCATTGAAGGAGGGTAGTATACAATTATAAGACTGGATCCAGAAAATGTATTGTCAGCTACCTGAGCACACTGTGCTAGCTCCATTACATAGTCACGCATCAGATCGCAGTATGACCGAGGCTGCATTCCGATGCGTAAAACTATCTCCAATAAAGGGGCGCAACAAGTTACCATGGGTTACAGCATAAGAATAGAGGGCAGGGGTGGATGCATGCAGATCAATCAGTAAGGCAGGGGTCCTTACCCTGTAAGGTGTTTGCCCCCCTAGGGGTGGTGCAAAGGGGTTAGCGGGGAGGTAGGACTGTCCTTTTTAATCCAAGTGTGCAGTAAAATATTGACTTGTGTTAATGTGTTCGGTAAAAATCATGGTGGAAGACAAGACTTTCTTTACTTTTTCTGTGTATCTGAGGATATTAAAATGTCATTTCCATTACGCAATTTATCCATTAAAAACTGCCTTCAGAAATGAGGGAGGTGTGATAATAAAAACGTTAAGGACCCTTTCAGTAAGGGACTGACTAAGGGACAGATCCAGACTTCATCATGTCAGCTATTTTCCACATGCTGCAAGCGTAAATCTGTTTGCGAGCAGGCACTGTGCATGTGCGTGGCGGATGTCACAGATTGTAACTCTGATCGTGCTTAACTTGTATGCAACTACGAAAGGACGTGACCTCCCTACGCAAGCCGATTATACGCATTGTGGGCGGGGGGGGCATTTAAATTGTACTGTACGGGCGGGGATAGGCACTTACATACGACATGTGCGACCAGAGATACGCAAGGAAAAGTTAAGACGTAAATCAATTAAGTTACGTGCGTGCGAGGGGAGTGCTCGGGGAGTGCATTATACTCCGGGCACACGTGCGTATATAAAACAACCTTAAGTCTGGATCTGGCCCTAAGTCCTTACGTAAAATCCGGCATTGCGTACGTGACACTTAAGGTAAGGTTCTGAGCATGTAAAGGCCTTATGAGTAAGAGAAGTGCTTAGGGTATAAATGTAACCCTTTAAACACAAAGGGCTGGATACAGACCTAGGTAAGAGTGTTGAACATAGTCACTCCTGGGCTAAACCATGTTGATTGCAGGGGAGTCAGATTTCATCTGTTGCAAACAGTATTAGAGTTGAGAGGTGGCATTTCCCAGCCCAAGTCTAAATAACAGTGTGATAGTAAAGCTGGTCAGTATCTGTGTGCAGTAAGCAATTCAAAGATATATCCCTGCATGCAGAGAAGAATACCATTAACTTGACTCCCCCTGAAATCAACATGGTTTAGCCCAGTAGTAACTAAGTTCAAGCACTTAACTAGGTCTGGATTTAGCCCAATGTTTGTGAAACAGAAGTACTTGCACTAACAGAAAAAATTGAACTTAGGGATAAATAAATTATTCATTTTGTACATAATATAATCCCTAGGTGCTATCCGGATCCATGGCAATTTAAAGAAGTTGATCTCTTTGAAAAAGTGCACAGGGTAACCAATATTTGGAGAATGCTAGCCATTTGAACACATTTTCATGGTCCGGGGCTGTATTAGCTAAGGAGATCCAATCCCCATATCAAGAGATAGCCACAAGCCATTTTATAGGAATAGAAACTTTTGCAAGGGTGGTAAGAGAAACTCTGTAAGTATCATTGAACGCGAGTTCAAAAAAGGGCATTACCCCCGTTTCCAATCCCTGTTTTCAACCCGTTGTTGAAACAAGAGATATAGGAAAAACATCGCTTATACATTATTTTGCTGTTTTCCAACATTGTAAAGTTCCATTTACATAAAAATGGTAAAAAAAAATTGAGCCCTGGACAAAATACATGGATTACAGCCTTTTATGGAAATCATAACATCTAATATAATATACAAGTATCATCTGAATCCTATTTTAAATCACTGTTATCAGAGTTTACAGTAACACTGAATATTAATCTGTTTCAACATTACGTTTTATGTGATTGCATTCTTTTTTAAAACTAAAACAGCATAAACATTACACAAAGCAATACATTTCAACAAAATGTTCAGATGACATGCCGATTCAGAAACACACACTACACACGATTTCATTATCCAGAAGCTGTATTTTATTTTGTTTTTTTTACATAAAAAAAAAGTGATGGCAGATAAGAGCAACATGGCCCATCCAGTCTTATCAGTTGATTATTTAAAACTATACTGATCCTAGAACCTATTTTACTCTCAGTTTAGTTTGAGATTTAGGATATCTTGATATTTATCCCAAGCATGTTTACACTTAATGTGTTATCCTTTACCACCTTAGATGGGAGGTTATTCCACTTATCTATCATCCTTTCAGTGAAGTTATTTTTCCACACATTTCCTCTAAACCTACAGTAACCAGATACAACTCTTGATATATGTGAAAGCTGCTATCGTACCAACCCTTGATGTATTTGAAAGCTGCTATCATGTCCCCCCTCTCCCTTCTCATCCACTGTCTACTTCAAGCTAGTTCCTCTAGCCTTTCTTGGTATGATTTGTTACAAAGGCCATGGACCATTTTAGTTGCTCTTCTTTGCACAGTCTCTAATGTATTTATGTCCTTCTGGAGATATGGCCTCCAGAACTGAACACAATCTTCCAGGTAAAGCTGTACACCAACGACCTATAAAGTGGCATTACGTCTTCTCTCTTTCCGCTACAAATTCCTCTCCCTATGCAACCAAGCATCTGACTTGTCTTTCTCATTGCTTTGTTACACCGCTTGGCCATCTGTTCTTTTGACGTTGTTCTATCATTTGATTGGAGAAGTTTAAACATCCAATAAAATGTTGCAATGTACTTTAACGTGACAAAGCATGGTTGTTGCAGCGGACAATCAAACACAATACCTTTCCAAACAGTCATTTATCTTTGGATTGCAACGATAATGGTGTCAAAAAGCTGTATTGTGTACCCAGCTTAAGGCAGCCACAGCTGTAGATGAATTTTTAAATGGCTTATAGTGGCAATATTACTGTATATCAACATTAATAACAAAAGCATTATTCTCAATATGTGCTCAGACAACTACAGTAAAGTTTACAAAAGGTACTTATTAACAATCTTATCTTTATCCTGTGTTTGAAAAAATTGTATACGCAAAAGTAATAGTGGCCATGAAAATAATGAAGGGCTTTCGCTTCTGCCTTTATTCATTTAAATTGGTTGCAGATTGATCTTATATGTACTTTGAACCAATCAATCCCAGTCACATAACTTCACATACTTAATATATCTTAATTGTATATGAATTATTTACTTTGGTCAAAGCGTAAGCTCGTGACATGCATACCAAGACAAATGGGAATAAAAGAATCATGATTGGGTTGAATAATAAAGGTTAAGTGATCATTAGATGATATACAAAGATTCTGATTAACCAGTTCTTCCAATATTACTATTAACCCACAAATATGCAGCTGTGGGCTGTAAGGGCATAGTCTCCAGTGTATGTATGTGGGGAGAGGAAACGTTGCTTGTTTGCAAGGAATCCACCACTTCCTCTCTGCTAGAACGCTCATTTAAAAAGCCATGTTCGACGTCTATTTAAAGCTTCAACTTGGCCAACTAGGAAATGGCCTGTTGGCAAAAGATCAATTTTGTGGCAGTGCCAACTGGCCTCCAGCTAAACAGTGCGCGGGATCATTCCAACATGCATTTCCAAGTAACAAAAATCGGATTTTTGCATAAATGCTGAAAAACGTGGCTCCAGTCCAGGAGAGGTAAAGATGACAATAAGCCCTGCTTTGCATGCTCTCCTTTATCGCTCCAACGTCAGGAGGAAAACAAAGGCACACAACCTAAAGAAGACAACAGATGTCCGACATTGTATGTGGCCAAAAATAACTCTGTGCAGTAAATGTGTGGAAAAAAAAAAGTAAAACAAAGATTAACAGAGATCCGTCCTGGTGCCAAGTCTGACGGCGGAGAGTGAAGCGGAGTGGGTAGCATTCAAATAGCACAGTAGGGGAGTCTTGAACCCCATCCGTACCACCCCCAATTAGAAACAGAGAACGTGACGGCAGATAAGAGTCACATGGCCCATCCAGTCTGCCTATTCGTTTATTTAACACTATACTAAACCTAGGCCCTATTGTGTCATTATTTTACTGTAATCTGCTTACATTTATGACAAGTATGTTGTAGTATGGGAGGTTATTCCACTCAGTGTTTTCCCCAGAAAATGTTGCCAGCCGGGTGGTATTAAATAGCGGCTGGGTGGGAGCAATAATAGTACTTGACGGGATCCAGACAGACGTTCACACCGCGAAGCGTCTCGCTGGTGCTGCACTACTGGGAACTAAGCAGTGTCAGAAAGCCTTTACGGTCCATTGGAGCACAACCAGGACTGAAAGCTGGAGATCACAATCAACGTTTTGGTCAGGTCTGGCCGGGTGGTAAGCTAAAATTGCCGGGTGGAGCACCTGGCTAAAATGCCATGGGGAGAACACTGCCACTGAACTACCTTTCGGTGAAGTCATTTTTTCTGCTTATTACCTTTGAACCTACCACCCTCCAGTATATACGCATGTCCTTGTGTTCTAATACACCTATTGCACCCCTTTGTACCTGGATACACCCCTTGATATGTGAAAGCTGCTATTCAACCCCCCTCGTCCCTTTTATACATGCTACTTCCTCTTTCTTGGTGTGTTGTGTGACACAGGCCATGGACTATTTTAGTTGCTCTTCTTTGCACAGTCTCTAATGTATTTATGTCCTTCCGGAGATATGGCCTCCAGAACTGAACACAGTATTCCAATGAGGCCAGATAAATGATCTATAAAATGACATTACTATTTCTCTCTTTGTGATACAAATTCTTCTCCCTATGCAACCAAGCATCTGACTTGCCTTTCTCACTGCATTGTTACATTGCTTGACTACCTTTAACTCCTACACAATCCATATTTTAAGGTATTAAGTTAGGGGGAATCGCAAGTCCTCCAACGCTCTCCAGCATGGAAGGCTGGATCCAGCGGGTATCTGCCATAAAAATTCCGCTGGCACTGGGCTAAGAGGTTAAAAGACATGAAAGAATTGAACATTTAAAATATCATGTTCTGCACTAAAAATCTTTACATCAGTTGCCTGTATTTTACAGAATACAAAATCCTTTTGATAACCTACAAAGCTATCAACAAGACTGCACCAGCACTCATCTCAAGATGCATCCCAGCTCACTCTCTCAGATCTTCAGAGAACATACAGCTCTCCTCAACACTAAACAAACGCTCCGATTCCCGGTTACAGGACTTCTCCCGGGCTGCACCCACACTCTGTAATAACCTTCCTCACAGACTATCCTTTACTCCCCAAACTTACAAGCACTCCCTTAAGACCTCCCTCTTCAGACAAGCGTACCAAATCCCTCAACCTACTCCTTAACATTTGTCTAACCTTCTCATATGAGGTGATTACTGACCATTGCTAAAGATAACACTGAAGAAAGAAGGGGACTTCATTACAGTTAACCAAAATTGTCTTTGAGAGATATATCTGGCGCATATCCTGGTTGTGTTTATTTGTCTAACCTATTTACAACTAATACGTTATACACATACACATTTTCTTTCCATATTAAAATTCCCCTCAGTCCTGCTACTAACAATGCTGTGTGACTGGATCGTACAGAGCACTGAGCACTTTTACCCTACAAGCCGGCTGCTCCATTGTGTGATATATAAACCAATTTCTCTTATGTATCAATCCTCAATGTCCTAAACCTAGAGAATAAATAATCATCATTTCAAGCTTTAGAAATGCTGCCATAAAACAATAAAGTGCTTCAGCTTATAAAGGTTGATTAAGCAATAAGCCCACACAAAACACAGATTTTCCTATGCACCTCATTGTATGAATTACAGGACACGCACACACACAAGTGCAAATGTTGCAGCGGTCAAAGTTTATTGTGTTGGGGTCAGAGAAGCAGCTTAATGATACATATGATTAGGATTAATGGAAAATAAATGGCAACTAGTGAATGTCTCTATCAGATCTAAGATATTGATACACCATAAACATTTTCCTTATAGTTGGCAAATGACGACAAATATATTGACATTGCTTTCACCGAGAACATAATAAATTCTTCTGCTTTAAGTTCAGCAAGAGGGTGCAATGGGATGAACAGCGATGGACATATAAATCTAAAAGACAGGTTTACCATGCACTGTACTGTGACACCAAAAACAGTTCTAATCATTAAATAATGCAACCAAAACTGTAATAACCATAATTTCTGAATTACGAAGGATCCTGATCCTCCGTGGCAGAGATCCGAAGCCGGATCCCAGCAAAAGCACACACAAATGGAGACCACTCCTTTGCAGGTAAAAAAAGTTATGAGCGCAGGACCCTACCTTAATATTTTACTTGTGAGTGGGGCGAAAAATCAGGATTGTATGTAAAGTCTTAACCGTGTGCATATGCATAGATGTTTTCGGCTTGCAAACAGCCTAAAATGCTCACATTTATTACATCCAGATCCGGTCCTTAGTTATTGCTGTTTACAGTAATAAACATTTATGAAGCACACATATAGACAATATTACAATAAATGTGTTGTAGACCTTTGGAACTGGGCTTCTGGCAGAGGAGACGACATGATGTGATTGGCTCGCCACAAGGCCAAAATTCAAGCTGGTGGATCGCGAGCTGGGACTGGCTCTATGCGGCACCTCAGTGATTGGCTGGCAGAAAACGGCTTCCGATTCACTGCCAGATGGACAGTTCAGACAGGAGCACAAGCGCCGATACCTGCTCCAATCCTACAACCAGCATGTAAGGCCACAAGGAAGGTATTTTTGGGGCATAGACAGTACTGGCTTAGGCTTGATGTACCAATAAGTGCCCATTTTGGAAGCAACGGGGATAAGGAAAGGCGCTTTGCTTCAGCACTTCCCTGAAAATGGCAAGTCTCCCAGTAATCAGACAGACAGAGTAAGCATATATTAGGTACTCCAAGAGTAGGTAGCCCCCAGCACTGTGGTAAAACAAAAACCCACAGCATGCTCTAACAGCATAGGCATAGCGGATACCTTGCAAACAATAAGGTCTGTAACCCATAACAACCAATCAGATTGTAGCGGACATCCTCTAGCATGTAATAGGAAAGAGAGGGTTGCTATGGGCAACATTTCCACTTTTCCTTTTCTGCAGTGAATCTAAAACAACTTCCTTATCACAGAAATCATCTCAGGTGTAAAATGCTCATCATACACCGGCCTTTCTACAAACTATGCAGTACCTGCGCTCCATCGGGACACGGTGCATTGTGGGTAACGGTTAATTGGAAAAGCACATGTGCGACCCTGGCTTATCGGATTATCAGCATTACAAGGGCTCTAATCTTTTGCATGTTGGTCATTACCTCTTACAATTACCCCTTACCTTTTTGTTACTGGTGCAGTTAAATGAAATTAAGACCTCTGAGTGATTCCAGCTGTGTAGTGGATGCAGTGGATGATTACATTAAGCTTGAAAATATTATACTGAAAATCAAGCAAGGGCAATCAAATAATTAATCTGTAATCAATATGGCCCAACAGATTTTCCGTTTCATAGCTGCATTTTTTTTCCTGATTAAGGGGAATGAACGAGTTCCACCCCCCTCCCCCTCATTGCCCAAAAAAGTCTATTTTTGTTTAGCTCCGATTTATTTTTATTCCTAGCTTATTATTTCCTGCCTCTTAGATGCGAACATGCTGAAAGCTGTTCTCCGCTTTAGTGCTTATCCTTCGGAACTCCTCATTACTGCACAGACTATAAAGGAAACATATTCAGATCTTTACTAACCAGAAAACCAGTTTTCCGTTTGCAGATGAGGGAAGATCATTCAGAAATATGGCTAATACACAGAAACATAGAATGAGACGGCAGATAAGAGCCAATTGGCCAATCCAGTCTGCCCGACTAAAAGACACATGAAAATGTGTAGTAACAAACAGCAGCTATTCATCATTCATCACTGTAGCAGGCTATAAACCTAACACAAGCAACCTTCAGCCCTCCCAGGGGCCAGATTTAAAGCTGGAAAAGGAAAAGTGGATATGTAGACCATAGCAACCAATCATATTGTTGCTCTCATTTTCCCGTTGCAAACCCAACTAATTTATTGGTCGCTATTGGCAACATTTACACTTTACCTTTTCCTTAGCAAATCTGGCCCCAGGTGTTGTTAGACTACAACCCCCAGCATGCTCCAGCAGCATAGACAAAGCAAACTATGATAGGAATCGTCGTCTCATAACACCTGGCGTACTGCACCTTGCCCAAGTTGGCTGCAGACCATAACACAGTTTTTATAAAGCTTGAAAGGGAAGTAACATGTAGACAGCAGTGTATGGTTTCACAGCTGTCCACTGGTAAATCAATCAGGAGTATGGGTATTATACAAAGAAATAGATATATTAGCAAACAAGGGCATGTATAGTGTATGGTAGGTTTAGAGGAAAGGTCTCTGGAAATTGAGAATTAAACAGTCAGAATGGTGGGTGTGGGTCTCAGCTATTTCCAAAGGGCCATTCTCTCCCAGCCAATTGCCTCTTCGAGACAAAGAAATTGATCCCTGGAGCACCAAAGAACTTACAAAAGAATGGCAAGTCTAAATTTTACCCCAACCCTTTCCCTGATCCTTACCCTAACCCTCCCTCCCCCGCAGCCTGATCCTAACCCTCCCTCCACCGCAGCCAGATCCTAACCCTCCTTTCCCCGCAGCCAGATCCTAACCCTCCCTTCCCCGCAGCTTAAGCCTAAGACTCCCTTCCCCGTAGCCTAACACTAAAACTCCTCTCCCCATAGCCTAACCCCAAAACACCCCTTCCCCATACCCTAACCCCAAAACACCCCTTCCCCATAGCCTAACCCCAAATTTCCCCTCTCCCATAGCCTAACCCTAAACTTCCTCCCCATAGCCTAACCCCAAAACACTCCTCCCCCATAGCCTAACCCTAAACCTCCCCTCCCTCATAGCCTAACCCTAAAACTCCCCTTCTCATATCCTAACCCTAAAAGTTATAATGTACTATAGTCACCTTTCCCTTTTACCTTTCTCCCCCTTACATGTGATATCATTAGAGATGAATGGTTCAGAAGCTGTTAATCTGACAGATACGATTTTAGGGGTTCTGAGTCGAACAACTACATCTTTATTGAGCTGAGTGGAAAAAATTAACAGAATGACTGGAATGGTTAATACCAGAGGTGCTGCTATAGTGGATGCTAGGGGTGCAGTTGCTATGAGGCAACCATACACCCTACACTCTTGTGCACGAGGGGATCCTGTAACTAGCGTGCACCTTACATTCTGCTGCTTTCAGCGCTACATTTTTTAGCTTAACAACGTACGGTCTGTTAGTGGTGTTGTATTTGGCACTTAGCAACATCATTAATATTGCCACCCTATTGTGCTCATCTGATTGGCACATGGTGCTATTATTTTTAACAACGCTACTCCATTGTGCTGTTGCATTTGGCACTGCTGCTAGCTATTATATTGGGAGGCTTTTATTTATGAATTATAGTGGGTTACCTTCTATCTATGAGGACTTATTAACTAGCACACTAATATATCTTTTTGGGGCACCATATGGGTATATATACCCCATTTGCTATTTAAGATGAGAGCTGTGCAACTATGAGAGCTATTAATTAGCACACTAATATAATATCTTTTGAAGTACCATATTGATATCAATTTCATATTTGCTAATGACATAGAGCTGTTTAATATTTCCCCTTTAGGGATCAAATAGATTCCTCTATTTTTGGCTATAGTATTTTATACTGCCCAAGAATACTTTTAGGGAATTATAATATCTTCCTATGAT
>WWET01000835.1:54749-73085 GCA_011038615.1 Limnodynastes dumerilii
TAGAGAGTCCCAGCAACACTGCCATTACCCAGTAACACACTATACCATTCTATCTGTAACATACACACAGGATAGAGAATGTCCAGCAACACTGCCATTACCAGTAACACACTATACCATTCTATCTGTAAAATAAGATATATATGATAAGCCACCAGCAACCGCCAAGGCCTTTCTGCTCATGGTGGTCCTAATTCTAACAATAGACCAGATTCAGATTTATTATTAAGAATGTGTTAGGTGCAGCCGGAACCACAACTAAGGCACCCGTCCAGCCCCACAGCCCGCCTGCATTTTTAGGAGCCTAATAAGAGTGCAATAAAGGCGCTACCTTAAGTAACTGTGCATATTTTCTTCTTAAGAAGCAAAATATGCATGAAGGTTCCGTTGTCGCTCCCTGCCAGCCCAATCTAAACACCTCCCCCCACACACTTTTCCACGAGGTGGCACCGGCATGCCTTCTTTTACTTAAACCACTTTTAAGACCACATGTAGGGAATCAACGTACCTAACTAGTAAACAGATTGCGGAAATAAATGCGTGGTACGTTATTCTTAAGAGCTCCGCACATTAGAAGCCAGAGCTTCTTAAATCTGAATCGGTCCCAATAAGAGGATTTTTATACTCCAATAAAGAAACTAAAAAGAAAACACGGTTTCAATGATTGTTAGCTGCGTGGCTCATGTCTCACCAAGTATGCACCGATTACCACCGATTACCATGGTCCATGCTACAACGTTCCCAAATAATTTATAAACCATTCCACATTAAATCCTTTGGACGACGGAGAACGTTTTATAAATATCAATTGACCACCGCTTTTCTCAATGCCAAAATACCAGAAAAGAAATGTCAATAAGAAAAAATGTGCAATAAAAATAAAAGACTATTAATAGAAAAAGCGATGATGTGGATATGGCAATGTAATATCTCTCGGATATGATGCAAGGGAATGTTGACTTTTCCACTAAGTGCCTGCAGAAGGCAGGGTCACATCAGACCACATTAAAGCACACATTTTAAAAAGGCAATTCTCAAAAGTTAAATAGACTTCCATGTTCACAAGGCTGGAGATTTCCACACACCATCCTCCGCTAACCAAAACGTTAGCTGGAAAGTCTGAAGACGTCCATGTGTCAGGGCTGGAGCAGAGATATAACACTTGGTAAAGGAAATCAGCTTAGTAATACTGTAATAATGCTAGAGGAATTCACTGGCAGAAGATACACTGCATTGTCGGGTTTTATTTGGATAACAGAAATGTGACAAGCAGCCAGGCTTTATTAAAAACAAAAAGAGACCGAAGAATAAAAGAAGCCAAAATATAAACAAGTCTAATAATGTTAATAAATTAAATTGGTTTGAGAGAACAGAGATGCCACAAGAAAAGTAATTAAGCATGCAGGAAACACATGTATGTATGTATGGATAGTTGGGTGGAATATCATAGGTGAAAGCCTGTCTTAACAGTTTATTGATGTGAATGGTTTCCAAGGCCGATGTTAGTTACACCCTGGAGATTGTGGATAAGCCTGGCTCACCGTCTGCACCATCTCCTGCTCTACAAAAACCCTTATGGGCAGAGCTAACTGCTGAAGAGGCAAAGTTATTGGGCCGGATCCAGAACTACGTCCGTCTTCCATAGACGGACGTCATTCAATAAACAATAGCTACCGCGCATGCGTAGTAGCTATTGTACGTAATCTGCGTCTCGTTTCGATACGTAGATTGCGTATATGCGGTCTAAAAGATGGGACGTAGTTCTGGATCCGGCCCACTGACCCTAATCTAAGCCAAACACCTCCTTATGGCCTTAATGAAACATCACCATATGACTTATGGGGCAGTAAACCTTAAGAAATAAAGAGAAAATCCCACTGCGAGTTTTCCATTATCCTGATTATTTAATGAATGTGTTTCTCCCACCCCCCACCCCCTCTCCTTCCAGTGCGCTGATGTGTGGTATTTCCTCCATGTCTCAAGATGATCCGTCTTTCCAAAGATCACTTTGCGGCACTAGAGCCATGACTGTCATCCATTTTTTTGAAGCTTTGTTGCAGCGACCGCTGCTGTCGCCAACAAGAGTCCAACAGCAACAGGTAAGTTTTCTCGACCCTACCAAATCCCCACCACCACCATCCCCTACCTGAAACCTAACCTTAACCATCCCCAAACCAAAATCATCCTCTTCCTGCAACCTAACCTTAACCCCCCCTCCCCACAATCTAACCTTAACCATCTCTAAATCATAACCACCCCCTTCCTGCAGCCTAACCTTAACCCTCCCCATAACCCTAAAATCCTCATCCTACAGCTTAAGCTTAACAAGTCTCATCTTGCGAGCCTAACCTAAACCCTCCCTTCTCTGCAGCCTAACCCTCACCTTCCCTTGGAAAGGTCACACTGTCCATAAAGGCACATGGAGTATGTGACATGGGGTGCCAATTACTGAGATGGCCAGGGACAGTAATAGGGTGTCACAGACCTCTGAAGTCCTTGGTCACAGGGGGTTCCAGACAAAGTCCAGAAGGGCAGCACAACAGTCAAGAGAGGTGAAGGGGAGCATCTATTAACGTTATGCTTAGGGGTGGCCTGAGCTTACCAGCCGTACAGTCCTCACAAGACCAGTCTGCTCAGCTCTATTCTGTGCTGCCATGGACATGCCCATGATCCGATTACCAACATTTTCAAGAGAAGATAGAAAAATAGAATATGAACTTACCCTCATTGGATGTATATCTGCATATGGCGGCTTCCCTTCTGCCATTTCTATAGACGTAATCCCTAGAGACCAAATATCCGCCACGCAGTTGTACCCAATTTCTTGGATCACTTCAGGAGCCATCCAAAATGGAGTTCCTATTACCGTATTGCGCTTTGCCATTGTATCCTAGGAAATGACAAGAAGGAATTTAATAAGCGCTCTTAGTGGATTACACCGGAGGCTAGCACTTCACATTATTATCGTTTATTTATAAGGCGCCACAAGGTATCCGCAGCGCCGTACATAATACAACAACAAAATATAATACAGACATACAGGGCAGGGATGGACAGCATAGTACATAATAATATACAGCACAGACATACAGGACAGGGATGGACAGCATAGTACATAATAATATACAGTACAGACATACAGGACAGGAATGGACAGCATAGTACATAATAAAATACAGTACAGACATACAGGACAGGGATGGACAGCATAGTACATAATATACAGGACATCATAGTACATAATAATATACAGTAGAGATATACAGAGCAGGGATGCACAGCATAGTACATAATAATATACAGTACAGACATACAGGACAGGAATGGAAAGCATAGTACATAATATACAGTACAGACATACAGGGCAGGGATGGACAGCATAGTACATAATAATATACAGTACAGACATACAGGGCAGGGATGGACAGCATAGTACATAATAATACACAGTACAGACATACAAGGCAGGGATGGACAGCATAGTACATAATAATACACAGTACAGACATACAAGGCAGGGATGGACAGCATAGTACATAATAATACACAGTACAGACATACAAGGCAGGGATGGACAGCATAGTACATAATAATACACAGTACAGACATACAAGGCAGGGATGGACAGCATAGTACATAATAATACACAGTACAGACATACAGGGCAGGGATGGACAGCATAGTACATAATAATATACAGCACAGACATACAGGACAGGGATGGACAGCACAGTACATAATAATATACAGTACAGACATACAGAACAGGGATGGACAGCATAGTACATAATAATATACAGTACAAACATACAGGGCAGGGATGGACAGCATAGTACATAATAATACACAGTACAGACATACAAGGCAGGGATGGACAGCATAGTACATAATAATACACAGTACAGACATACAAGGCAGGGATGGACAGCATAGTACATAATAATACACAGTACAGACATACAAGGCAGGGATGGACAGCATAGTACATAATAATACACAGTACAGACATACAAGGCAGGGATGGACAGCATAGTACATAATAATACACAGTACAGACATACAAGGCAGGGATGGACAGCATAGTACATAATAATACACAGTACAGACATACAAGGCAGGGATGGACAGCATAGTACATAATAATACACAGTACAGACATACAAGGCAGGGATGGACAGCATAGTACATAATAATACACAGTACAGACATACAAGGCAGGGATGGACAGCATAGTACATAATAATACACAGTACAGACATACAAGGCAGGGATGGACAGCATAGTACATAATAATACACAGTACAGACATACAAGGCAGGGATGGACAGCATAGTACATAATAATACACAGTACAGACATACAAGGCAGGGATGGACAGCATAGTACATAATAATACACAGTACAGACATACAAGGCAGGGATGGACAGCATAGTACATAATAATACACAGTACAGACATACAAGGCAGGGATGGACAGCATAGTACATAATAATACACAGTACAGACATACAAGGCAGGGATGGACAGCATAGTACATAATAATACACAGTACAGACATACAAGGCAGGGATGGACAGCATAGTACATAATAATACACAGTACAGACATACAAGGCAGGGATGGACAGCATAGTACATAATAATACACAGTACAGACATACAAGGCAGGGATGGACAGCATAGTACATAATAATACACAGTACAGACATACAAGGCAGGGATGGACAGCATAGTACATAATAATACACAGTACAGACATACAAGGCAGGGATGGACAGCATAGTACATAATAATACACAGTACAGACATACAAGGCAGGGATGGACAGCATAGTACATAATAATACACAGTACAGACATACAAGGCAGGGATGGACAGCATAGTACATAATAATACACAGTACAGATATTTTTTTTTATATTTAGTTATACTCTGAACATAATCTTCTTCTATATTGATATCTCTAGATTCTTTTTCCAAATTTTTAACAACAATCCAGAGTGGAGCAATGCCCAAGAGCTACTCTAGAGGGCGCTATGTGCTACTGAAAGTGGAAAAAAAAACTTCTGTTGCCTATGCAAAAGGTTAAATGCTCTCTCCCCACTTCAAAAGTTCCATTTAGGGTTGGCCAGCCCCTTAAGAATGCAATATCATGCTCTGCGGTAAGTGCAGATGTTTTTTCCTGAGCAGCTGGAAAATGTACAATCCGTCTTATCTACTGGGATCAGCAAACAGGGACGTTTCTGAGGTTTAACATGATTGCAAATCCGGCCATATTAAAATAAAGACCACTTCACCTACAGATTAAAGGAGACAGAAGCACACAGGCAAACAAAAATCAAACCATTAACATCAGCGTGGCTGTGGCCGCTGCAGGCTGTCTGGTCAGAGAGGAGCATCGTGCAGCTTGGAAACAGATTTGGGAAGTAGAGGTGGTTGGGTTTAATGCACACAAGATTGAAGAGTATGGAGAAAGAAAATGTATTTAGCCCGAATCCTTTTAACATTCCTTTCTCAGGCTGCGTTTACTTTCTCTTGTTTATGGTCACCACACATAATTTGTAATTTTCCAGTAGTTTCTATTTTTGTGCAATTTAGTTTTCAAACAATTATGGAACTTATTAGAGAAGTTTCCACTGCAAACGTTCTCAGTCCTCTCTCATTTCAATGGATTGTGACAACAGATAAAATAAAAGCAGCCTCTCTAACATTGCAAAAAGGAAAAGAGAGCGGATTCATTCTTACACAAGTCTCATTATTGTGATACTGGTTCCCTTCTAGGTCATTACAGTGCTTATGTTTTTCAACACTTCCTATGACCCAGTTGTAACTCTCTAGACAATCACACGTATCCAGCCCCTGTCCATGGTACTGATAGACTTGTATGAACTTAAGGTCACATTTGGCATCAGTAAACCAATAAAAACATATCTGAAATCTGTGCCTTCCGCGTCTGAACCTGTTACCAGCATTTGCAGCTCACTGTAGGTTTCCCCACTCTGTTAAATGCTTGTAAGTAGAATAAGCTGCTGAATGAACTGTATATGCAATGAGACTGCAATGTTGGCAGTGAATGTATATTTCAGGTCCAGATATTTACATATTATAAGCATTAAAATCGCTTGGAAATAATTAGTGAACAGAAAGCCTTAAGAATACTCCTTAATCGTAACAGGGCAATGGAGAAGCACAGAGGAATCATGCTTACATGCATTTTAAGAGCTTCTATTAAAACAGTGATTCCCAAACTGTGCGCTGCGGCTCCCAGGGGTGCCGAGACGCTCTCACTGGGGTGCCTTGGAATGTTTATATTTCCTATTGTATTCTATTGTATTTTTGTATTAGGGGTGCCTTGAAAAAAAATATGGAGATCCTAAGGGTGCCTCGAACTGTGAAAGTTTGGGAACCACTGTATTAAAACAAAGGAGATAATTACCATCATGAATATAATACAATTCCATGCAGTTTTGGGGTTTTTTTGTAACATAGACATCAAGGCTGCACAGATCTCAGGGGACAGGTATTATTATAGATTTATGTATCTTTTATATGTAATAGGCTAGCTCCTAAATACTGAGGCTTACCCTACGTGCGGGGGTCTGGCAGTAGAGAGAGGGGAGTGAACGCCTCCTGTCACTTGTATCTCTCATGTGGGCTTAATAGCAGTTACGCTGTCATGAGCCTGTGTTAAGTGAAATGTGCGGATCAGCGGTCAGTACAACCATTGATCCACTCATAAACGTGAAAACCCAGCCCCACTGTACAATTCAAATGCTTCCCCTCACACCATGCCAGGCCAAGGGGAAGCCCAATTTGTGCCACCAATCCTGAAGTTTAAAGTAAGGTACAAAGTATACAACCATGAAGCTGATCTGCTGACGGCCCAGTGTTTGTATAGTATGGATATTGGACCGATTTGCCGGGTAGCTGAAAAAGAGCCCAGTGACATTACTAACCGCTAATAGTATTGGTCTGATTGCGATTCGCCAACTGCACTCTGTGTGTGTGATAAAACTATTAAAGGCCACTTTCTGGGGTGTAAGCCGGATGCTTGTTACACCTTACACAGGACGATGAGTTTCAATTGAGCCACTCGGATCAGTACTATACAGCGATATAAAAGCTCAATAAATTATGCAAAATAAAGAGGGTAAAATGCGTAACATATTACCCTCCCTCTACACTCCAAGCACAAGGGAGCTTATAACTTACACCTATCCAACGTGACTCAATAATTGCTTGGAATGATCTTACGTTGGTTGATAAAAGTAGACTATGGTCAGGACTTGATACAACCACTGCGGCCTTCTGCTAATCTCTCCATTGTGCCCAACTTTCAGTATCTTCCCAGCAGACTGTTTAACAGATCCACTTAAACACAATGGGCCTGAGCCAGTATTCGTGTTCCGTATACACAGAGGTCTGTAAGTTTGCCCAGAAGAGTATAGTGAACGCCCATCACTCCCCTCTCACATACAGCATTCAGAACACGTACATGTCCAGAACTCTACCTTAAGATCTCCACAGGGCAGCTCCTTGCAGAAGAACCACCCATAACCCTCTCAGCCTCATCTGCCCCCCTTGCGGGGATTTTGAAGATCACCCCATCACACGAATCTCCTAGGAGATGGCCCAGGGCAAGCGTGCCAGAAAGCTGCTTGCGGAAGTCAAATGTCGGACAAACATCTGGGTCAGGCCCAATAAACGTAATGCGCTTAAAGCAAAGGACTCTACATCTTTCAGTAGGAAATGTGACCTTATCATTACTTTGCATGTTCAAAAAGCTCTTTACAGAACAGAAATAATGCTCACAAATAAAAAAAGGCATGAAAACTTCTAAATATGCACCAGACTCAAAAATAAAGTTCAGTTAATTATCCATATTGGAAAGTTCTTGCATATACACAGCTATCCTTAGAAGTTGTTTATATCCAAATCACACTTGCAAACCTTATGCAGAAACATACAAGTCCTGCTTAATAAGAATTAAGAACCACTCCGTACAGCCAATCTCAGCTCTAACAGAGTAAAGACACAGCAATATAACATTATTCATATACAAGACCCTTCCAAGATAGTGTTGATGGGTAAAGGTGATTAGTAGGGCACAACACAGCAGGTAAGGTAGCAGGTGAGGGTGGATAGGGGCATTTGCAGTACAGATAGATATTGCTGGGCACGTGAAGGACATTATTTTAGGATACTCACTGTTTTATTCCGTAATCGAATTATGTCTGAGACAGACCCAGCTCCACAGTACTCCATAACTATCCACAGGTCAGTGTTTTTGAAGTAGCTGCCGTAATACTTTACTACATAGTGGCTGCAGAAAGAAAAGAAAACAAGATGTTATGCACAGAACAAGCTATATTCCTATCAGAAGTCATATCATTTGTACAGCAGGATGGCTTTTAACATGCATTGATCCTACAGTAAATCCCTATTAACCAGAAATCCAAATACCAGATTACATAACAAGTGAAAGAGAAGTATTTCCTATCAGTGCAAGGGAGGGGAAATATTCCTGCACAAGAAATAGTTGGCCCTCGCTGAAGTCTAAACACCAAATCTGGAATCCTTCATATATCTAATGTCTAGGCTGCTGTCCCAACTTTATTTTGGGATCAGTAAGATCAGAATATAACAGCCAAGGGGCAGATAAAATATATGTGCAGTGAAGGGGACACAGATGAGCAAATTAGGACGATGTATAGAGCCAGTTTCATCATAAACAGACCAATGACAACTCCACAGAGCAGGATCTCACGGCCGGGATCCAGTATATTAACTTCTCAGTGCATCTGGAAAGGTTCATTAGAAAGAACAGTGGAGCAAGGAGCATGGACTAATGAGCAGTGCAAGATGGAAACCATCAGGTGACTCTTCCTTCACCAGGTGCATGCTGGGAAAATACTGGATGCTTTTCTTATATAGCACAGAAAACACAGGACAGCTTCATTCTTATACCCCTTTCACATCACCAACTGTGAAAAACCCGGGTCTAAAGACCCGGGTTTTTCCAGGAGATGAAATACCGGGTCTAAAAAAAACCACCCTTTAAGTCCTCAAAAATCCGGGAAATTCACGGGTAGTGTTAATGGTCATCACCAATGAATTTCCCGGGTTTTAGCAGCTTAAACCCGGCAGGGCATGCTGATGGTTGTAGTTCTATAATCATCAGCATGCCCAGGGATGGCAGGGCATGCTAGCACTTGGAGAACCACAAAAGGACATTATTTTAGGATACTCACTGTTTTATTCCGTAATCGAATTATGTCTGAGACAGACCCAGCTCCACAGTACTCCATAACTATCCACAGGTCAGTGTTTTTGAAGTAGCTGCCGTAATACTTTACTACATAGTGGCTGCAGAAAGAGAAGAAAACAACATGTTATGCACAGAACAAGCTATATTCCTATCAGAAGTCATATCAATTGTACAGCAGGATGGCTTTTAACATGCATTGATCCTACAGTAAATCCCTATTAACCAGAAATCCAAATACCAGATTACATAACAAGTGAAAGAGAAGTATTTCCTATCAGTGCAAGGGAGGGGAAATATTCCTGCACAAGAAATAGTTGGCCCTCGCTGAAGTCTAAACACCAAATCTGGAATCCTTCATATATCTAATGTCTAGGCTGCTGTCCCAACTTTATTTTGGGATCAGTAAGATCAGAATATAACAGCCAAGGGGCAGATAAAATATATGTGCAGTGAAGGGGACACAGATGAGCAAATTAGGACGATGTATAGAGCCAGTTTCATCATAAACAGACCAATGACAACTCCACAGAGCAGGATCTCACGGCCGGGATCCAGTATATTAACTTCTCAGTGCATCTGGAAAGGTTCATTAGAAAGAACAGTGGAGCAAGGAGCATGGACTAATGAGCAGTGCAAGATGGAAACCATCAGGTGACTCTTCCTTCACCAGGTGCATGCTGGGAAAATACTGGATGCTTTTCTTATATAGCACAGAAAACACAGGACAGCTTCATTCTTACAATGCCATCCATCTGTATGCCGTAACCCACGCCCCTGCAACACAACATGGTGTTGCCAGGGTGCACACATACACTGTTTTGGTTTAGCTAAGGACACAAAAGATAAAAGCTACTAAAGTGGCATTTTTTTCCCCTTTCCCCTCCTTAAATGAAGTTCTAATTGGTGTATGAGAAAGTTCTTTGTGTCACTCTTCTGGGACTATGAATTTCTGTAGAACATTCTGTAGCCAAGTTCCTCCAAGGGACAAGTACATCTCCCCACTAGGGAGAGGCAGCACCTCAGACCGGATCCAGAGCTATGCTCCCAATACGCTCGTATTTCCGAGCACAGAGGCAGCGGGGGGTCCTATAGTATGACCTGTTTATGGGTTGGATGCACAGTAAATAATGTCAGGGGATTTACGCATGGCTGCTGACTAGGAACATGGGCGATGTGCGCACCAGATGTTCCACATGATGTATCCCCTCCTGTATGGCATTCAACTGAAGGGTAGAGCAAGCGGGGGGGTCTGCATCTGGCTCTATATCTCTCCCAGCTATTGGAAATGCTCCCAGTACAGAACCTGGCATCTAGATTCATACCAAGGAAGCGTTGCGTGCTCATCAGCAATTGCAAACTGTGGGCACTGGGGAAAAACTTACCTTTTGCTGTAAATCTGAACCCGGTAATAAGTGCATAAGTCTGTACAGAAATATATATGCACAAGGAAGAATCTGGCAAGTGCTAGAAATGAACAGACCGGTGGGGCCCTTATAGAGTTGAACCACTGACCTATTGGGCAATTCAGTGCGTTTTCCGTCTGAAGGTGAATGGTTTTACAGGTTCACTCCTGTAGGCCTAGAGGTGGAACATTGGTGGTTCGATGCATTTAAACTCTTGTGGCTGCTTATGATGGACTGTGATCACAGATACACGTGAGATAGGTTGCGGACAGATCCGCATCAAACTCACCCGTCCGGCCCCCTTCCCTTTTAGGTACCTTACAGCCCTTAGGAAGGAAACTCCGCACAGACAGTGCCTCTGCCTGCCTCCCCGGCTAATCTAAACCCCTGTCCCCTCCCACTTCTACCTAAGCACTTCCCATGGAGGCGTTACGCCGCCTCTTTCTACTTAAACTACTTAATGCGGTCTTTAAAGACCACGCGGAAGCTATCTACGTACCTAACTGGCATGCGTAGCAGGTCCTATAATAAATATCTGCACCTAAGAAGCTTCTGTTACTTAGGAGCAAATACTGTCCGATACCTTTTGAACATCATTGTGGGCTTGTAGACATCAAGTCACATTCATATTTGTCTTGTTACATTATTCATTATATAGTTATATAGTTATAGATTTATAGTCTGAATACATTTTAATCTATACAGCGCTATTGATGTATTTTAACATTTGAGCATTAAAGATGGAAACGTATTTGTAATTGATCAGAGGTTTTATCATTCATACCAGTATTTTTTCTTGTGCTTTAGTTTGCACCAGAGGCAGATTTTGGTGACTGGCTGAATAGTGCTCTGATTTGGAGCTCACAATTGCCAGTCTTCAGTTTATTGCTATTGTGCATCCCTATTGTGACAGCAGTGGTCTGTTTTTCTTCCAGTAACATAAAATCAAACCTTCACCTTAACGATCAGTGTAACAGGTAGACGTCACAGGGACCTGCCCAACTTCTTCTCCTGGGAGAGACGACTCTTTATACTAGATCTCAGAACAGATTATAACTTGATTCATCTATGTAGCTAAGCTCCTCACAGGAGGAGCCACTCAATGATAATATGTTCCCTTATTATTCACTATTTTGTACCACAGGGACCTTCACATGGGGCTGGATCCAGACTTAAGTAAGTGCTTGAAATGAATTACTCCTGGGCTAAACCATGTTGATTTCAGGGGGGGTCAAGCTAATTGTATTCTTTGCATGCAGGGGTATTATCACCTCTCATCTCTAATACTATTATATTATTATTATATTACACAGATACTGACCAGCGTTACTATCACACTGTTATTTAGACTTGGGATAGGAGACATCACCTCTCATCTCTAATACTGTTTGCAACAGAGGAAATATGACTCCCCTGCAATCAACATGGTTTAGCCCAGGAGTAACTCATTTCAAGCACTTACTTAAGTCTGGATCCAGCCCATGGACTGTGTGTCCAATACTGACACTGAGCAGCTGCAGTTTTACATAATTTTTTTTACTTTTTTTTGACTTTCTAAATCGTTTTATTTATTTGCCTATTTTCCTTAGCATTATAATCTGCACATATCTGAACATACATGACATATATAAAGACAGGCCTCTTAGTCTAAGAACTGCTGACCTGGTCTATACGTCACATGTGCTCAGGGACATCAGCATCAAAGGGTGTGAGATTACTAAATTATTCCATTTAGTTTTGGCAATGACTAAAATGAGATGATCGGCTCAAGTTTGTGGATGACTGTAAAGTGCAAAGTTAAGCATTACTCAAATGAATCTCACTGACCACAGTGTTCAGAGCTAGACAGGCTACAGTGGTTATAAAAAATGCAAAGCTAAGCACCTTACATTAGCTGGTCTCTAGCAAACACAGCAGATAATGTGATGGGCTAAGCCTACCCTTGTAGGAATATCTGGAAATGCATTAAATGTAATGTGCTTACCTGTCACACTGCTACACTATCTGTGTATACAGCAATGTGTAATGTGCTTACCTGTCACACTGCTGCACTATCTGTGTATACAGCAATGTGTAATGTGCTTACCTGTCACACTGCTGCACTATCTGTGTATACAGCAATGTGTAATGTGCTTACCTGTCACACTGCTGCACTATCTGTGTATACAGCAATGTGTAATGTGCTTACCTGTCACACTGCTGCACTATCTGTGTATACAGCAATGTGTAATGTGCTTACCTGTCACACTGCTGCACTATCTGTGTATACAGCAATGTGTAATGTGCTTACCTGTCACACTGCTGCACTATCTGTGTATACAGCAATGTGTAATGTGCTTACCTGTCACACTGCTGCACTATCTGTGTATACAGCAATGTGTAATGTGCTTACCTGTCACACTGCTGCACTATCTGTGTATACAGCAATGTGTAATGTGCTTACCTGTCACACTGCTGCACTATCTGTGTATACAGCAATGTGTAATGTGCTTACCTGTCACACTGCTGCACTATCTGTGTATACAGCAATGTGTAATGTGCTTACCTGTCACACTGCTGCACTATCTGTGTATACAGCAATGTGTAATGTGCTTACCTGTCACACTGCTGCACTATCTGTGTATACAGCAATGTGTAATGTGCTTACCTGTCACACTGCTGCACTATCTGTGTATACAGCAATGTGTAATGTGCTTACCTGTCACACTGCTGCACTATCTGTGTATACAGCAATGTGTAATGTGCTTACCTGTCACACTGCTGCACTATCTGTGTATACAGCAATGTGTAATGTGCTTACCTGTCACACTGCTGCACTATCTGTGTATACAGCAATGTGTAATGTGCTTACCTGTCACACTGCTGCACTATCTGTGTATACAGCAATGTGTAATGTGCTTACCTGTCACACTGCTGCACTATCTGTGTATACAGCAATGTGTAATGTGCTTACCTGTCACACTGCTGCACTATCTGTGTATACAGCAATGTGTAATGTGCTTACCTGTCACACTGCTGCACTATCTGTGTATACAGCAATGTGTAATGTGCTTACCTGTCACACTGCTGCACTATCTGTGTATACAGCAATGTGTAATGTGCTTACCTGTCACACTGCTGCACTATCTGTGTATACAGCAATGTGTAATGTGCTTACCTGTCACACTGCTGCACTATCTGTGTATACAGCAATGTGTAATGTGCTTACCTGTCACACTGCTGCACTATCTGTGTATACAGCAATGTGTAATGTGCTTACCTGTCACACTGCTGCACTATCTGTGTATACAGCAATGTGTAATGTGCTTACCTGTCACACTGCTGCACTATCTGTGTATACAGCAATGTGTAATGTGCTTACCTGTCACACTGCTGCACTATCTGTGTATACAGCAATGTGTAATGTGCTTACCTGTCACACTGCTGCACTATCTGTGTATACAGCAATGTGTAATGTGCTTACCTGTCACACTGCTGCACTATCTGTGTATACAGCAATGTGTAATGTGCTTACCTGTCACACTGCTGCACTATCTGTGTATACAGCAATGTGTAATGTGCTTACCTGTCACACTGCTGCACTATCTGTGTATACAGCAATGTGTAATGTGCTTACCTGTCACACTGCTGCACTATCTGTGTATACAGCAATGTGTAATGTGCTTACCTGTCACACTGCTGCACTATCTGTGTATACAGCAATGTGTAATGTGCTTACCTGTCACACTGCTGCACTATCTGTGTATACAGCAATGTGTAATGTGCTTACCTGTCACACTGCTGCACTATCTGTGTATACAGCAATGTGTAATGTGCTTACCTGTCACACTGCTGCACTATCTGTGTATACAGCAATGTGTAATGTGCTTACCTGTCACACTGCTGCACTATCTGTGTATACAGCAATGTGTAATGTGCTTACCTGTCACACTGCTGCACTATCTGTGTATACAGCAATGTGTAATGTGCTTACCTGTCACACTGCTGCACTATCTGTGTATACAGCAATGTGTAATGTGCTTACCTGTCACACTGCTGCACTATCTGTGTATACAGCAATGTGTAATGTGCTTACCTGTCACACTGCTGCACTATCTGTGTATACAGCAATGTGTAATGTGCTTACCTGTCACACTGCTGCACTATCTGTGTATACAGCAATGTGTAATGTGCTTACCTGTCACACTGCTGCACTATCTGTGTATACAGCAATGTGTAATGTGCTTACCTGTCACACTGCTGCACTATCTGTGTATACAGCAATGTGTAATGTGCTTACCTGTCACACTGCTGCACTATCTGTGTATACAGCAATGTGTAATGTGCTTACCTGTCACACTGCTGCACTATCTGTGTATACAGCAATGTGTAATGTGCTTACCTGTCACACTGCTGCACTATCTGTGTATACAGCAATGTGTAATGTGCTTACCTGTCACACTGCTGCACTATCTGTGTATACAGCAATGTGTAATGTGCTTACCTGTCACACTGCTGCACTATCTGTGTATACAGCAATGTGTAATGTGCTTACCTGTCACACTGCTGCACTATCTGTGTATACAGCAATGTGTAATGTGCTTACCTGTCACACTGCTGCACTATCTGTGTACCGAACCCTAAGACTCCCGTCCATGCAGCCTGACCCTAAACCTCCCATCCCCGCAGCCTGACCCTAAGACTCCACTCCCCTCAGCCTGACCCTAAGACTCTACTCCCCTCAGCCTGACCCTAAACCTCCCCTCACCACAGCCTGACCCTAATACCGCTTTCAGATCGCCGCCCCAGCAATAACCTGGGTCTTTGTACCCGGGTCTTTGCCGTGTCAACAATGAAAACCCCTTTCACACTGCAGCTGTGACCCAGGAAATTCCCAGGTCAGACCCTTTCACACTGAAGCACGGTGTTCCCGTGTGTGCCCTTGGCAATGAAATGTCAATCATCCAAAATGGATCTTCTATTGGCTGACCAAATGATGTCATTTAAAGGGGACTTTCCTTTTTGCTCACAAAGATGATGTCAGTAGTGGGTAGTGTATTGCACTGGTCATAGAACTGCCATTCCATGCGCCCAGCTCCACTCCTTCTCCGCTGATCATGGACCTTTCAGTGCTGCTTTCTTAAAGCCTTCAGCTTATTAACTACTTGTTGTTGCAATTTTTTGATGTCCCTGTCTGTTAATATTTTTGAAATATTATAATAAACAGTTTCATCTTTAACTGTTCCGGTGATTTGCTGCTGTATTTCCTCCTCCCCACGAACGCTCAGCAGCTCTCAAACCTCCTAGTCCTTCCAATGCGCCATTATCGTTTGTCTGCCTGGGCAGCATTTATTTGACGTCACTATCGTGTGCCGTTAGACCTCCAATCAGGTTCTTGGTGTGGAACCCGGGTTTAAAAACACAGGTTGCGCCTTTCACACTGCACACCTACCCGGGATTGACCCGGGAATAACCCTTATTTTCACCCGTATTGAATTCCCGGGTCATTAGACCCGGGTCGAGACACTCGTACCCTTTCACACTGAGCCCTTACCCGGGTTTTTGCTGCTTGACCCAGCAAGAAACCCGGGTTTTTAGGACGATGTGAAAGGGGTATTGCACTCTCTCCCCCGCAGCCTAACCCCCGAAGACTCTCCTACCCACATCCTGAACCTAAGACTGTCCTTCCAGTACCCTAACCCTCCCTTTCCAGTTATCTAACCCTTACCCTCTAATGTTTCCGCATTTCATTTTACAGCAAAATATCCGATAAATTAACCCTGCTGTAGATTAACCTATAAATCGTTTTGAGCAACCAGCGTATTGTGTACTCCGAAATCAGATGTGAAATCCCCGCTGTACGATGTGAACCAGTGCGGATGAGGTCACTCATCCAATCTGGATAGAATGAAAGGACCTAAATGCACAATAGATCCCCTATTTCAGCCCAGCGTGCCCAATACTCTTCCCACACCATGGAAAGTCTAGGCCCTGAGGATCCATGCAGGGAGTCTGCTGCGTGTGTGTATGCTTTTTCACTCGCAAAGAGTCTAGTTCTGGTCCATGGTTACAAGATCTGTATTATTTGTGGTTGCAATTATCATTGCAAACATTGCATATTCTTTCAGTAAACATGTGTGTATTTGTAACTTGGCAAAATCATGTAAGTTCAAAGAGCTGTGGCCAGTTCTTGTTTCAGTATAACAGAATTAACTAGCGGGAAGTTAATTAAGTTTATCCATTGACAGGCAATTATTAAAACTGAAAAAAATGCAAAGGTTAAACACAGCCAGCAAATAATTGCTCTTCTTTTTTCTAAACCCTACAGACAGCAATAGAAGGATTACAAAACATATTCAGATGACATGCACCAGATTTAATGAAATGTGCTCAGACTCACGTTATATAATGACTAACAGTAGAAAGAGAACTGGATATAGTGCTTTGAAGACCTAAAATTTAGCCAATTCCCCAAAACACATCTATGTGCTGTCAAAACACACAGACACTGTATTGTTCTTTTATTTATTACACATCTGCCTTGGTGGCTCTTTATCAAAGGCTTTCAGGTTTAATACAAGAAACATCTGTTCTGTTGTCTAGTTCTGATTGCATTATTAGCTTTTCAATCCTGCTGTATTGTGATGCAGAGATGGTCTGAAGGAACATCTGTTATTATGCTGCTTCTGTCACTACACATTCATCTTGCACTAAAACGGTCAATTAGATCATCATGAAAATCCAAAGCCATTGTTCCCAATATCAGTTATAGGTGTAAATGTATCATGCACCGTTGTACAGTGATCTATCCAGTAGGACAAAAAGAAGGTTGTGCCTCTAATACAGATACATTTTAAATCCACCCAGCTAAAGGGCTGGATCCAGACTTCCTCCTGATAATCCACTTACCCCCTCCAGATATTACGCTATTGTTGCGAACGCAACACTAATGTGACATAAAGACATAGAAAGCGACGGCTGATAAGAGCCACGTGGCCTATCCAGTCTGCCCAGTTGTTTATTTAAAACTATACTGACCCTAGACTCTATTTACCTCAATTGAGTTTGAGATTTAGGATACCCTTATATTAATCCCAAGCATGTTTACACTGTTCTACTGTGTTACCTCTACCCCCTCAGATGGGAGAATATTCCACTTATCTATCACCCTTTCAGTGAAGTCATTTTTCCACACATTTCCTCTGAATCTACCACCCTCCAGTTTATATCCATGTTCTGTTACACCTCTTCCTTTATATAATGTCCCCTCTTGTACCTGTCACCCTCCAGTTTATATCCATGCCCTCGTGTTCTATTACACCTCTTCCTCTGAAAAATGCATATTTTTATTTATTTATTCATATATGTGAAAGCTGTGATCATATCCCCCCTCTCCCTTCTCTGCTCCAAGCTATACATGTTTACTTCCTCTAGCCTTTCTTGGTATGATTTGTGACACAGGCCATGGACCATTTTAGTTGCTCTTCTTTGCACAGTCTCTAATGTATTTATGTCTTTCTGGAGATATGGCCTCCAGAACTGAACGCAGTATTCTAGGTGAGGGCGTACCAATGATTTATAAAGGGGCATCACTACTTCTCTCTTTCTGCTACTAATTCCGCTCCCTATGCAACCAAGCATCTGACTTGCCTGTCTCATTGCTTTGTTACATTGATTGGCTACCTT
>WWET01000835.1:82135-97910 GCA_011038615.1 Limnodynastes dumerilii
GAGAGAGAGAGAGAGAGAGAGAGAGAGAGAGAGAGAGAAAGAGAGAAAGAGAGAAAGAGAGAAAGAGAGAAAGAGAGAGAAAGAGAGAGAAAGAGAGAGAAAGAGAGAGAAAGAGAGAGAAAGAAGAGAGAAAGAAGAGAGAAAGAAGAGAGAAAGAAGAGAGAAAGAAGAGAGAAAGAAGAGAGAAAGAAGAGAGAAAGAAGAGAGAGAGAGAAAGAGAGAGAGAGAGAGAGAGAGAGAGAGATATGTAAGATGTATTTCAGGACTCCGGTGCACAACCAGCCATAGCAGGCTCCATATATATATAGCAGAGTTGGTGGCACTCAGGAGATTTGATAACAGCAAAAAAAATAGCACGGCAACAAAGGTGTGATTCAAACCGACGTTTCAGTAAGTTTATTCCTTACTTTCATCATATATATTATATATCATCATCATATTTGACCATATGAATGTATGTATTTTTACGTTGACAATCATTTTACATTTTTTGCTGTATCAGAGGTTCCTGGTTGTACACAGCTGCTGTGTGTGGTAACCGTACATAGAAGTCGGTATAATTCCCACCAATAAATCCTGTAAAACTGCACCTGTCATTCTGCTACTGACAGGAACTCTGGGCTCAAACCTCTCTATTGTTCCTTTGTTATATGGTAAAATGAGCAGAGGATACAGTTGCAAGAGGGAATGACACAGTATTCTTCAGCAATGGTGCACACAAGTATTTCATTGCTAAATATTAAGAATTTCCATAAACAATGGAGAAAGCACAGCGTTGGCCATGAAAAATAATGGATAGGAGGCAGTAAAAGAGAATGCAGCTGCTGAAACCCAATGCCGCCCAGTGAATAGAAAGTTGGCATGTGTGGGCTAAGCCAACTCCCAAATACACGATGGAGATGTGGTTCTTTTATTAATATTTAATTAAGTTTGTCTTTAGAGTCTGCTTTCCGTAAGAAAGGCCCACATAAATTAGTCATCTTTTTAAATAATGCAGCATAAATTAAATATACTGAAATTTATGGCTTAGTAACGCAATATTACCAGCATAGCCAAATTCCCAATCTATGCATGTGGCCTCAAAATTAGCACCCTCACAAAAAGCATTCAATTGCCATTCAATTGCCATTCATCTGCCAACTGCACTTCCACGGACCTGTCAGCAAACCAGATGTTGGCAAACCAAAAACAGACGCCAGGATAACAATGGACCGGGTCGTTTTTTGTACACACGGAGATGTGACGTTCCACGCGTAAGAGGATAACGCACTCCCATGTCACGTAGGGCACTTAAGGGACTTCCAACGTTCCGATGCGAGGCAGGCGTTGTGTGCATGCGCAGTAGGATTTCAGAGCTGATTTGCGCACCCTGCGCATGGCGTTAGTTTTGGATCGAGCCCAATGAAAGCAGCTTTCCCTGGGGAATCAAATGTCCCATAGCTTTAAAAAGGGAGTAAGTGACTATATATTACCACTATCACAGGGCTCTACTTGGGTCACTGGCCATCACCATGCTAAGGTGAATCCATTAATATCTATAACACAAGTCTTTTAACAAGAATAGAGACTACCTATAGAGGAATACAGAGAATAAGCACCACTGAATTCACAGGACAGATCCAATACTGGATATATTCACAAGAAAAATCATAGGACCATAATCACTTTAAATTTGCTAGGGTAAATTATTTCAGCTTATTCTTCCTTATTTATACTTCAGTCCAGGAAACTGGTAATTGTCAGACAAAATAATAATAATAATAATAATAATAATGGGCATGATAAACCATTTTCAACCTTCTATGTTGTCACATGTTCCCCTGACTCTTAACACATCACAACTGTGCCCCCAAAATTTTGATGGAATTGGTATAAAATGCTTTCTAAAAACCAGTGGGGTTGAAATGAAAGTTGGCTCTTGCCTTAACAAACGCCATTTTGGGACATCAGCACTGGTTTCCCAGGAGAAAAACTCACAATGATCCCTCTCATGGGGACAGATTTACTAAGCTGCAGGAAAGGAAAAGTAGCTGTTGCCCATAGCAACCAACCAATTCACATTTTCTAGTATGTAATAGGATAGTGAAAGCTAGCATCTGATTGGGTGCTATGGGCAATATCTTCCCTTTTCCTTTCCCGCAGCTTAGTGAATTTGGCCCCTGGGGTGAAACGTCTACAAGCCAGAGACTAGAAAAACCTTTAGCTATCATTTTCCATAGAGCTGTGTCACTTGGAGCTAATGCAGACAAACCCATGTAAAACCGCTATTGAAGTTATGAACAATTCTCCCTTTACTACTAAATAGCTACAACCCTTTCTAACAAGTTTTTCCCCTATCATCAATACTCGAGATTTCACAATAAAATAGCACAAATAATCATACACATATAGGAGACAGATAAGAAAAATATAATATACCTTTATTCACAAGGGAACACTACAAATATGAACAATGGCTCAAAATAACACACCAGATCCAGGCTTCCGACATTCCTTTTATCCGTGTAGCTAAATCGTATTTTGTTTTTGTGACTTTCGCATGCGCACAACCAGAACGCAAATCCTGTCAGACTCCTCTCAGTTGAACTCTCAAGTGGGCTGGACTTTGTATTACAATGTACAGTGTATGTGTGCGAACAAACTGCGCACCACTGCTATTTCACACTCACACACATGGGAAAAGTGAAGGTAAGCAATGGGTATCGGAAGTTCATTGCCGCAAGGGGGGCGGCGAGCAGATTGCTCACACAGATGTCTGGATGCACTGAAACAGCAGGAGTGGAATGCATCGGATAGATCCTTGCGCTCTCAACGCAGAAGGTACAGACCAGGTTCAACTTTACAGTGTGACAAACTGCGAAAACAGATACTGAGAGCTGGGAGAAGGGGGCAGGTATAATGTAAATTGGGGCGGAGGGTGTACATGGAGAGGAAGGAAAGGCAGCTAAGCTGGATGAGATAAGAGTACAGCGACATCAAAGCAAAATGAAGGATAGAAAGAAGCAATATAAATAACTATGGAGGAAAGACTAGGAGCAAAACAAGACAACATAATCAAGGGAATCAAGGGAAAATAAAGGGCTAGATTAACTAAACTTCTCAAAAAGAATAACTGGAGATGTTGCCATAGCAACCCATCAGATACTAGTTCTCACTTTCCTATTACATACTAGAGAATGTCAACTAGAATCTGATTTGTTGCTATGGGTAACATCTCCAGCTTTCATTTTGAAAAGTTTAGTAAATCTAGCCCAAAACGTCCAGACAGAGATAACTTATATTAAGGGGTGCAAGGATTCAGTAAAAAGTTATAACAACGGCGAAATGAAATTTAAAAGAAAACTGCAATTTATAAAACATTTATGGTACAAGTGCGGAAGCCGAAAACTAACTGGAGAATATTTTTTTTAAGCAAAGAAGGAGTGATCGGGCACTACTGTTATCTCACAGACCACTACCTAATATTCAGGAGGTGCACAGAGGAAAAGCAATAATCAACTTACTAAGGGATCAAAGAAGATCCCATAAAAGTCCTCTAAAACTCTAGGGGCCCGATTCAATTAGCTTGACACCGGCATCATTTAGGGGTGAAGCTAATTCCACAAAATTTTTTTCATTTTTCACACTGTATATGACAGGAAAAAGCGCAGCGCGAACTTTTCCCGTCATCGCGGCTAATTGAATCGGGCCCTAGGTCTCTTTATATCTTATTGAAATTTCAGCAAACCATTAACCAATACAAATTCGTAAAATCACCAACTTTTACTTGTTTCCTATAAAAAATATTATTCCGCAACATTGGGCCGGATCCAGACCTACGTTCCCTTTACGTTTCAACACGTAGCGTATTTCCGCTATCGTAATTACTAGACACTCCGCCCGCTCGTACGCACTTTTGCCGTTTTACGCTTTCCAACCCCTACCTTAACTTTTCACAGCGTAACTCCTGTCATATGTAATGGCTGCGCGTACTTACGCACCTAAGCACGCCCAGACTGCATGATTTAAATGCCACACCCCGCCTCCGAAGCATAATTACCGGTGTCTTATGGATGTCACGTCCCTTCGTCCTTAGTTACGCTGTTGATACTAGGCTGGTATGTACGTTCAAAGTTACGGGCCGTAACATCAGCCACGCACATGCGCAGTACATACAAAACAGCGTTTTTACGTCTCCGGCTACCGTAAATAAAGCGGATGTAGCTCTGGATCTAGCCCATTGTGGTGAAATATTAAAAAATAAATACAATCTAACAGTGTGTTACCACCAATGAAAATATATTTAAAAAAAAAAAGAATAATTGACACAGCCCTTTCGAATGTACATATCATGCCCACAAAATATCTCTGAAGAGTTTATCCACAGATATCTTCCCACTATGCCCGGGTATCTGAACATCTCTCTATTCATCGGAACGTGGGGTCTAAGCCATCGCCCAAACTAAACTGATGGGAGAAGATTCTCACAAGCCATTTGGATAACTGGAAAAAAGTAAAGTAATCCTAGGGACTAAATAAAAAAGGTGAAAATAGGACATTAATATGGAGGAGATCTGCAAGCAGACTAGCACTACTGTAGCAGCACATAAGTTCTGAAGCAGAAAAAAATGTATGCACTTTTTCCTAATATTTACATTAGGCAAATAGGAGGTTGAAAGTCACTTTAAGATATTGGAGTAGATTCAGAGACAGCCCTTACCCATTTACTGACCCAGATGCATTAAAGAAAAACCAAAGAGAAGCAGAAGCAGGTCCTCAGCACTGCAACCACTGGAGATCACATGACACATTCACGAGCGTAAAAAAAAAATCTCACGGTTTGTGTCAATAGACCAGCACTGACCGTAGCACTTGAAGATGTCTCCTACTAAAGTGAAAGATGGCTTGCAAACGTAGACTGTTTTCCTCTGAGAGCCTGTGAACAACAGCCTATGCCTGGTAGTCCCTTTTAGCTTCAATGGGAAAAAAATCCCAGAGCTACCATCAGCACGAAGGACATCAGCCATCGAAGCTAACGGTGACTACCATCTGAAGCTGTTCTTCACTGACAATATGTTAGTGAAGATCAGCCTATGCTTCCAAGACATCTTTAGCTTTAGTGAAAGTACTTACTCAGGGCTGACTCTCCCTCTAAAGCTAACGAAGACTGCCAGCATAATGATCTCGATTGACAGTCAGTCAGTGAAGAACAGCTTTAGCAGGCAGCCATCATCCACGATTACCCCATTATGCCCTGGCACAGCAGTGCCCCCACCCCCCAGATTGGTGATACCCTAAGAATTTGTCAAAGTGGCCTACGCCTAGGGCAGCTCTGGTTAAATTCAATTTTCTGTGATAACAGAAGGCATGAAAGGCGTCTATTCCCATCTATTATTGTAGCTAAATTGCATATTTTCCCTCGCATCTCTATAGGCTGGACATAAAATATGTGACGTTGCTTCATGTGATGTGCCATACGGGAGACACATCGGCGAGATCAGAATCTACCACATTAAGTGGAGACTATTGAAATAAAGAAAGGAAAGTTACTTTGGTCCTGTCTGAGCAAAGCGTTTGAGAGTTTAATACAATACTGTGGTTGTTGAATTAAGATTTGTAAATGATATTAGAAAATCATATGATATCTATACACATCCACATGAGCTACAATCATTCAAAGGCTCCATGTGTCCATCTTCAATAATAGTGAAGTCTCTTTGTCTGTAGGACATTTAAAAGATAATTACGCCTAAACTACAAGTTCCTCAAATTCAAACAAAAAACTGAGATGTAACAGTTACCATTTCAGAACTAAATTTCCAACATTTGCCTGGTTATTTAGGTGGATTCAAGCGATGGAACACCTTGCTAGCTAGGGAGGTTGGCAGCAAGATAGACAGACAGTATCTACAAAAATAAACAGATGGAAAGAACCTGGAAATATCTGATGGCAGATGAAAAGGTTTAAAAATGTAAGTGTTTCTCATCCTGACACATACTAGGGAATGGCACACTAGAGCAGAAAACACACACACAGCAAGAGATGTGACACCGGGGCAGTAATGACACACAGAAGGGAATGGGACACTGAGGAGTGTTGGCTCATAGCAGGGGATGGGACACTGGGGCAGTAATTGAGTCATAATAGGGGGTTAGGACACTAAGGCAGTAATGACACATAGCAGGAAATGGGACACTGAAGTAGTAACCACACAGAATCATAGATTAATAGGGCCTGATCCAGACCTTGGCTGGTGTGTGTAGCGTATAAACGCCGGCGTACCTTCGATGCACGGCAATAGGAACTGCCCTTAGTCGTACTAAGTTTTGCTTTCTTACGCTACCTAACCCTAACTTTTTTATCGTAACCGTGGGCGTCCGTATGCTCATTGCGTAGTTATGAGTTAGAATGCCCGTACTGTATGATTTAAATGCCTCACCCCGCCCTCAGAGCGTAAATACGGATTTCATATGGCAGGCAGACACGCCCCCTCCAGCGTATGTACAAAGGCGCCCATACGCTCTGATTCACAGAGCGTAACATCTGCCTGGCACATGCAAAGTAAGTACAGATGTCCGTTTTTACGCTTACAACTGGCGTAAAAACGCACACAAGCATAGGTCTGGATCAGGCTCATAGACACATAGTAGGGGAATGGACCCTGGGGCACAACAGACACACACAGCAAATGACTTGACACTGGGGCAATAATGATACATAGTAGGGGATGTGACTGGGAAAGTTGTGACAAACAGCAAGAGATTATTAGTATTTACTTATAAGGTGTCAAATAAACTACAGATGAGACACAGGGGTAGTAGTGATACACAGCAGGAGATGTGACCCTGGGGCAGTAGTGATACACAGCAGGAGATGTGACCCTGTGGCAGTAGTGATACACAGCAGGAGATGTGGCCCTGTGGCAGTAGTGATACACAGCAGGAGATGTGACCCTGGGGCAGTAGTGATACACAGCAGGGGATGTGACCCTGGGACAGTAGTGATACACAGTAGAGGATGTGACCATGGGGCAGTAGTGATACACAGTAGAGGATGTGACCATGGGGCAGTAGTGATACACAGTAGAGGATGGGACCCTGGGGCAGTAGTGATACACAGTAGAGGATGTGACCATGGGGCAGTAGTGATACACAGTAGAGGATGTGACCATGGGGCAGTAGTGATACACAGTAGAGGATGTGACCATGGGGCAGTAGTGATACACAGTAGAGGATGTGACCATGGGGCAGTAGTGATACACAGTAGAGGATGTGAACAGCAGGGGATGTGACTCTGGTATAATAAGCAGGTCACATTACAATGAAGGTCCCTATGGAGAGTAGCAGGACCTGGATAATAGCTCCCCCCTTGCTGAGGGTCGGACACTGTGACACTGGAGTTCAGGCCTGGTCCCAGATCTGACCCTCTTCCCCTCAGGCCCAATGCCAGCCTCCTCAGGGCACAGAACACCGTCCGCTCTCACCTCTTGGGCGCAGGGTGATCCATGTTGGACAGCTCCGCTCAGACACCCACAGCAATGACACAGGAACAGCCGCTAACACCCAAACCACTAACTCCGCATAACTTCCATCATCTTCCACACACAGAGCCCCTTCCTCCGTACCACACGTCAACCCAGCCTGTCACACCGCTAAGCACCGCCCCCCCGAGGCACAGCGCAATCAGATTGGCAAGAACGCCATCAGTCCGTCTCCTAATTGGACAACTCACGTGTCACGTTAAGTGACGCTATGCTAGCAAGTTTACACTGTGTTATTGCTTCAGTCCTCTGCCTTCACAGTACAAGCAGAGTAGGAAGCCAGATCTGCAAGCAGAGGATTCTGGGCGAATGGGCGGGGTTAGGGCAGAGCCCCGCCCTCTTATCACACCTCTCTGGTACTATTGCTGCAGCTTCATAGTAACACTAACATCATAAAAGGACAGTACAGAGCATGCTACAGACATATCACTATGTGAGAGCAAGTCTAAAGCTCCTAAGCCCTGTAATATTGCTGTATAAGCTCTGTGTGTCTTTAAACACTGCATACTGAGGGTCTATGTCAAATAATATATCAGATATGACCATTAGGATGCTTATTATTATTTCTTAGGCGCCCAAGCCTAATAAAGGCTTAAAGGCTTCCTCAGCGCCGTACAGGTGATATAGACTTAATTTTTTTAAATAAATATTGCTGAGTCCCTGCCCGAAATTACAGTCTAAGGACCGGATCCTAATTCGCCAGTTACGCTTTATTTCCATTCCGTGCGAGCAGAAAACACCCGCCAATGGCGAGTGCGCATGTGTCCGGCACAGGGCTAGATCATCTAGATCCAGGCTTCCGTGTTGGAAATTCTTTCCAATGGCGTGAGTACAGCTTGTACGCATGGTAGGAGGGGGAAGGTATGCTAATCACGGTTGGCTAAGCTCTAACGGGCTTTATTTATGAACTTTCCCCATTTTAAGTATATTATATCAAACTCACAAGCTTCTAAATTCAATATAGATGATGGAAAATGAATATTTGTAGGCTATCTACCACGAGACACATAGAGTTGTGAAGCTTCTTTATCGTTATGCGTATGTTTGTGCAATGAACATGCAATTATCATGCGATAACGACAAATTTGCAGAAACCATGCAATATCAGATATGTCTGTGTACGTACCTGCTCCACGGTGGGTTAGGTGCAAGAATATATACTTAGAAGTATTGTGCTTGTGTATATTGCAAGTTAGTGTTGGTTGCAACAAGCATGCTTAGCCCCCAACCCATGTCGGAATTCCATGTACGGCCCTTTGAATTTAAGATAACGTATGTATAAATGCTTACAGCTCATCATTGAACACATTTACACATACATGTTTTCTGGTCATGTATGGTGCTAAAAATGTGTTTAGGTGCTCTCAAACTTTCCTCTAAATAAATTGGTGTTATTTTAATAGAATCATTCCCCTGTACCTGTTTGAAAGGCCTTAAATTATTTTTTCATCACTGAAACTTGTGTTCTATCCAAGAAATTAAAATTTTTAAATAAAATTTTAGGTGGAAACACAGGGAATTTGGTCCAGCTACTGCGCTCACATCAGTACTAAGCCACCCAAGTACTAATTTAAATATAGTGGAACTCTCTGGAAGCAGACACAGGTGGATGGGTAGGTTTGCGTCTGTTTCGTACATACACAGAGTGGAATCCCGCTGCGCTTAGACCTTAAAAAGAGTGGACATGTAGCTCTGGATCAGGTCCCTTGTGAAGAAAATTCATATTTAAAACAAGAAATTCTTGTGAAACAGGTGTGATTTATTTGGCTGTAGTACACCTTTTAAAGTTGCGTGTGGTATATTTCCTTTAGAAAATCAATTTTAGAATAGAGCGTCCTTATGAGGGTCTGGCTATTTTTATGAAATTTTTATATGTATTTGCCTGAATGAAGATGATGATGATATCTAAGGAGTAAGGGAAATTAAAGACTCAGTGTAATTAAATATTAATAAAACATATATCAAAATCATGCCAAAAGATTTTGTTTCTCTTTAAGCAATTAAATTAACTATAACACCTAATTCTACACACATTTTCCAGTCAACTGGCACCCTTTAACGTCGCCAACATTTCAACATAATTTCCAAGAACTCATTGCTGGTAGGAATGTATGGGGGAGGGGATGTTCTTTCCTACAGAAGCAAATCTGAATAATTTTGTAAGACTGGATGTGCCACAAAAATTCAAGAACAAAAAAAAAAAAAATTGTATAATGTTATTAATTATATGGGGATGCAGTCTTCGCCTCGAAAATGTTGTTTCCGAAATACAGACAAAGCAAATTTTTGTCTGTCTCTATTTTGAAAATGGCACAAATGAAAAGATTTTGTTAACGGATGGGTGAGCATGCCAATTGGCGCAGAAGTCAAGGTAGTGTCTGGACACATAAGTGTCCAGAACTACTACCGATAGAGGGGAGTGACGGGGGGTGTGGACTCCCCTCTTCCTTGTGTAATTACAGAATCCCGCACATACGAAGATGTTAGTCTTCCTCATTTATTCCAACCAATAATGATGTAGGACCGGAATGACGGGCCTGATTCAGAGATCCGTCGGCGATGGGATCGCAAATATACGCATCTCAGTGGCAGGTCGGAGCAGGTTACATCCCACTGAATAAACAGTCACTCCCCTTGCAAACAGCGGCCGGACCTAAAGTTAGACCTGCATTGACTTGCCCTATCTTCCCGCACTCACTTCCGACCCTATTTGTATTAGTTGCGTATATTTAGGGCCCTAACTCTGTAAGCGCGCCCACTTTCCCTCATCTAAATGCCCCCCCGCCCCTTTCTATGCTAATCCTTAAGTCCGTATATTTCCACCGCACTTGGGGTCGCATTATTCCCTGCCCGATTCACAAGTCCATCCCTTAGCCATTTCCGACCTTATCCTCTACGTAGACGGTGTATCACTATTACTGTGCATCTTCGACGTAGACGGCGTTGCACTATTACTACGCATGCGCAGTTGATGCAAAATCGATCCGATCCTAAATATACGCACCTAACTATCATTAATATCGGATCTCTGAATCAGGCCTGACAAGTTAATGAGGTTCGGAATTGCATTTATGCACACTTATGTATGAAACCTACTCCCATGTCACGCCCCCGATTTTAGGCTCCTTAAGCCATTTAAGAAGGTCATAGGAAACCTGTGTACCTTTATTTGCATATGTTTCCTCATAAGTTTGGAAAATAAACCCCCACCCACTTTTTCCTAATGTTCATTGGCAAGCCCATTCTTACTTAACTAAGTACGAGCGGATATGAAGGGATCCGCTCATGCTGGATCCCCGTTCCTAATTACTATGAAGCTTGTGTAGAAAGAGCTACTTTGCATGTACAGTAGAACAATTCCTAGCCATACGCTGCTACTTCTTAGGTGTGAATCCGGTGGGTAATGATTTAATCTTGATGGTTAGTATCCTAAGGCAATATTATAAAGCAAGGTCTGCGTAAACTGCTGAAAATGATCATTCCCCAATTGCATATAGACTGTTGTTAAAGTATAATGTCAATGGGCCGTATTCAGAGATCCGTGTTTGAGGGTAGTTACGTGCGTAATTTTAGTATCGGATCAACTGCGCATGTGTAGTAACGTTATATGCACGTAAATGCCTAACGGATGTACATGTGAAGCGCACTTAGGGACATACGCACAGAAATCTGAAAGACGGAAAAATTTACATAAAAGTGGGTGGGGGGAGGCATTTACATAGAAACATAGAAAGTGACGGCAGATAAGAACCACATGGCCCATCTAGTCTGCCCATTTATTTATTCAAAACTATACTGACCCTAGACCCTATTTACCCTCAATTTGGTTTACAATTTAGGATACCCTTATATTTATCCCAAGCATGTTTAAATTGTTCTACTGTATTGGCCTCAACCACCTCAGATGGGAGAATAGTCCACTTATCTATCACCCTTTCAGTGAAGTAATTTTTCCGCACATTTCCTTTGAATCTACCACCCTCCAGTTTGTATCCATGCCCTCGTGTTCTATTACACCTTTTCTTTTGAAAAATGGTACCCTCCTCTAGCTGGTCACAACCCTTGATGTATTTGAAAGCTGCTATCATGTCCCCCTTCTCCCTTCTCTGCTCCAAGCTATATATGTTTAGTTCCTCTAGCCTTTCTTGGTATGATTTTTTACAAAGGCCATGGACCATTTTAGTTGCTCAGTTGCTCACAGTCTCTAATTTATTTATGTCTTTCTGGAGATATGGCCTCCAGAACTGAACGCAGTATTCTAGGTGAGGGCGTACCAATGATTTATAAAGGGGCATCACTACTTCTCTCTTTCTGCTACTAATTCCTCTCCCATGCGTTATATGAACGCATGGAGGCACAGTTATCAAGAATCGCATGGGAGGAGCACATATACGCATGTAAGTACACATGTAAAGAACAGAGGGGTCTAGGGACTCGTAAGTCTGGGAGAGGGGAGTGTCGGGGTTGTTGGTGGGTGTTTCCTTGCTCCGGCCGTGCGTATAATTGCGTACATAAAAAAACGGATTTCTGAATGCGGCCCTGTATCTGTTGTTACCAATATATGTGGTTCCAAATGTGCATATCAGCAATATCCTTAAAATAATGTTGCCACCACAATGTTACCATCACAATTGGCTAATAATATTTTTAGAGGTGTTCACAATGTGGTTTGTTATATGGGGAACTCTAATATAGATTGGGGGAATCTGAAATGTGATTTACCAGGGTTGCAGCTGGTTATACCGGGGTATTATTTGATCACTATTGGAGGCTTGTGATCTCATATTTGGCACTGGAATAATATTTGGAGGACTATCCTGCAAGTTTACATTTATAGCTATAGTAATATTCTAACCTAGTTTCTTGTAGTCTGTGGAACTCTTGCTAAAGTCGGTGTTCATTGCCTGTCAGTGTAACACTTACCTATGATTAATAATTGTAATTGCTATTTTTCTTCACCATTTCTGTAGACTTCATCTAGATTTTTGTTGTCTTGTGCTGAGATGATGCATACATGAAAGTATTGTATAATGCATAATGTGATTTTCTACTAAAAAGAGTAAAGAATAAAAAGATTGAAACACGCAAATCGCTATAGTCTTCTGCAACGGGTGTGGGCCCCCGCTTAGAACGGCCCTATTTCAATAGAGCCGTTTCCTCCCAGCCAGTTTCGAACTCGATGAGGCACAGCAATCGATCCAGGGAGCACTGCACTTTCGGTGCTCCGAAAGGTAAGAAAAAAATTAATTCTAACCCTAGCCCTCCCCTATCATTACCCTAAACCTAACTCATCCTTCCCCACAGCCTGGTCCTATCCCTCCCTTCCTGGCAGCCTGACCCTAATTCTCCCTCCCCTGAAGCTTGACCCTAACCCTCCCCTGCAGCCTGACCCTAACCATCCCTCCCCTGCAGCCTGACCCTAACCCTCCCTCCCCTGCAGCCTGACCCTAACCCTCCCTTCCCTGCAGCCTAACCCTAACCCTCCCTCCCCCGCACCTTGGAGAGGTTACTTACCTTTCCCGGCGGCGGGATATCAGCAGTGGTATTTCTGAATCAGAATGGGTGAGTATGCTGATCGGCATACTCACCAATTCTAAAAATAAATTCTAAAGTTTTCGGATGTCCCTATTTCGGAAAGAAGATTTTCTTACCAGAGTCTGACAAGGTTTTGCACCACATCTCGCAGCCTGTGCACATACAAAATCATTTGCATTTTTTCAGTATTCAGTGTTGCATATTTTAGTGGCAAAATTAAACTCTGGATCAAACATATACCACATCAACATAACTTTTTTACACAAAAACCCTGCATCAGCTCCGGCATCTACATATTTGTTTAATGTTTGATGTACAGGTTTGAGATGGTTCTTTGTCATAAGTTGGGTGTGGAGTGCTGTCCATTATACAGTCTGTTTCTAGTGAATATTCCAATTTCACAGTGGTAATTATTCACCTACCAGTTCCACAGTCTGGAAATAAATCCCAGCTTGTTCAATAGTGTCTCTGCACTAGTTCTTTAGTGTCTTCCCATCTGTAGATAAAAAAGGAAAAAGAGGGGGGCGCCTTGTAGTGCAATAAATTTTATTTAAAAATAGATCGCCAGCACTTGGACAAATTCGAACTGAATCAATCTCTTGTGTTAAAAGCATCAGACATATAGCAGATCAGCATTTAGACCTTATCGTCACACTATGTTGCCAGCGTCCTAGAACAACAAGGAAACAGTAGTAGTTTGCCGATCACGTTAGAGTTGTTGTGGGTTGGACTTCAGGTATCTCTGCCCTACAGGGCCGTAACTAGGGGTGTGTGAGATAGGGGCGGTCGCCCAGGCTGCAAAGCTTAAAGGGGCACCAGTAAGTTCATATTTTGGTTAAATTGGCTTGGAATTCAGGGTGCACCATTTTTTCTTTTTGCCCTTGGCGCTAAAATTTCTAGGTGCGGCTCTGCCGTGCCACTATCTCCCCTAGGCACACCCCTTGAATGTAAGTATTTTGTCAAGATACGCTTTCTAAACCCTACCTTAACTTTTGCCAACGTAACCGCAGTGATCCGCACACGTACGTATGGGCAACACGTATTTACGCAGCTAAGCACGCCCATACTGTACACTTTAAATACAACCCCCCGCCTACTTAACGTATTTCAGACGTATTTTGGACTCACGTAAAATTGTCATGCCCACACATAAGTATTTACGTGACACATACGTGAATGGCCTATACGTTCACAATTACGCTACGCTTCTGAGTGTATTTTCTATGGTGCATATGCACAGTACTTACAAAAAGGTGATTTTGCATCTCCTCCACGCGTAAATTAGCTCACAAACGTTGTTTTGGATCTGGGCCATTGTGTTGAATAGCGGGCCATGAAAGCATAGGAATACTCTGACAACTGTACCCACTATAGAGACACTATCCTGTATCTTATTTTTAAGGCAATAATAATGTAACTTCTATTCCCTTTTTTAGGATGCTGTTCCTATAAGACATCTTTGTCTCGACTGGAGCAGAGGCTGAGGGTAAGGTTTTTTCATCCATTCACTTCTTCTCTGCATAATTGGCCAGACACAGTTGGCTAGTGAGCTCTCAATTTAAAAATGGTTTTAACCTCCCCTTTTCTTTTTTTCTGTGCCCCCCTATTTTTGAAATTTAATAAAAATCTTATTTGTTAAAAATACATGATATATGGCCCAGTTGGGTTCTGGGAGTTTTAGAGTTAGGACCAAAACAGAGAAGCCTTGTAAGTGGTTGGTGGCTTATCATTTATCTGCAGATGTATGTAATGAATTCTCTGACTTTAATTTTAAAGATAGAAAGTTATGGTTTGTGGCTGGTTAATTGCAAGTGTGCTGGGGTGTCCACAAGAAATAGAATATATTTGTTTTGCTGTTTGTTCATTCTATTGTGATAAGTTGTTCAAAGAATTGTAACTGCAAAGAGGAGGAAACTTGCAAAGTGCTGATAAGATGTGACTCCTTAACCAGCTTTGAGGAACCAGAAAAGGAGCCACAGAACAAGAGGGTTTGAATAAAAAAAAAAATAGAAAGACTTTTTTTTTACTTTTGTACCAATCAAGAATTCTGAGGGTAGATCCAGAACTCTGCTTGCAATCCGTTTACTAGCCTTCTATACACTCCCCTAGCCACACCCCTTGAATGTAAGTACTTTGACTGATTTCCGCTTTTCAAACCCTACCTTAACTTTTGGCTGCGTAACCGCTCTCGTCCGCACATGTACGGATGGGTAACACGGACTTACGCAGCTAAGCACGCCCATACTGTACACTTTAAATGCAAACCCCCGCCTACATTGTGTAATTTAGACGTACTTTTGGCTCACGTAAAATTGGTACGCCCACACGTACGAATTTACGCAAATAATACGAGAATGGCCCATACGCTCATAGCTACACTACGTAGCGTATCATCTGTCATGCGCATGCGCAGTACATACAAAATCGCAATTTTACGTGTCCACCAGGCGTAAATTTGCACAGAAGCGTCGTTCTGGATCTGCCCCCTGCTCCAGATCCACAACTGATAACAACAGCTGACTTATTCATGCTGCTTGTGTAAGTCGGGCTGTGGGATGTTACACATCGGAACTCTGAGCATACGGATTTGGTGTCCTTACGTTCAGAGTTCCGTGCGTTAGAGCGCGGCAACACTCTCAGGGCACACGATAGATTATACTCATAGTAGGTGGGGGAGGCATTTGAACCTCACAGTATGGGCAGGGTTAGGCACTTCCATA
>WWET01000835.1:97951-116210 GCA_011038615.1 Limnodynastes dumerilii
AGCGGTTGCAGTCCCGCTAAGAAAGCCTGAATTCCGAAATAGGGACATCTAAATGTTTCTTTTTGGATGTCTCTATTTTGAATACCCCTTCAGTTTAGAAAATATATGCCGATCGACATACTCATCCATTCTGTTTTGGAAACACTGCCACCGCCGCTACCGCAGGCAGAGTAACCTCTCCAGGGTTTGGCTGCATGGAAGGAAGGGTTAAGGTCAGGCTGCAGGGAATGGAGGGTTAAGGTCAGGCTGCAGGGGAGGGAGGGTTATGGTCAGGCTGCAAGGGAGGGAGGGTTAAGGTCAGGCTGCGGGACATGGTGGGTTAGGGTCAGGTTGCAGGGAAGGGAAGGTTAGCCTCAGGCTGCGGGGAAGGAAGGGTTAGAGTAATGGAGGGGAGGGTTAGAATTAGGGGAAGGGTTCAGGTAGGTTTTTTTCCTTACCTTTCGGAGCACTGAAAGCTCATAACTGGCTGGGAGAAAACAACCCTATCGAAATAGCGCCATTCTTTCTGGGGACCCACACCCCGACAAGAGAATACAGGCGGAGAATTTGTGATTTTAGCGCCAAGGGCAAAAAGGAGAAATGTTGCCCCCGACCTTGAATTAGCCAATTTAACATTTAAAATGACCTTCCTGGCGACATACTTCAGCTTTGCTCCCCTGTGGCGGCCCCTTACAGCCCTGTGTCATGTCTGTTACGTGCAGACGTTAGATACGCTGTGCATGCGGAAAGCGCTCTTAATTCTGGATCCGGTCCTCTGTCTTATAAAAATGGTATATTGCACAACGTACAGAACACAGCTAAGGACTGATGTTTAACAATGACAACTGTTGCTGTTTATTGTCTTCCTTTTGTGCTCCAATAAAAAAGTTTAATTTAAAAAAGTATATATTGGTTGCAGAAATGTTGTGATCCTGGCATTTATTCTTGAACAACTGCCATCCTGCATTCTATCTCCTGTTCTACATTACCGTCTCTCTGCTGTGCCATTGTTATTCTGTAAGATGTTATTCTGAACGCTGCATCAGTCATTGTTCGCAGGCCGAGATTTAAATAAAGGATGCTATCTATCCTTGACTAATAGGTACAGCCAGGTTTGGTGGATTTTTCCCTGGAAATATTTAAAGTGATATGAAACACATCATAAATCACATAGGAAGAGCGCTTAGGAGAGAGAACATATTAAATTCAGTAAACATTTTACAGTTACAGAGGCCATATTTCTCAAGATCCATTATTAATAACCATTGTCAGAGAACTGTAAAGCAGCCTTACGTAGAAGCAGAGGTATTTCATTTCAGAAAAGATGTCTTTAAGTGTCTACATAGTCTGTAAGCTATTGGTTATCATTGATTTGTCCACTGTATGAATGGACTATGAGGGTTGGGAGGAAAATAGTCAGGCGCATAATTATAGGGGACACAAAGGTAATGGCTGCTACGGGGACTGGAGAAAAGGGGGATTTGTGACAGCTGCTCATCCCGCACTGTAAGCAAACGGTCAGAGGTTGACAACTTAAAACAGCGCTCGGCTCCACACATGTGCACTGACTTCTGCAAGCACAGGTGACTTTATTAACTTAGGATCAGGGGCCGTATTCAGAGATCGGTCCGGCGATCGGGACGCAAATATACGCGCGGACAGAGCAAGTTACACCCACCAAAACCCCAGTCACTCCCCCTTGCTAATCCGTGCCCACGGAGACTTCCACCTCCATAGACTAGTCCTAACTTTCCGCAGCCATTTCCTAGCGTATGTGTTCTCCGTCCGTGCGTATCTTTGTAATCGCGCCCAATTGTCTTCATTTAGATGCCCCCCCCCCGCCCATTTCTATGTAAATTCGTGCATCATTTTCCGTGGGAGTTACGTCCGATTCACAAGTCCGTCCGCTAGGCACTTTCATGCATATAGTCTATGTTAACTGCATATAACAGGTTACTTCGCATGCGCAGTTTAAACGTACTTAAAAATAGGCACGGAAATCGGAGAAATTGCGGTTCTCTGAATACGGCCCCAGGTTATTACGGACTGACGGGTTTGGGTGTCCGCTCTGGGTTCCCAGAGACGTGATAGTGCTTCAGTGGAATAGCGAAAGCTGGAGGGCTTTATGTACGATCTGCTCATGAGCTACGAAGAGGTAATTGTTAGGTAAAGACAGTACAAGAACAGACTGTGCTTGAACTGGGCTGGACCAGTCTGGACTGGACTGGTCAGTCTTGACTGAACCTGGACTGGACCAGGACTGGATTGGACAAGTTTGACTAGACCTGGACTGGACAGACTTGACTTAAACTGGACTGGACCAGAACTTGAACAGGGCTTGGACTGACTTGACTTGACCTGGACTAGTTGTTCTGGCACAGGTTAGACTGTGCTGCAGGTTTAAATAGAGCGCCCTTGACCACGATTGGATGGTCTGGTCATGTGGCTCCTTGAGCTGAGATCCGGTTGGCTGGGTGCATCAGATGGCTGGATCCAACATGGCGGTGCTCATGCACCGGAGGACGCCGTAGCTTGGCGCCAAATCACACCACCGGAGGCAAGGCAGGAGGCTGCCACTACTGAGAGTGGCAACTCCTTGAGGATGCAGCACAGTCACGGCTGGAGAGTGCCAACCAACAAGTCCCAAGTTTCGTGACGCAGGTCCTTTGTAATTAGAGAAAAAAACTTGCTGTGACACATTTTAATAGTCTCCTTTTATTTTGTCACAGTGGCGATTTTATTTAAATATTGAGGACAGCTGGTGATAGAGATCAAAAGCGAAAAGGGGAGTGGCAGAGAGTCTGTTCACGCTGATAACCAAACCTTAATGAGGCAGTCAGCAAAGCCAAAATGTGTAGAGAGTGATTATCATGTTTATTGTTTACTAGGGCGAGAAGGGTTTAGCTACTCTATAATCTAAGTGGCTGCTGTGTAAATTGACAATTGTAAGTAAAGATTTAAAAATAAATTGTTAACACTATAAATAAGTATAGAAACAGGGCTGGCGCAATGCGTTCTGCAGGTGTACGCAGGGCAGCGCGGCGCTAGGCTGGAGAGGCGCTCATCCCCTCCCGTTCCCCACTCCCCAGCGCCAATCTGCTCTCTGAAATGGACGCAGCTGTTTAACAGCGGTGTCCATTCACTGCAGCGCCTCCTCCCTCCTCCTCTGTATCACTGAATGATGCTGACGTGACCGAAGGGTCAGGGTCATTCACTTCAGAATGGATGGTGGCTGCTCAGCGACTTGATTACTATGAGCCATATTCAGAGATCCGTTTCCATGAAGGAGCGCAATTATACGTACGGCCGGTGCAGGCCAAACCACTTGTAACTTTCCGTGAGCAGTTGCGTGCGTATGTGACCTCCATACGTGCGATTCATGTTAGTCGGGGCCCACATACCTTCATTTAAATGCCTTCCTCCGTCCATTTGTATTCACATTTTCACATGGATATTTTTGCGTGGCATATCCAGACGTATGTACCCAAGTGCGATTCACAAGTCCGTCCGTGAGGCACTTACGAGTGTATAGTCTACGTATACTCAGGGTTGCCGACTCTCCCGAAAATTCGGGCAGTACTCCCGGTATCCCGGGAGAGCCAGTAAATCTCCCGCAAGTGACTTGAGGCCCGTGGTTTTACTGAAACCACGGCCTCAAGTCCTGCCCCCCTGCCTAGCAACACTAATATACTAGTGTTGCTAGGCACAGGAAGGGACTTGATGACGCAATTTGCGGCATCAATCCCCGTCCCGACCCCTATTTCAACTAAAAACGGGGACATTCCGGGAGAGTGGGCAACCCTGGCTTACATTGTACATTTCTGGGCCCACATTGCTGACCTACATTTCCTCAATATTTATCTGATCAATGCCTGGGCTATGTTACAAATGGGATTTATCCTGCTCTATCTCATTTTTATATAATCTATTGTTATCCTAAGCGGATTTGTGCATTCGCTTAGTTCTTGTTATATTGTACTTCTTTGAAAATGGAAAACATGAAATAAAAAAATCTATAAAAATCATAACAACATAGTCCCACGCTGTCTCGTCACATGCGTTTATATATAATGAATGGCTTTCAGCACTCTGATTGGTGGATATCTCCAGCCATGCACCAATCTGCATGCCGACAGCCATTCACTGTCTGGCTATTGGCTGTGAGGCAGGTAGGGGAGCATCTTTTTTACCAGCCTCTCAGCCAGCAGCCCTATGCACAGAGCAAGCAACCACAAACTACATGGAGACAACAGGCTTTGCCTATGCTGTTAGAGTATACTGGAAGTTGTAGTTTCGTAACACTTTGAGTGGCAAAGTTTTTCTATGCCTGGATTATACTATGACAGCTTCTCTACTAGTTTCTGTAGCACAGACCTATAAACGTTTCTCTTAACCCTGACATATAAAACAGGGTTGGAAGAGTGGAATCCTATATTAGTGACTAGGGTACAACCCATTGTTTTATGTGGATCCTCCTTATATGCAGAACTTTGGGATGTTCTTTTCCCATTACGTTGTAAACGGGTCTGAACAATCTTTTTTTTATATTAAAGTTTTTGCAGCAGTAACTGGTTAAGTTCAGGAACATTTGCACTCAATTTTAGACCCTTTCTTTTAAGATTAAATTGAAAGCTCTATGGTAACAAAGAGAAAAAAAGTCAGCTGTTCCCAGATTTTGCTGACATACAAAAATAATTTACTGTAAAAACACTTTCGTAAATATACTCTAAATTGACCATATGGTATCTCTGTAGCGAACCTCTCACAACATTATACAGAAACGTTAAGGGTTTTTTTCTATCGTTTTTGTCTAGATGCCAGAACTCCAAATATATAATATTTTTCCCCTGATGCTAAAAGAACGTGCCTTATAACTCATACTGTAAAGCTGAATTGAGATTTTAATGATCCCCATACCCACTACCCCATTCCAGCTTCCAATATCCATAGCAGCTAGCACTCAATAAACTACAAACTTTGTTTGAAATACAAGAGGTCCACGATTTTTCACCTCTTCTAGTTAAAAGTCCATGCTTATCATATGTTTCCATGTATTTTTGGAAAACAGTGCAAGTGAAGATGTGTGTGTTTGCTCTATTAACCTCCATACATATTTTCACATAGAGATCTGTGATTAATATTATGCCTACAGCTGAATTAGTTACTTTTTTTCTTTATAAAAAGTCTCTAGAGCAAGAGTTTTGATTCAAACTTTTGAAGTCAATATGGCATGTCCTAACGTTTCCCACAACTCCCAGAATAATAATGTAAATAAACCTCTTTATTAAGGGACAGTACATAAATGAATATGCAAGTAACGGTTATGGGAACCTAAAACCGAGTTCTCAGTGTTCCTTGTTCGTCCTGAGCAGTGTTCTGACATTTGATGAGCACAATTCAGGCTGAACAGAGCACCGTGGAGCTTATCTGGAGTTTATGTGCAGTATAGTATAGACACGCTAGGGTAAATGAATGCGTTCTATCCAGAGGTCTGTCAGTAGCAACTCCGGATAAGTAGTACTGAAAATGAGCACACTTTTGAAACGTACAAACATAAGTATAGGCTAAAGGTGCAATGCAGCAGCAAAGTATAAACAAAAAAACCTTAAATATTGATATATATGTATCCAGAGTTAAGAAAACCAGCTAACTTATGTATATAAGTCAGCTGTGAATTGGTACTGGGCATGCGCAGTTGGCCCACTCACCATGGGCCTGATCCAGACCTATGCTCGCAGGCGATCTAACGCTGATCGTAAGCGTAAAATCGCCATAAAAAACGCACTGCGCTTGTGCATAGTGACAACTTCTGGTCGTACCAAAGACCTTTTCGTAGCAGCAACTCGGGCTTCCGTATTGTTTGCGTATTTTCCGACGACGGGGCGTGTTTATACTACAAAGTAGTACGGACGCTGGAGTTAAGGAATGTAGGCGGGGGGAGCCATTTAAATTGTACAGTATGGGCGTGCTTAGGCCGCTATGAACAGCGCATCGCTGCGAAAATACGTACAAACACATGGAAAAGTTAGGGTAGGGTTCGGCGGGCGTAATGAAAGGAAGGTAAGGGGAGTGTCGTGGGAGTGAAGGATTTTACGCTGCAGCGGTAATACGCTCCGTTCTCATGCGTAGGTCTGGATCAGGCCCCATGTGATGAGATAAGCTCTTACGTACAATTCAGTATTCTGCACGCATTTCTTATCTCGTATACATGGTGAGTAAGCCAATACCTCATGTGGAGGCTAAACTTCCGCACAGAACATAGCATCGGGCAGGGTCCTGGGCACAGATGCTCCATCCGCAGGGAGAGTGCTCTATTCTCCTGGTCGTATAATGGTGGATACCAAAATCCGCACATTAGCCTCCACAACAGAAGCTAACATACAGATTTTGGGCCGTATTTAGAGATCCGTTTTTTTTTATGTACGCAATTATACGCACGGCTGGAGCAAGGAAACACCCACCTACAACCCTGACACTCCCCTCTCTCTGACGTGCGGGCGGTAACTTATGAGTCCCTAGACACCTCTGTTCTTTCCGTGTGTACTTACGAGCGTATATATGCTCCGTTCGTGCGATTCTTGATAACCGCGCCTTCACGCGTTAATTTAAATGCCTCCCCCGTCCACTTTTATGTCAATTTTCAGATACAAATTTTTTACACTGCACATCCGCACGTATGTCCCCAAGTGCAATTCACATGCCCGTGCCTAAAGCAATTACATGCGTATATTCAACGTAACTTGCGTAAGTAAAGTTACTACGTATGCACAGTTGTTCCGATCCTAAAAATACTCACAGAACTCCCCATGAAAACGGATCTCTGAATCCTTTACCCTCTGAACTCCGGTCCTATATTTTCCAAAATTTCCCAAAAATTAACCAGTGTTTCTAGTGCTGACCAAATGTCTTCCTGTTGGTTCTGAGGGCAGAAGTAGGAGCCATAATTCCAGCTCAGAAAAAACTCTTAATTATAATTGACTTGATTCACTAAGTAAGAACAGGATTTCACTTAAACTGAGCATGCTCAGAACTCAAAACTACGCACTTAAACCATGTAAGAATGATTCACAGATAAGAACAGCTACTTAGAAACGATTCATGCTTGGGAATGTTCTGACTTCCGCATGTGTGGCTAGAGGGGCAAGACTCTTAATGCAAATGAGCAGCACTCGGGCTACTAATGTACAGTATGGGCGTTCCACAAGACTTAGGGATAAACAAAGATAAGAATGCCCCCTACCATTCTTAAGTTGACATCTGCATGGTTAACAGAGAGCCAAAGCTTCATGCTTTTATGTTTGTTCAGCACACAGCTGCTTATAATGAATGCATGTGTTCGGTATGATTGAAACAATTAAAGGTTTATCTTTTGCAACTGCTGTTATGTCACCATTTTGTGTTTGACTTTAAATTTGAAAGATACTCATTATTTATATTTATTTGCAGTTTGTGCATGATTTCATTGTTTTTAAACATAAAACAAATTTTTATTTAACTTGTAGCATGTTTACATTGTTTGTGTGAGACTTTGAGACACAAATTTTGTTTAGGTCTAATTTATGTAGATATTTATTATTTTGATATTGATTTTATAACAACTTTGAAAGCTGAATGGTTCTTTCTTAATCCTTCAATAAGTATTTCTGTATTTTAATAATATTTAAATTTTTAAATTTAAAAAACATTTTGGTTACTTTTTTTTTAATTATAAAAAAAAGACAGCCTAAGAAAATCAATCTGCTTCTTAATTGAATCAATTAATGTGTTTCTTTGCTTAGCTGTGAATCATGAGGATATTAAAGATCCTAAATATAAGCATGATTCTTAGTTGGGAAACAAAGCTGTTCCTAAATATACGCATATGGAGAAGAGAACGTTCTTAGCTCCTAAAAAGCTAGGGGTGTGGTTAGCATTTTTCTTTAGGATCTCTGAACTGTTTTTACTTATCTGCTCTATGCGTATATTTAGGAACGTTCCTAAATTCTTTCTTAAGTGTGAATCAGGTCCAAAGTGAATAATTCCACGATATAGAATCATGGGTATTCCTGAATGCTGCGCCGGTGTCAGAAGGAATAGAAATCACCCTCTATGTAGTATTTAACGGGAGATGATCTATCAAGTCAATATAGTGGCTATGGAGCAAATCCTGACCCCCCCCACGCTTTACGTGCATGTGGGGGTCTGTAGTTACGCAGCCATAGCGGGGAGTGCACACCCCCTTCACTCCCCATTTTCGGTAGTAAGTCTGGACACTTACTTGTCCAGATTACCATCTTAACTATTACGACTAGGTCTGTTGCTGCAGACCTAGTTGTAACGGGGGTACCCCCGCCACGGACCATTCATTTAAATGGCCTTCGTAAGTGAAGGGTCTGACCCTTCCCCGTAAGTACTGACGAAGTCCCTTAGTACTTACGCTAAGTGATCATCTGGCGCGTGTATGTTCCCTGACAGGGGACTTACGCAACTGACTTGCATAAGTCGCCTGTCTTACTTAGTTGAGGATCCGGCTCTATGTAAGTAATAAACTGTTTAAATTTTAAAGTTCAAAACCTCTTAAGTCAATTCCCCGTAAGTACTGACGAAGTCCCTTAGTACTTACGCTAAGTGATCATCTGGGGCGTGTATGTTCCCTGACAGGGGACTTACGCAACTGACTTGCATAAGTCGCCCTGTTTTACTTAGTTGACTTAGTTAAATGACAGCAATACTAAATAATTTGTTTCTGTGTGTTTAAAAGCTGCAAAGAGGGAGGGTTAAGGTTAGGATGCAGGACAGAGAAGGTTAGGCTTAAGATGCAGAGAGGGGAGGGTTAAGGTTAGCCTGCTGGACGAGGATGGTTAGGGTACGGTTAGGGGAAGGTTAAGGTTAGGCTATGGAGAGGGGAGAGTTAGGGTTAGAGGAGGGTTAAGGTTAGGTTGTGGGAAGGGAATGGTTAGGGTTAGGATGAAGTAAACGTACCTGTCACGGCTGGAGTCTTCGTAGAGACAGCAGTCGTGGGAGCAACGTTGTCTCGCCGGAAACTGCTGCAAAATGACGTCCGTCGGTGCTTCACTGCCATAAAGTGATATATAAAAAGACAACACCCAATGTCTACACCATCGCACAAGAATATGGCTGGCAAAGTCATAGTGTCATCCCACCACAATGTCCTTTTTCTACCCTTATCAAAAAATGTCCTGTCTCTACACATACCCTTCTTCCCCCTACTTATAAATGGAATTCCCACTTCAGATTTCATTAGATTTGTATAAAATACAGAGTGTAGCTGTCAGGTTCATGAAATAAATTGCACACATTTTGCAATTTAATATTAAAATCATAAATCTTCTCAGCTTACCCGTGGAGATTTTATCTTTTTTTTTTATGTGTGTGTGTTTTATTTTAAGAAAATACTTATTTTTTTGCAAACACTGCAATCTCAGATGCACAAGGTCAGTCTGACAATTATTCAAGATACCTTCAAAATGTCAGGACGATTGCTGCCAAAAAGACGTTTAGGTATTTACAAGCAATTTCTCCCGTGTTCTCCAGTTTCTTCAGTAGTCCATCAGGAAAATGGCAATTTAATGAAGACAAGTACTGAATGTTCACATTTTCCCAAAACATTGCAGGAGTTGTGGTTCACCGTGTCTAGTAATTCTAGATCTTGAATTTGAGGTTATTAATTGTTATTAATGAAAAATAAACTTGATATTTTAGGGACACAGCTATATAAAGGAAAGTTTTGTTCTTATTAAAAATTCATTACACAAAAAAGGGGCCATAGATATAGCTGTGTATAAATAAAGATTGCAGATTCGTATGGTGATTGGTGGCCATTTAGGGACAGATCATGGTGCTTTAAAACAGAAGTAAAAAAAACAAGCTGCAGGTTTGGAAAAGTGGAGATGTTGCCCATAGCAACCAATCAGATTCTAGATCTCATTTAACTATTGCATACTAGAGAATGTCAGCTAGAATCTGATTGGTTGCTATGGGCAACATCTCCACTTTTTCAAACCCACACCTTAGTAAATCTGCCCCCAGGGCTGTTGTCTCCAGTGCTTGTTTGGGTCGCACACACTATTTAGTGTGCAGCCGCTCACTCTATGCAGAAAACTGCTGACTGAGACACAGGTAAAGAGAGATGCCTCCCTTATGCTCTTATTGTGGATTACACACAATCAGTGTGGTCAGGCAGCATGCTCAAAATGCCTGGCAGCCACAGACAAGAAGTAAATGGCTATCAGTATGCTGATTGGTGGATGGCTGGAACTATTTACCAATCAGAGTGACAGCCTGTCACTGTATTTAAGCATGTGCAAAGATGGTGCGGTACCACAGGTAGGATAAGGTGTGTGTGTATGTGTGCGTATGCGTGTGTGTGTGTGTGTGTATGCGTGTGTGCGTGTGTGTGTGTGTGTAATGAACATCCAGGACCACTTGCTTGTATTTGTCCCTCCAGGGACCAATACTCTGTAAAGTTTATTAAGATGAGAGGTGTGACCTTAGTGACTAGATTGTGACATCTTGAGGATGTAAAGGTTTGACTCTTCTGATAGAAGCATTGAGCATACCTAGCATTTCTAGACTAATTTGGGCTGGGTACACTCAATCTTGTGCTGCACCAAATGCAAGGAATGGAGCTCCTCACCAGCCATTCTGCACCTAACATATATATTTTTGCCCAGAGAAGGAACATTCCCAGCTGTTATAATTTGCAAATGATCACGTCAGGTGATCTGATAACATTGGATATTCATGGTAGTGATGGCCTTTTGGGGCTCACTTTTCTATAAATAGGTTAAAAATCTAAACTGACTAAAAAGTCATGTTTTATGAATCCTGGAGCGTAATAATTTAGTCTGTCCCTGTCCTCTGTAGAGTGGGAATGTGCCCATATGCAGAAATAACCCTTTTTATGGTCTAAGTAGCTTTATTTGCCTTTGTACAGGCTACTAGAAGCGGCAAATCCAATTCCGGAGGGATCAGTCACTCGTCACCTTTTGTCACCGAAAGTCGGTCGCTCAAGGTCGCTTGCATTGGACGCCGTTCAGCAAGGTTCTGTGCATTGGGATCAATCGTCCCAATACGAGGGACTACATGAGACCTGTTAGTCGCTCAAATACGCTTCCAGTGGACGACCGGCCTTAAGCTGGATACACTTGAGCATTTAGTTGTAAAGTCATCCAATTATCACTATTCTGTGTGGGCAGGATGGATTTCTAAAACACCCAAAATATAATTTGACTCTTTGCTTATTGGACCTGTACCTCCAACATCAGGCCGTAGTTTCTCCTTCTGTCTAACTTATAATTATCTGCAAACACAGCAGTAATTAAGTAATGAAAGTCTGCAAATCACATTAAACTACTGTGTTATGTCATCAATATCCCTTATTTTAACACTCCTTTTTAGCTACTAATCTTAGTCTATTCTCAATTTACCAAACTCTGTGGACCATTTTCTAGCTGACATTTTCTAGTATGTAATATTAAAGTGAGAACTAGAATCTGATGTACTTTTGCATTCCCGCAACTTAGTAAATCTGGCAATATGGATGAAGTTATTAGTTTCTCCCTGTGGTTTGCAGCAGATGAGGATAAAGGTGCAATAGCGGAGGGAGAACACACAAAAAGTCAGAAGACGAACAGATCTATTTGACAATTAATAACATAAGTAAACCTTGTGATGAAACACTGACTTTAAGAGTAGAATCTCTTCACAGATCAATACAATTGTAGAAAGATATCCAAAAATATTCTTAGATTTGATGGAAAAAAAAGAAGCCTATTCACAAAGAATGACAGACATTTCCAGCTCTTCATAGATTTCATAGCTGAGGATACATGATATCACCCTCACTCAATGTGCACTACCGATTACAGGCTGTTTACTGTATTGAGTCGTTTCCTTGCAATGATTCTATACAGACTTCGGTCATTCACTTATTTCTTGATTCACCGACCACAAACTTGCCGCTGAAATCTGGTTTTAATAGTCATGTCCAGAGCACCTAAACTATGTGACAGACGGATTGGATAAAATGTTTTCTTAGTTCATTCCTATGCTCAGGGAAGTGACTAACAAATGATCATTAACTTTTTTTTCTTGAAACTGTTGAAATATGGGGGAAAACATTCCTCGGGTGCAGTGATGATTTCTCCTTGCTGTACAACCAGCGTCACATATGCAGTTTGTAATACTGTAGCATCAAAATTATTATTTAATATATATAATGTTGCTGCTATTATGTAATTTGATTAATAAACAAGATGATTTTTGTTAACAGAGTGTCCTAGATCCCTTATTGTTATTTTATATATTTTTTTTGTCTTGTTTTGGGTTTTTTTTATTGCAGATTTTTTATTCAAATGCCTTGGAAGGACAAAGCATCCTAATAGACACTTCCAAGGCTTACCATGTACAAACAGCCCTGCATGCTATATGACTGGCAATGTCAACCAACCAAGCAGTGGCAGACCAAGACACCACCAGGCTGGGGGGCGGAGCTGGAGAAACCCATGCCCCATAGTAACCCATGGTGGGAGTCTCCGGCAAGAAAATGCGCTATTAGAAATAAAGATAACCGAAAGCTCATTTTCAGCTGTCTATATTTCGAAAAGGCAGCCATTTGCAATTTTTGTTTTAGAATGGGTATGCCGCCCGCTGCAGACCCCTCCAGAGAGGTGAGTAACTTTTAGGGTTAGGCTATAGGGAAGGGAGGGTTAGGGTCATGGAAGGGGAGGGTTAGGGTCAGGCTGCGGATGGGGGAGTCTTAGGGTTAGACTGTGGGGAAGAGAGAGTTAGGGTGAGGCTGAGGGGAAGGAAGGGTTAGGGTCATGGAAGGAGAGGGTTAGGGTCAGGCTGTGGATAGGGGAGTCTTAGGGTTAGACTGTGGGGAAGAGAGAGTTAGGGTCAGGCTGAGGGGAAGGAAGGGTTAGGGTCATGGAAGGGGAGGGTTAGGGTCAGGCTGCGGATAGGGGAGTCTTAGGGTTAGACTGTGGGGAAGAGAGAGTTAGGGCCAGGCTGTGGGGAAGGAAGGGTTAGGGTATTGGAAGGGGAGGGTTAGGGAAAAAATTAGGGTAAGGGTTGGGAATGGAATTATATGCACCTTTCGGCACAGCGTCTTCGGTCTGCAGAGCATCGATTGCTTTGCCTCTTTGTGGCAAAAGCAATCCATTTCCCAGCCAGAGAATGGCACTTTCTACACCCAGCAGACAGTTGTCAGCAACTGGCAGCTTAAACAGTGCTCAGCGCTCCCGCAGCCCACGCAACCACCCCCACACCTCCTGCCAGCAACAGTCTATGAGTGCAATGTATTTATATAACAACGCTCAGGACTTATAGACTGTGTACCGAGTGCGGTCACTGACCCGGACATACAAAGCCCCCTGCCCATTTAGACTCCACCCATTGGGCTGGATCCAGACCTTGTTAAGTGCATGAACTTAGTTACTCCTGGGCTAAACCATGTTTCAGGGGAGTGATATTTAATCTGCTGCAAACAGTATTAGAGTTGAGACGTGGTGTTTCCCATCCCAAGTCTATGTAACAGTGTGATAGTAAAGCTGGTCAGTATCTGGATGCAGTAAGAAATTCAAAGATATTTCCCTGCATGCAAAAAATACTCCCCCTAAAATCAACATGGTTTTTCCCAGGAGTAACTTTCCTCTTTTATTTTCAAGCTCATTCTTAAGTCTGAATCAGGCCCAGTATAACAACTTCATTAACTTCTTGTGGCTGAGGATGGAATAGCATTCTGCCAAAGTCCTAAAACTGTTGCTTTTAATTATCTGCTATACATTTTAATTTTAAAGTCCTGGTTCTAATTAAATTTAAACAAAAATTGGTAGAATTGTGTTGTGTCACAGAAATATCTGCAGGTCCCTGAATACAGGCGAGAGTCACACTGTTTCCCACTGTTTCAAATGTTACGTGAACTACGCACAATTTCAGTGCGATCATTTGCACCAGCTACAGAGCTTGTTTAAGTCGACGATCACGATGACAATTTATTTCAGTCTGGATCAAGCCCACTGGGGAGCCTGAAACTGCCGGAGGGACCGCTGGAGGGACTGAAAAGGTAAGTTCAGCCTTACATCTCCTGTATAAGATATAAGACGCACCTGGTTTTTAGACCTATTTTTGGTCTAAAAAAGGTGCGCCTTATACATGGGGAAATACGGTAGTTACTCCTGGGCTAAACCATGTTTCAGGGGAGTGATATTTAATATGTTGCAAACAGTATTAGAGGTGAGAGGTGATGTTTCCTATCCCAAGTGTAAATAACAGTGTGATAGTAAAGCTGGTCAGTATCTGTGTGCAGTAAGCAATTTAAAGATATATCCCTGCATGCACAGAATACAATCATGGCTATAAATTTAGGAAAAGACAATAGGGGGCTGCATATATGTTTCCATCCCTCATCTGGCCAGGTGTGATGTACGAGATCTATAGTCATTAATTCGACATTCATGCATTCAACATTAGTGTATGACAGTGTATGGATCTCAACAAACATTAACTCTGTAGGGTTGTTGTCCTGATAACGGTAATGTTGACAGTATTATTGGGTTGACCTTAGTGTTGCCAACGGTTAACCCTAACCGCAGCCTAACCTTAACTCTATCCTAACCCTGAAGCATAACCGAGACCCTCCAACATGACCCATTCCATTAGCTACAATTTACTCCGCTCCTGAGCTTCCAACTGTCACTCACCTGGTTTAAATGAATTAACTGATATTTAATAAACTATTCGCCTCTTCAACAAAGGTGGTTACCATAGTAACTGCATGGTTGCCGACTCTCCAGGAAAGTCCGGGAGACTCCCGGACTCCCGGGAGAGGACCCTTTTCTCCCGGAGACAAATCTGTACACTACAGTACACATACACAGTGACCAGACCGCTGCACCCGGGCACTGTGTATGTGTTGCTATGGAGGGGGGGGATGATTGGGATGGCACATGATGGAGAATACCGAAGGGGGTTGGAGGCACATGATGGGGGAATACTGAGGGGGGGATAGAAGGCACATGATGGGAGATTCTGAGGGTGGCTGGAGGCACATGATTGGGGCTTGAGGCACATGATGGAGAATACAGAGGGGCTTGAGGCACATGATGGGAGATACTGAGGGAGGCTGGAGGCACATGATGGGAGATACTGGGGGAAGACCGAAGGCACATGAAGGGAGATACAGAGGGGGGCTTGAGGCACGTGATGAGAGATACAAAGGGGGGCTTGAGGCACATGATGGAGAATACAGAGGGGCTTGAGGCACATGATGGGAGATACTGAGGGAGGCTGGAGGCACATGATGGGAGATACTGGGGGAAGACCGAAGGCACATGAAGGGAGATACAGAGGGGGGCTTGAGGCACGTGATGAGAGATACAAAGGGGGGCTTGAGGCACATGATGGAGAATACAGAGGGGCTTGAGGCACATGATGGGAGATACTGAGGGGGGGCTGGAGGCACATGATGGGAGATACTGAGGGAGAGCTGGATACTTTGCAGGACACCCATACACAACCACCCCCCCAGCGACATAGGGACCGAACCCAGCTACGTAGGGACCACCCCAGGTGACACAGGGACCACCCCCTGGCGATCCAGGGACCGCCCCAATTCTTTTTACTTTTCTTCCTGAAATGATTTTTCAAAAGTAGGCAATCATGATTAACTGACAGTTGGAAATAGAAAAGCAGAATATTTTGTACCTAATGGAGTGTTAGAGGGTATGCTAACCCTAACCCTAAACCTTACATAAAGTAAACTTCACCCGTCCAAATCGCGTTGAGTATGGAACTGTAGAGCCGATGTCCCCGTCAAGTGCAAAAATATCAATCAGGGGTCCCTGTCAAGTGCAGATTTGTCGACCAGGCTCCAGCATCGTTCCTGCATCCAGCGTTCCAGCGCTCCAGCGTAGTCATGCTTCCGCCCATGGAGAAGGTAAGCGTCGAGTACTTGCCTGTATCCCTGTATCTGGCCACAGCAGACTGGTATAAAGGATATAGTTGTTTGACTAGTGGCCAGATTTATTAAACTGCAGAAAAAGTTTAAAGTGTAGATGTTGCCTATAGCCACCAATGAAATTTTAGCTTTTACTTTCTTATTACATGCTAAAAATGTCAGCTAGAATCTGATTGGTTGATATGAGCAGCATCTCCACTTTTTCTTTTTCCACAGTTAAAGCACATCATTGCTACCTGCGTGTCATTCAATGATTTTCCCATAGCTACAAAGTTTGTACATGAATCGGCATATGAAAAACCATTCACATTATTTACACCTAGCAAAAAATAAATATCTGTGTTTGTAATAAACCATTCCATTTGATTATTGCAGTGTTGGCAAGCACAGAATACATGTATACGCTAGAGAAAAAGAACTATAAAACACAAGAGATTGATATAGAAGGGCTGCCTGTAAGTGGGTCCTGATGATAGCTCTGACAACATCGATAATGACATCTCAGCGAATCGGGAGGAACCAGCAATGCTCACGGCTATAAATTTAGGAAAAGACAATAGGGGGCTGCATAATGTGAGGCAGCTGAGCGGTACTCAGCGATACAATAGTCAGGCGGGTGTCTCATGGGGAAAGCTAAGAGTTTATAAGCTATATTGAGGAAATGCATCATATATAAAAGATTAAAAATCCATTCGGAGACATGTGAAAAAGTTGTATTCAGTGGCACATCCCCACTGGAAATGTAAGTTTTTGGGAAAGTTTTTCTTTTTTGTTCTTAAAACACAAGCACAATTGTATCTATTATTCTAATATCTATTATTGGAATGATTTAGGGACTGTGACAGAGGGAAGAAATATATTTCACACACCTGCAAAATATATATAGATTTTTCTATCCAACCAAACAACAGTGTGGATTGAATTAGTTTGATTACACTGTAAACACATTTTTGGGGGTAGAATCATATTTGTAGTTATAGAATGTTCTGTAGATTAGTTTCCAGACCGGTAAAGGGTCTTTTACACATGTGATGGGACTGTCCCAACATCGCGGCTTCTTGGCAAAACGTGGGGTTGCGGTTGCCGATAGGAACAGCTGAATGGTGGTTGTATCATTACTGAAATGCTTGGGAAATAGAGAATTGCTATTGGGAACGGGAACCTATTTAGATCTGTAATAGATAGCGATATGCTGTTGTGGGTGAGGTGGGTTGAGGTTACACTCAAGAAGGGAGGGTTAAGGGGGGAGGGCAAGGTTAGGGTTAGGCTGTGGAAAATGGAGGGTTAGGGTTAAGGTTAACAGCATCGGCACTCTCTAGAATGGAGACTGACATTTAACTGCCGTAAGATGGTCTGTCGCAGAACAGTCCATTGTAGTGGTAATCCGCACCCTAAAACGTGAAAGTGAAGTGACCCCACTGATAATGCAGAGTGACGTTCCCCAAGGTGCAGAATTTTGCTCTTTTCCTATACTGACAAACCCTTGAAACGCTATAAAATCTCCCTTCTGAAACACTTGCGTAATGCGGGAAAAGCTGCAATCCTCCTGTGCTGGGTGACACTGGGAAGGATTTGGTTCATCCAGATGGCTGTTTGTTATAGATGACGTTATTGATGTCCTCAGCAGAGAAGTTCCCGGGAATTCCAAGCCACGTGGATTCAGTGTCTTGAGTTTACGCTTACTCCTGATTACAATATGGTTGTCAGTCTCCCTGATCAAGCCAACAAATCATAATCATGTTTCATTTTAGGCTACGCCCCAAAAGAGGGATACATTAGTTTACAGTACACTTACCTGCCTGCAGACAGGAGCTCGACACCTCTGAAGAGCAGGACGCTGGATCGTCAGTGATACCTGCTCGACAGTTCAGCGCTCACCCTGGGGCATGTGCTTGACACTTACGGACTAAAGGCGACACGAACAGGTGAGTATTATACTAAATGTTCATTTAATGTTAGTTTTAGGGTTAGGGTTGGGATGCTGTTGGGTGAGGGCTAGAGTTAGGCTGTGGAGAAGGGACAGTTAAGGTAAGGCTGTTGCAAGGGGATGTTTATGGTAAGGCTGCTGTGCAGGGTATGGTTAGGATTAGGCTGAAGTGAGTATACAGTAAGGATTAGGCTGCGGTTAGGGGATGGTTAGGAGAGGGAATGGTTAGGGTGCGGTGAGGGGGTGGTTATGGTTAGAGTGTGGTGAGGGGATGGTTAGGGTGTGGTGAGGGGATGGTTAGGGTGCGGTGAGGGGGTGGTTATGGTTAGGGTGCAGTGAGGGGATGGTTAGGGTTAGGGTGCGGTGAGGGCGTGGTTAGGGGAAGGGGGGGG
>WWET01000835.1:116974-127392 GCA_011038615.1 Limnodynastes dumerilii
TTAGGGTGTGGTGAGGGGATGGTTAGGATTAGGGTGTGGTGAGGGGATGATAAGGGTTAGGGTGCGGTGAGGGGATGATAAGGGTTAGGGTGCGGTAGAGGGATAGTTAGGGTTAGGGTGTGGTGAGGGGATGGTTAGGATTAGGGTGTGGTGAGGGGATGGTTAGGGTGCGGTAGAGGGATAGTTAGGGTTAGGGTGTGGTGAGGGGATGGTAAGGGTTAGGGTGCGGTAGAGGGATAGTTAGGGTTAGGGTGTGGTGAGGGGATGGTAAGGGTTAGGGTGCGGTAGAGGGATAGTTAGGGTTAGGGTGTGGTGAGGGGATAGTTAGGGTTAGGGTGCTGTAGAGGGATAGTTAGGGTTAGGGTGTGGTGAGGGGATGGTTAGGATTAGGGTGTGGTGAGGGGATGATAAGGGTTAGGGTGCGGTGAGGGGATGATAAGGGTTAGGGTGCGGTAGAGGGATAGTTAGGGTTAGGGTGTGGTGAGGGGATGGTTAGGATTAGGGTGTGGTGAGGGGATGGTTAGGGTGCGGTAGAGGGATAGTTAGGGTTAGGGTGTGGTGAGGGGAGGGTTAGGGTGCGGTAGAGGGATAGTTAGGGTTAGGGTGTGGTGAGGGGAGGGTTAGGGTGCGGTAGAGGGATAGTTAGGGTTAGGGTGTGGTGAGGGGAGGGTTAGGGTGCGGTAGAGGGATAGTTAGGGTTAGGGTGTGGTGAGGGGAGGGTTAGGGTGCGGTAGAGGGATAGTTAGGGTTAGGGTGTGGTGAGGGGATGATAAGGGTTAGGGTGCGGTGAGGGGATGATAAGGGTTAGGGTGCGGTAGAGGGATAGTTAGGGTTAGGGTGTGGTGAGGGGATGGTTAGGATTAGGGTGTGGTGAGGGGATGGTTAGGGTGCGGTAGAGGGATAGTTAGGGTTAGGGTGTGGTGAGGGGATGGTAAGGGTTAGGGTGCGGTAGAGGGATAGTTAGGGTTAGGGTGTGGTGAGGGGATGGTAAGGGTTAGGGTGCGGTAGAGGGATAGTTAGGGTTAGGGTGTGGTGAGGGGATGGTAAGGGTTAGGGTGCGGTAGAGGGATAGTTAGGGTTAGGGTGTGGTGAGGGGATGGTAAGGGTTAGGGTGCGGTAGAGGGATAGTTAGGGTTAGGGTGCGGTGAGGGGATAGTTAGGGTGCGATAGAGGGATAGTTAGGGTTAGGGTGTAGTGAGGGGATGGTTAGGGTAAAGGAGCGGTAATGGTTAGGGTAAAGGAGCGGTGAGAGGATGGTTGGGGTAAAGGAGCGGTGAGGGGATGGTTAGGGTTAGGGTGCGGTGAGGGGATGGTTAGGGTTAGGATGTGGTGAGGGGATGTAATAAAAATGTCTATATAAAAATGACTATAAATCCCATATACCACACCCCCAACAGACTACGTCCACATTGCAGAACCACTGACCATTCCAGAATTAAGGCTACAGAGCTGGCAATGCGACCACCTCTAACACTCCCTCCTCCCTCTGTCTGTTAAACCCAGTTCTGTTATTGATGGAAGCGTTACACAAGGAGACACAGGCTACATGGCACCACACATTACATGCTTTGAAAATGTTTATTTTGTACCTTTTTTAAATAGTAATTCATTGTTTGATAATATGGATCTATTGAAAAATGTGGATCTACTATGTCTTTTGTATGTATGATTCTTTCAAAATTAAAGAATTGAAAACAAAATTAGGGACTGATTCCGATTAAAGCTGGTCACACATTATACATTAATCGGCCCAGTTTAGTAGCAAAATAAGACAAAATAAGTAAGGAGATGATAATTAGATTAATGATGCTGTACAGACAATCCAACCACCACTGGGTCAATCCCATCAGAGTGGCAGGAAGAGAGTACCGAGAGAGTAGCAATTAGCAGCGTGTGGGGTCACCAGAGGCACCTAGGCACTGCCAGGACTAATCGCTATGAATTATTAGGGTGGCAGGATGATGTCTCTGTGCCTGTGACCCGTCTACTGCAACTTAGGGCCTGATCCAGACCTACGCCGATGCGCTGTGCTTACTAAAGCACAGGGTATAGGCGTTCACTTACCCTGGCACCCCCCCTTGTGCGGGCGTATGGCCCCTTCCTTACGCCGACTGAAGGCTACCCTAACTTCAGCCGGCGTAAAGAAGGGGCCTATACGCTCGCACAGGAGCGTATGGCCGCCTAGCCCGCTCTCCCACCCTCATTTAACTAGTTCCCCCCGCCCACCTACACTAACCTGTACGTAGGGACGCTGGGGGACGTCCCCTCCAGCGTCCCTACGGCGCTGCTACGGACGCCCGATCCAGGATCGGGCGTTGCCGTAGCAACGCCGGGCAACATCTGCCCGGCGCATGCGCAGATCGGCTGTTTTTTTAGCGCCATTACTAGTCGTGTATTCCCATGTAGTCTCTGGGCACACTAGGCAACGCTTCAACCTGTCACATCTGCTCCAGCCAAACTGGCTTAGCAGTACTAGTAGATGCCACTGCAGAGGATCAGCTGAGCTGTGGCTCCTGAACACACAAGCCGCTGCGGCACAGTTAACCTTATGCAGTGGCTCTTACTTATACTGCTTAACCAATCAGCTATAAGGGACATAACAGCTGTGCGGCTGACCAGGTGAAGAAAGCTCTGCTGCATGGGATTAACTGAGTGATGTATTATGTGTTCTGCAGCCACCAGCATTAAGGTCCCTGATGTCCTAGGCAGCTGCCTAGTTGTAGCACCGGCCCTGTATTTAAGCTCTGTGAATGCAAATCTACAATAAAACTAAGCAGGTGGCTTCAGTAAAAGAAAACTCTTAAATCAACTACATATAAAATACACGGCCATACTGAAATAGCACATAGGAAACTGTTCCAGGCTTTATCACTCAGGGAAATGATTCAGTGATAATATTACACAGCATTATGTGTTTTGTATATATTTAGTTGTTTTTGTTGCATTCACCTTTTTTTAGGTGTACACATTGCTGGTTTTCATTGGCTGATGCACACGGCCAGAGCAGGCACATACATGTGCCTGTAGAGTGTACTCTACCTCTGTCCTCACCTCACTTGCACACAGCTGTAAGGTAGGAGCAATCTTGATCAGGGCTGCCATCAGAAATTGTAAGTCCTGGAACGCTCTGATGCTCTTCCCCAGGTGACGTCACACGTCATGACGTCACATAGAGGTGGAGCAATGCAGACCTGCAAGAGAGGTTCACAGCATGTTGATGTGCGGGGTAGGCTTCTTTTTAAGAAGTCCTTCCTGACCATCGGCCCATTGATGTGCAGCCTGGTACATCTCTCCTGCAGCAGGTATTGACAGTAGGGGACTGGTGGTTGTGACTCATCTGTCTAGTACCACTAAGACATGCTGCTGCAGAGCTGAGGTGAGTATCAGCGCTGGGCCCCCATCTCTTTCAGGGTTCGGGACAAAAATCCTGGTCGTGCCCCCAAGACGACAGCCTAGCTCTTGATAGAAGCTGGGAGACAGTTACAAGGTGAATGATGTGCACTAATTACAATATTACAATGCCAGAAATTAGACATAAGAGCAAAAGCTAGTGGAAATATACATATTGGCAAAACCACTGCAGGGAAAGGCAAATGTAAAGTGTGGAAGCAGAGCTGAGAGGTGGCGTAACACAGCTGAAACTTTTACCCTAAATTACAGCATAAAATGAAAGCTGTTCAGTATTTTTGGGCAATTAACCAGAGATGGCCAATCACAGCTCAGCAGATCCTTTTTAAGAACCAGTGCTGGCTGTAACGTTAAGCTCTCCTGCGTTCACCTTCTTCTATTATCTCTCTTGCTGTGTATTGCAACTTCTGAGTGCCCTTTATCCCTGCCTTCCTGACTCAGTGTTCCTGCCTCTCTTCCTGTACTCCTGCCCTGTGATTCTCATCTGCCCTTCCTCCTGTTGTTGTCCCTTGCCCATTGGTTTATTCTGCATATCTGTGAGTGCTAGCACTTGTTCTGTTTTCATGTTGCCTGTCCAGTCTCTGCTACTTCCACCTTGTGCCCAGTGTGTCTTCATCTTACACAGTATCGTCTTTTCTATACCACTCCTTCTTTTCAGAATTAGTCACTATAACCCTAATTCTATCTCTTGGGGGTCGCTACCTGCTAGGTGTCAGCAGCCCAGACTATCCCTGTCATCAGGAGCTCTAGTGAAGACCAGACTCCGTGCCCTGGTTTGCCACAACCGTGCAGCTGACATGATCTTTCACATCAGCATAGTGCAAACTCCTCTAAAGCCATTGCTTTAGAGGAGCCTCAGAATCCACACAGCATTTGCAATGTGAAAGAAAAAAGAATAAGGGCCTGATTCAGAGGCTGAAAATAAGAACTTAAAGTTACACCTGAGAAAAAACCATGTTGATTTCAGGGGGAGTCAAGTTAATTTTATTCTATGCATGCAGGGAGAATGCTTTGCTTTTACTTATTGCACACAGATACCTGATCAGCTTCACTTTTAAACTGCTAATTAGACTTGAGCAGGGAAACATCACCTTTTAACTATAATACTGTTTTAACAAATGAAATTTGACTCCCCTGAAATCAACATGGTTTTGCCCAGGTGTAACTTTAAGTTCTTATTTTCAGCCTCTGAATCAGGCCCTAAATGTCTAAAAAAAAAAAAGATAAGTTATTAGGTAAAGATTTTAACTAAAGTATTTCTGTACTGACCTAAATACTTGTTACAAGTTTTGACTAATATAATACAGGATGCTTCAGTAATTATTTTGGCTTAGGAACGCCTTGAAAAGATGATTTAGACCCTTAGGGTGACTTGAATTGAGAAAGTTTTGGAACCACAGCAATAATCAAGAGCAATGTATTTTCTCTACATGTAAAAATATAAAATACATTTAAATTGCACCCCTTACATTGCAACATATATCTGCCCAGGTGGATGTTTGCATCTGTTTTTAAGGGGAAAGAAGCCACACATGACCGATATAATGATCCGATTACTGAAACATCTTATAGGGCCTGATCCAGACCTACGCTCATGAAACGCTAATGTGCGTAGCGTATTTACGCCAGCGTGCCTATGATGCACCCCCGTAGGCACTCCCTTTGGTCATACTTAGTTTTGCTTTTTTACACCCCGTAAAACCTACCCGAACTTTTCTGATCATAACCGTGGGCGTCCGTAAGCTCAATGCATAGTTACGACGCTTAGCACGCCCATACTGTACGATTTAAATGCCTCACCCCGCCCTAGGTGCGTAATTACGTATTTCGTAAGGCAGACACACCCCCTCGAATGTTGTTACGAAGCTGTTACACTCAAGGCTCATACGCTCAGAATTTCTGAGCGTAACATCTTCCCCACGCATGCGCAGTAAGTACAAATAGCCGTTTTTTCGCTTACGACCGCCGTAAAAACACACACGAGTGTAGGTCTGGATCAGGCCCATAGTGACCACTTGTGGTGAAAGTACCATGAGTGCAAGTGTGTGACTTCTACGGGTCCTGAAGGTGAACTGCGCCAAACCTACACCCTACAATTAGGGTTTTAAAATAAATTTGTTCCGTAATTTGTGTTCAATCAAACAAAATCATGCCCAATCAAGCATATCATGTCCTGTCCCAGGACGGCCAGCAAATCTCCCGTACCTGGGCTTGAGGCAAATGATTTCATGCAAAAAACTACCTCAAGCCCCAAGTGTTACTAAGGATGGGTGGGATTTGATGACATGGGGGTAGATCCAGAACTACGTTTGCCGTACATTTATTCGCGGAGCGTATTTTCGTGCGCGTAAATTCGTTACACTTCCCTCGGCACACCCCTTGCACAGACCTTTGTCAAGATACGCTTTCCAAACCCTACCTTAACTTTTTCCAATGTAACCGCAGTCATACGCACACGTACGTATAGACTGAATAAATTTACGGAGCTAAGCACGCCCATACTGTACACTTTAAATACAACCCCCCGCCTACTTCACGTATTTCACACATAATTTGGACTAACGTAAAATCGGCACGCCCACACGTAAGTATTTACGTGACACATACGTGAATGGCCCATACGTTCACAATTACACTACGTTAATGTGGGTATTTTCTATGGTGCGCATGAGCAGTGCGTACAAAACAGCGATTTTATGTCTCCGCCACGCGTAAATTCTCTCCAAGGTGTAGTTCTTGATCAGGCCCATGATGTTCTGTAGTAACCCTATGAATGGCAGACTTGATCAAACGGGATGGGACTTCAGGTGGGATTTGCATAAATCACACCCTCAAGCCTGACCTCTATGCCTCATTGTGCTGTGCTTTTCCAAAACCCACACACACTGCACTTCATATTCCAGCCAATACCATTTCAAAGCCCCTTAAAATTTAGTATTTAAAATGTTTGGGAAACATTTGGTTGCACTTTAGGAAGTTATCCAGAGATGTGTCTAAAGGTGCATACACACTATACAATTATCTGGCAGATATCTGAAAGATCTGGCTGTTGGAATGAAAATGTGTTAATGAATGAGAGCAACTGACAATACTATTTGCTCTCATCTACTACCAGATTTTCATTCCAACTGCCAGATCTTTCAGATAATCTGTCAGATAATTGTATAGTGTGTATGCACCTTAAGTCAGCAAAATGCTTATAACTACAATCCTTTTAGCTTTCACCAGGGTTTGCAGTTATAAGGCTACGCTAGTACCAGGTACCAGGTGTAGAACCCCTTACACCAGGAACATATAACATTCAGTCATTGCCCGGGGACACGCTGTTTGGCTTAGGTTGTATTTCCGATCCCCTTTTCCACCGTTTGGCAGATGGGGATTTCCGCAATAGCTAAATAACTGAATTTTCATTTTCAGGTTAAATCCTTTTAATCCTGAAAATTCCCCTTCCATACGCTCAGTGCCGGTAGAAATAACGCGTTGTGGGTTTTGTATCACCCAGCCGGGAAGGTGCTGGCGTTGGCATAACAGAGCCCAGCAAACAATTCTACCCAAACACAATGTCCAGAGACATCTCAGCGTCGCCCGTCGCGCCCTGTCTGCCAGTGTCCACCCCCCTATCAGTGCAGGAAGAGATAGAGGAGACTGACATCATCGTCTTTATAAGGGAGGAGGGTAAATCCTCAGCGGGACGTTCCGATATCAGCCCGGCAATCAGTGTTATTAAGTCATAGGGCCAGATTTACTAAGCTGCAAGTTTGGAAAAAGTGGAGATGTTGCCCATAGCAACCATCAGATTCCAGACCCTCCAACATGACCCATTCCATTAGGTACAATATGCTCCGCTCCTGAGCTTCCAACTGTCACTCACCTGGTGAAATGACTTAACTGATATTCAAAAAACTATTTATTTCTTCAACAAAGGTGGTTACCATAGTAACTGACAGATGGAAACTAAGAAGCAGAGTATTTTGTACCTAATGGAATGGGTCACGTTGGAGTGTCTGAGAATCTAGCTGACATTCTCTAGTATGTAACAGGAAACTGAGAGCTAGAATCTGATTGGTTGCTATGGGCAATATCTCCACTTTTTCAAACCCGCAGCTTAGTAAATCTGGCCATTTTTAGAGCTGCGATTCTCAGCTTCTGTGCTTTGTTCCAGTTCCCATCTATGGAATCCGGTCCAGGACACTGACCAGTCCCACTGTATCCTCATCCCCCTCTCCCTATTCCTCTCTCCACCTTCATCCCCCCCTCTCCTTATTCCTCTCTCTACCTTCATCCCCCCCTCCACCCTTGTTATGGTGCTGCTATTATCATACACTCCTCAATCCTGTTACCTGTGTGTTACCCCTGTGCCCCCCTCTGGTATAGTTACACACCTGTGATATCATCAGACATTCCCGCTCTCTATATACTGTATATTTATTACATATTATTATAATGATTTTCACATCCATTTGTTACATCTTCCATCCAGTCTCCAGCATCATTTATCAGACTCACCCTCTGCCATCTGTTATCACTCATGTTATTATACTCACCCTCTGCCATCTGCTATCACTCATGTTATTATACTCACCCTCTGCCATCTGCTATCACTCATGGTTATTATACTCACCCTCTGCCATCTGCTATCACTCATGGCTATTATACTCACCCTCTGCCATCTGCTATCACTCATGGATATATATATATATATATATATATATATATACACACACACACAAGTGCTAAATGGTCAGGTAAACTATGTTCAACTCAGTTCAACTAAAAGATATATATTGATTAAAAAGCAAACCAATGATGTTAAGAGGGTGCAAACCAATAATAATATTCATTAGTACATTAGCAACATGCTGGAGGGATTGTGCATTAAACCCTGCAAAAAATAGTGTCTAGGTGTGTGTTAATCATGTAACAGAAAGAGAAACTAGATAGCAAAGTAGTTGTAAATGGGGTAGATGAATGTAAGCTGTAGGTTCTGCAAGTTGGGAAGCTTGTTAATTATTTTTTTAAGCTTGAATAGCAGTGGACACAATATGCTCAGACATATCTTTAACTAGGGTTATATATTTTTAAAGGGTGATAGTTGACTGTAAATAAAAAAAAAATAAACATTTGAATTATGCAAACTTGTATAGTCTTCTGCATTACACCTCTGTCCATATGAATCACTATGTGTTTCTTACGACTGTCTATTTTCAGTACATCCTATCCAACGTTACGACGCAGTTGGAACAGCAGATTTGCAATTCCAATCCGCAAAAACTCTGGATCAGCCCCTATATGTAGTCACATAAATTATTGTGAAAATATGGTCAAATATCCAATGTTTGGTGAGGAATGAGTGTAGTTGTCTAGATAAGGAGCACATTAACTTGACTTCATATCATATTAACCCAGTGGTACAAGTAGCTTTAAATAACTGGGATTATCGTTTACAATGATCTCATCTATCTACAAATGCACCGCGATGATATTTTCTATTATTTCTCCAAATCCTCCTGTATATTACATTTTGAGCATTTTCAGCTTTCTTCAGCAGCTGAGTAGGTCAATTGGTTCTGTTTTCCTGCAGATCATATCTTAAAGGTACTATGTATTAACTCACCTGTCCTTGTGCTGCACTAACCCTGTGGTCAGCCATAAAAACTTCAGAATAAATCAGCTCACGATCGTGTGACAGGAAAATGTGGATGGCGGACATCTGCCGGCAGGTGGCGCTGCAGGTCTTCTGTTTGTCAATGTGGTAGATTGGAAACACTGTTCCCTTCCCCCTTCTTGTTCCAGGAGTGCGTCCAAACTGCTTCCAGTGTCCTCTCTATGTCAGCCTCCTGCAGAGATGGCACTCTCACCCCGTGCTCCCTCTAAATAGATCTGCCCTTTGCTATAGTCAGACAGGGCATGTAAAGAGGGATTTTCCCCGTTGTCAGACCATCTAGATATCAAGAGAGACAACCTGGGACTCTCCAGCTGCTGTAGAACTACTGGTCTCAGCATGCCTTAGCAGTCTCAGGAGAGCTGGAGGGTCACAGGTAGTCTTAAAGCCTGAGACAGTGAGATGAGCAGTAGCAGAAATAACGTGCAACAATTTGGCTAAATGACATGATTGCGGCACAATAGTGATTTAATTCACTCCAGATTAATGCACAGTAACAAATAATTGTAAACCGATTATTCCATCCAGCAAGTGTTGCATTAGAAGGAGGACTGTGTTATAACACTGGTAGGTAGCTGTTGTGTCAGTAATAACTAGTGCCCCATGTGTTGTCATATCCCTGCTGGGTACAGTGCAATGGTCACACTTTCTCCCCCTCTGGGAATAGTAACCTGCTGAGATGTGCTGATTCTGAACCTAGAGAGGTCATCCCCATGTCCTGTGTGTGACATCTGCGTGTCCTGTGCAAACCACACTCATTTCATAGCTCACTTTCCTAGGCTTGGGAGATAAGTGCTGTCTGTGCTGCTTTTATAGAAATAGATGTGTCATAAAATGCTAGAAATATAAAGAAATATTAAAACCTATAGAGTTCTGGGTCCTAGGATATATAATTAAATGGAACAGCCATTTTATTAAACTGATTTTCTTGCAAAGCGTTGTGCATTATGTTTAAACATTAATAAGTACAGTGTCAGTATATTACTCACCTGTGTCATATACCAATGATTTATCAAATTATGTATGAATAAGTTTATATATATATATATATGTGTGTGTGTGTGTGTGTGTGTGTGTGTAGTAGTAGTAGTATATTTAGTAGTTTATTAATTAGTATATATTATGTAAGTATATTTAATAGTATTTTAGTATATATTATATATTGTTTATTTAGTAGCATATTAGTATATATTATTTATAGTATATTTAGTAGTATATAGTATATTTAGTAGTATATATTATATAGTATATTTAGTAGTATATATTATATATAGTATATTTAGTAGTATATATTGTATATAGTATATTTAGTAGTTCATATTATATAGTATATTTAGTAGTATATATT
>WWET01000835.1:158855-170493 GCA_011038615.1 Limnodynastes dumerilii
CCCTCCCCTTCCATTACTCTAACCCTAACCCAACCCTTCCATTGCCCTAACCCTCCTCTTCCATTACTCTAACCCTGACCCAACCCTTCCATTGCCCTAACCCTCCCCTTCCATTACTCTAACCCTAACCCAACCCTTCCATTACTCTAACCCTCCCCTTCCATTACTCTAACCCTAACCCAACCCTTCCATTACCTAACCCTCCCCTTCCATTACTCTTACCCTAACCCAAACCTTCCATTACCCTAACCCTCCCCTTCCATTACTCTAACCCTAACCCAAGCCTTCCATTACCCTAACCCTTCCATTATTCTAACCCTAACCCGATCCTTCCATTACCCTAACCCTTCCATTACTCTAACCCTCCCCTTCCATTACTCTAACCTTAACCCAACCCTTCCACTACCCTAACCCTTCCATTACTCTAACCCTAACCCAACCCTTCCATTACCCTAACCCTCATTTCCCCGCAGCCTAACTCTAAGACTCCCCTCTCCGCTGCCTGAACCTAAGACTCCCCATAGATTCATACTCACCTGTCCTGTCGGAGCGGTGGGTCTGCGTCGGTGCGACAGGTCTGCTTCAGGCGGCGTTTCGGAATGAATGAATGGTAAGTATATCAATCGGCACACTTGCCTGTTCATAAAAAAAATTCTAAATAGCGCCATTTTCGAATTAGAGACATGCAAAAATCAGCCTTCGCCTCTAAGCGGCCTCGTAAATGGCATTTTTGCAGCGGCGGCTGACACCACTCCATCCCTTCCCTCTCTCAACACTCCACTCAGAACGCAAGCCGCTGCAGCTCGAGTTGCGCTCTGATCTAATTTGGTCGTGACGAGAACGCACATTATGAAATCACAAAGAGAAGGTTCACGTCAGCTGGTGTACGCTCACCTTTTTATCTTGGCACGAGTGCTGAGCACTGCATAACCGCTCAGCCGCTATCAGCTGTTTGCACATGTGCAGTGTGGTTGGCGACCTGTGTGGCTGTCTGCCTTTGGACTGAAACCTGTGAGTCCAAAATGAATTTATGTCGAGTGTTTTGTGAGTCACTGCACATTTGTATGTTGTAGAAGTCACTGAATGCCAGGTCCTTGAAGTATGTAGGCCTACAAGAGACTTTTCTAATTTCCTGAAGCCAGCCTGAAAAAGTACGTCTTTTCTAACACTTTCAGCCATAAGTCTATAAAAAAAATTCAAAGGCGTTCTAAGTAGGAATATGAGCTCTAAGCAATGTTCTAACACTCGGCATTGCTTCATTACTGCACAAAGGAGCGGAACTTACCCTAAAAGCCAGCACGATTTGAGAATCCTAACTGGCACTAGCTAAGCCTGTCACTGGAATATTAATTGGAAATTCTAATAAATGACATCTGCCTCTTTCATATGTGCCACTGAATTTCAAACAACCTTCAAGCTGGATGTGGAATACTTTTCTGAGCCAATGTGGGCAGCTTTAAGACATTTAATAACCTAAAATGTAATTTTCACATGCAGGATTTGGCAATCCAAGCAAGGGTACAGAAACTTGTTTTCCAATGCTGAAAAGCGCTTGTAAATCAACACCAATGCTAAGAACAGTTTTATGTCTACTTAAATAATCCAAGTTTACTTTTTAATGTGTGTAATGCATAAGGAACGAGATCTTTAAAACACAGTTGTATGGGTGCTGTAGAGCCATGAAATTGAATAAAAATCTTTTATTCCAACAGCTCAACTGTAGCTTATATTTATACTGAGAGATAAATACGGAAAATTGTGATTGACTAACAATTAATATTCTTTTTAGTCTAATTTAACCAGATGGGGGAAGAGGGGGGTGTTGACTAGAATATATTGCCAAAAAAAGCACAACAAAGTTATACACATCAAAAACTCAAAGACTGCATGTAGTATTAATGTACCAGATATTTAATATTAAGAAGTGAGTGGACTAATATTTATTAACAGGTTTTTATATAGCGCCATTAGATGACGTAGTGCTTTACAGAGAATATTTCACATTCACATCAGTCCCTGCCCCATTCGAGCTACATATTAAGACTAACACGCACACACACACACACACACACACACAGACAGACTAGGGTTAATTTATTCAGAGCCAGTTAACCCACCAGCATGTTTTTGGCATGTGGGAGGAAATCGGAGCACCCCGAGGAAACCCACGTGGACACGGGGAGAACATACAAATTTCACACAAATAAGGCCTATTCCAAATGATTTATGTGAAAGGTGACTGATGTGGGGGAGTGTATTACTCTTAGTAGTGCGTAGCTTAGGTATGCTTACCTACGTAAAACAATCTTTAGTCTGGATCAGGCTCTATGAATGTATAGTCATCGTAATGTATAGTCACCGGTGTCTTAAAAGTGGAATAAACAAAGAGAAATGTGTGGAATTGCTTTCGTAATACAGCATGGTTTGAAGTTATGATGTATATCAATGACTACCTATCCTCTTTAAAGACTGATGTAAGGTGAATGGTCAAATGGTTCTCAAGTATACTCATTTATTGTACCAGGCTCAGTGTTACATTTTCTACTCCGAGTATGCTAATGTGACAGCTGTTTCAGCATATTACCTTAGTCATAGGAGATGAGGTAGCACCATACAGCATGCAATGGTCCGGGCATATGTGCTAGCCAACACGAAAAGAAGAGTTGCTATTAGCAGGTGCATCCTTGCTCTTAGTTCTGGCTGGCCTGTGATCCCTGGCTGCCTGTCTTGCTCATTTGGTGAGTGTGGCCATACTGGCAGCAGTCATGTGATTGCCGTGCTCCAATGATGTGTTTTCAGTTTCCCTAGGCCTCCCAAGTCAGCCTATGGTCTTCCAGCGCTCGCTATTTAGTACTACATGTGCACCGTTTCTGGTTCCTGAGTCTCTCCCTGTGAATTCTCTGTTTTTCCTGTGACCTTTGTGATTGTTGCTCTGCACTACAAGCACCAGCAGTACCAGCATTAGCTTGTGTGCAGTTCTCAGCCATTGCTATGCACTACAAGCTTCAGTATTTCTCCTGCAGGCCAGATCGCAGTTCTCTTCATCGTCCTCCATGACCAGCTTCAGCACTTCACCAGCAAGTCTGGGTGTGGACCCCACCCAGCCCTCTGAACTCTACTTCTGCAACTCTAACTATAGTGCTGTTCAGTTTGCCCAAACTCCTTAGAAGCTCTGTCTCTCCTTCTCCTCCTGATACTCCTACCCAGGTCCTCTGACTCTCACTGGTCTCTCCCTCCTCATGACCTCTTAGTGCCCCAGCCAATGAGCAATCCCTACATCAAAGCCCCACGGCTTCTACTGTCTACTGATAACCCAGGGGTCCCTGATCTAGATCCCAAATTCCATGACGGTGATCTAATTGAATAGTGACAAGCATCGAAGAAGCCACTTAAACAAGTATTGAGACGATTCTTGTATTTTCCTACTTTGATTGTCTTTACTAATTGTCATCTGTAGCAATGACAGAAGAATATGAAAAATTACTTTACGTTTTGAAAAGTTTAAGACATGTATAAGTCAAAAAGTAAAAATCGACTCTGAATAAAGAACTATGAGTTTTTCTTTTGACGGTGGAAATATAATAACAATAATTCTGTTGCGGTAAAGGAAAAATATAAAGTGGTAAAGGTTAATATGTTGTTAACGTCTCGTCAATTGGATAAGTAACATAATATAAACTTTTCCTTCCCTCGCTTCTAAAACCACACATGAAAAATGAGTATTCAGGAATCACGGTCCACTTCGTAACGCAGCACAAGAGGATCATATTAACTGACCACTATGTCGTCTAGATTTTTCCTTTCACCTTGTAATTTAATGGTATAAGGTATAAAGTGGATTATTTTCCTGATATATATATATTTTTTTTTACCTTTCTTTTGGTTTCCATGGCTCAATCAGCACTGCCACATTCCTCACCGGAGGGGAATGATTTAATGGTGGTGCTGCTGACATCTGCTAATGGCAGCCTGAAAGAGACGAATAGGAGGGAGACTGTTAGTTTCTCAGGTTAAACAGTTCAGTTATTCTGTGGTCAAGATAATAAAACCCAAACCTATGTTTTTCTTTCTTCAGAGCTAAAGCCATCTCCATTACACTTTTTACACTTTAGTTTTAGCCTATAAAATTACATTTTTTCCATTTAGCAGCTTCATAATCGGATACACGGGATTACTACACTAATGCTTGGCTTTCGGGGATGTATGTGAAAATGTGTACTTTATTTAGAGATCATGTTAGCAATGTTTTGAATTCATAAGTCTACTTCTCTCGAGATCCATTTCTCCAAGTATGTCTATGCCATGTGTTAAATTCATGTTGGATATACATATAAGGTTTATCCTAACCTCAAGTTAATGGATTCTTAAGACTATCCAGAAAAACTAAGGTGTTATATTTAACCAAAGGTGTATACAGATCCTCAAACATGACCACTTCCACGAGGTACAAAATACTCTTTTCTTGAGCTTCCAGCAATTGGTTACTATGGTAACCATGTGAGTTGGAGAAAAAAATTCAAATATCAGTTCATTCATTAAAACCAGGTAAGTGTGTTAGATGGAAGCTCAGGAGCAAAGTATTGGTGGAATGGGTCATGTTGGAGGGTCTGTGTATATAAAATGGAGCTTCTAAAGAGGAAAGGGAGAGAGGATGTCCATCAGATTATAGCTCTCATTTACCATTCACATTCTAGAAAATGATAGCTAGAATCATGGAACTGGATAATTACTTTGAGTTAAGTTGGTTGAGATTCCGAGTAGCAGTTTGATGAAGTAGCATTGTATAACAATGTATTGCTCCTCCTGATCAGTAAGCCACCAGAAAGCATGAAAGCATGTTGGTGTTGCCCAAACCGGCTTCCATAAAGCTCAAGATTCTGAGCCAATGCAGACAATGCACCCAACAGAGACATGGTAGCATAGGTGAAGTCAAGAACAGAAGTGCTGGAGCTGGTCTTCATCATTCCTTGGTTCTCCAAGCCCTCCAGGCCATCAGACAGTAGAAGAAGCCTCAACAGATCCTGGAACCCCTAATGAAGTTTTCTCTATGGAAGCTCCATTAAATATACCTTTGATTTTTGTTTTGCAAAGAGGGAGCTGGACAAAGACCCCATATAGTTTATATTTAACTTGTATTTGTAGAATTTTTACTTGTATATTTGCTATTTATAATTGTTTTTACACAGTTATTAATGACTTGCTGCACGAGTTGACTTTTAACAAGTGGCAACCTCACCATATAGAACATTTAATACTTTGTCATCTATTGTGGGAAGCCTTTAGCTTGTTGCGTCTATCACTCTTTTGCGTCTTTGGGGCATTCCGCTCCACGAGACTGAATTGCATATCCTCTATGATGTCTGAAGAGGTGGAATGTGGGAGAGACCTGATGGAAACCCAAAGGACCGGGTCCAGACATAATTGGTGATTCTGTACGTTAGTCTCCGCAATGCAAGCTAACATACAAAATTGCTATCTAGAGTTCTGCACGCAGGAAAACAGAACATTCCCCCTACACCTTTACCAGGAATTTCCTGGCTCTGGAACCTACCTTAAGTATTCTGCAAGCATCTCGGTGCATACAAAATACTGATTCATACGTTAAGGCTTAGCCAAGTCCTTTCTGTACTATTTAAATACCTATGCCTACGTACCGTGTATGAAATACCCACCCCTGTGCTGAGACATAATTAAGCACAAAAAGCAGCATCCCAATTGGAAATGACTTGTACTGTACTCGCACAGTACAATCTGACAGGCTACTGATGCACGCTGTGTACATAACACTTCTGTCTTTATTAAGTCTTCCCGTAGTTTTCGTACCGGTGATGGACAAACTGATACACCTGGATGGATACCCTTCTACTGCATGTTAATTCTTAAACAAGTGTTAAAAGAAATAACAAACAAATATGACATTAATGCAGAAAGTAGCTGAGAAATGTGATTGATGACTCTAAGCAATGTATTTGGGGAATGGTTGGGAATACGAAGGGCTGGATTCAGAGTTAAGTAAGTGCTTGAAATTACTCCTGGGCTAAACCATGTTGATTGCAGGGGAGTCATATTTCATCTGTTGCAAACAGTATTGGAGTTGAGAGGTGATGTTTCCTATCCCAAGTCTAAATAACAGTGTGATAGTAAAGCTGGTCAGTATCTGTACAGTGTGATAGTAAAGATGGTCAGTATCTGTATGCAGTAAGTAATTCAAAGATATATCCCTGCATGCAAACAATTCAATTTTCTTGACTCCCCCTGAAATTAACATGGTTTAGCCCAGAAGTAACTAATTTGAAGCACTTACTTAAGTCTCGATCCAGCCCAAAGTTTCCATCTGATAGTCTTACTGTGGGAACCGGCTCTATTGCCATTATGTTTTATGTGTGATCGTATCCCAAAGCAACAGATACGTAGGCCCACAATATCCATGCTTTTGTGCTCAGATAACCACTACCGTTGCACGGATAGACTTCCAATAGCCAAAAGGGGGCATGTCAGTGCTGTACATTGCAATAAAAAGGCACATCTATGTAACTTACACTATCCCAGCTTTTCTGTTGGAAAGTTTGATGTGTTATTCCTCTTAAGTCTGGATGAGTGTAACTATCACCGAATTTACTGTCAAAATTATTACATTATTACATCTCCTTTGCACTTATTATTTGTTAAACTTTTTGCCAATCACATGACTTTCCCTTTTCCAGACACTTCCTGGTTCTACTGATCATGTGTTTCACACATCACTTTCTGGCTCTGGTTGTCATGTGACTTCAATCCCTATTTAAACCCCCTTCTCACTGCTTCCTGTGTCAGAGCAACAGGTAACATTAACCTGTTGACTCAGTGTCCTCAAGTTCTCTTGTGTGTCTTGGGATTCTTGAAGATTTTTCTCCTGGATTCCTGTTCCTGTATATTGCTGCATTGCACTCATGTATTTATACCGCATTTGGTTTTCTCTCCACTGCACTCAGACCCTAGAGCTGTCCAGAGGGCTGCAACCTGCTGTTTGTGGGCAGCCAAGCCCAACCCCACCATCTAAGGCCCTGATGAAAATCTGGTCAATAGTTAGACTTCTCGCCTCTGTTCAGTGCACAACTGGTCTGTGTGTGAAGCGTAACAATGGGTCACATGCATTGAATGGAAAAGCATCTGCAATCCAAACTGAACACTTTCAAAACAGAACAAAAGTGGAACTCTGAATATAACCCAGAATGTGTCATGGACCAGCTGAAGTCATTAGAGAAGGCATTTCCTGCCCAAAGGCACATCATTAGCAGAACGGGCATGCCACAGAGACTGCTTTGGAAACATGTCGACTAAATGAGTGTTGGTTTAGCACCTATATTTCTCCAAGTACTATGTGTGATTAAGTGACATGTCAGGAGATAGAGTCAACATTATGCGCAGCTATGGCCTGCTTGTCAATAATGACTCTCCACTGTGGAGTCACAATTCACCAGGACTTACTTACAGAAGGGTTTGGATAACTAATTGTTACCACTATTAACAGTGTGTAGGCTAAGAAAATGTAAATAACATATATATTGAATAACGTATATATTTCATTAACTGTATACAAAATGTCACATGGGCTGGTTGCTAAGCCAAAGTTTTGCTTAATATGTACTTCATCCAACAAATGTAAATTAAGCATTTTTAATGTTTATTATAGCTGTATAAACTAAAAGCTTTTCAGACCTGGGTCAAAAGCCAATTCTAAAGCGTATGTTATTGAGAACATTATGGCAAAAATCCTGCTTACTGCTTTTCATATTGCCAACACATTACTACTGAAAATCCCATCATGCAACACTCCAGAAAAACATGTGGGTACTTAAGCAATACTTTCATATTGTTGTTATTTTAGCTATAAAATGTAGGATGATTGGGAAGTCATTTATAAGGGGCCAGTTCCTTTTGGGTATAAATCATACATTTTCTGTATGTTTGTGTGAAAACAAGGCAGAGTTTGCCTTGAAAAAACATGGAGGTAAGTGGTGTACTGGCTGATTGGCTGGTGCGAGGGAGATGAATAATGACCAAGCATGTGATGAAATTGAATGGATGAAGGGAACACGTTGGACATAAGGAATTTTTTACACAAAATGCATGCAATTAAGCACAGAAGAACAGATCCAGAATTCCAAAAAGGGGGCCGAATGGAAAGCACCTACATTGTGTGGGTATACATGTGTGCGCCATACTTCCAGTACTTATCCGGATCCTCAGAATACAGTATTCTGTACTGGAAGTCTATCCGAAGGCGGGATGAGACACAGACAGTGCTTATGTTAATAGGTGAGGGTAAATATGTAAGTAGTACAGAGAGGTAATGCTAAGCACCCACTGTACTATCTGTCCCCATTTACCTTGTGTATATAGAGCTGTTTTGCTGCTAGGCTGCCTCAGGTTTAAAAGGCACTTTTTGACACTTCACCTTTGCCAGTGATTGCATTAGCATGTTGCACTGGTGTCCTGGTTCCTGAGGTCTTGTTGCTGTATACTGTGGATTCCTGTTCGGATTTCTGACACTTTCAAAAGGTTAATGCTCACCTCGATACTTAGTATTGTTCCCGACAGCACCCGGCACTGACGGAATTTCTGCCAGCAACCATCTGCTCATCCTGGACTCTTCCTGGGAGCGCCCAGCTGCAAATCCTGGTTCCTAGTCCTGGCAGCATCTCCCCATATATTTCTGGCTGTTCTTCTGTGTCCCTGATTACCTGTCTAAATGCCAAGTGCCCAGAGTTTCATTCCTGACCCCTGTGTCTCTAACACTGTGTCGCTGTTCACATCCCACTCCATCTGCTGACTTCCAGTGGTGCATCATCTGTTACCGTGTTGTGGTGTAGAGCTTTTCCACGTCCACTTCAGCCAACATCCTGACTATCATATTCACTGTACTCCAGTGAGAACTTACTCCAAATTTACCTATTGAGTGCTGTATCTAGCCAGGAATCCAGAGGGGCTGTGGGCCCATCGCAATGGAGAAGGATTTTGTTGGACTTAATACTCTGCTGCTGCTCACTGTTACTTGCTGCCTGTATCAAGTGGCTATTGGGACTTAATCCTGCACCATACATTGGCATTTTTATTACTAATCTGAAATACTCCTGCATGTATTCAGACATTTGAACCTGCATATATTATTCCATACATTGCTCTGCATTCCTGACGTATTGATTCATCTATTGATTCTATGATTCATAATAAAGACATTTTCAAACAGCATATCTGGAATTCCTGATCAATACCTAGCAAGCATTAGCTGGCTGTGGAAATACATCTACTCATTTAGGGTAGATTTTTATTTATTTAGTTTAAGGGGATATTCAGTTTGGACAGTTCCGTGATCATGTTTATTTAAGGACATTGGGCCAGATCCTGAGCTAAGTACGCTTATGCAGTAAATCCATTACGTACGTTAGTAGTTACACTATGAAAAGTTAAGGTAGGGTTTGGGCAGCGTAACACGGCCAAAGTACATACGAGCGAGGTTAGTGCCTAGAAATTAATGTAACTAGCCTGTAGGTCTGGATTTACCCCATTATTTATGTACAGTAGCAATGTTACCATTCTTCTATATTAACAGCCCCCTCCCTTACGCTGCCTTATAAGGGGTGTGATTCGCTGCTACAATAACCTTAATTGCTCCCGATTGCACCCCGGCAGTGAAATGGCTACAGCGCTGCTCTTTCATCTGTTTCCTCTGAGTGTGGTTATAGTGCCTGGGGGATATTCAAAGATTCTAATAGCAACATGTACTTCCTCTAACCATAACCCTTCCTGTCCTGCAGCCTAACCCTAAACAAACCTTTCCTGTCACGCAGCCTCCTAACCCTAAACACCCCCCCCCCCTTAGCAGCCTAACCTTAACCCTTAATGTCCTGCTGCCTTACCCTTAACTTCCCCTAGTAGCAGCCTAACCTTAACTCTCCATGTCCTGCTGCCTAACCCTAACCTTCCTCACTTTACCCTTCCTCAACCTAAACCTAACCTTCCTTATCTAGCAGCCTAACCATAACCATCCATAGTACCCAAGCAAATCTATAATATGCAAAAAGGAAGAAGGTTCTAGGTAGAAGCTCAGTTTTATTAGGCTGTGAAATATAGAACCTTCTACATTATAAACCTAAACACTAGCATACCTCCATCTGAGGAACATAGTTGGTAGATAAATAAAATGAAGAGCCAATAGGACGATGCCAGATTGTCACATGTCTGAGTCACTCTACCTTATTCAGACAAATTGTCAGACCTCAGGATCAATGCCACTACTTTCAGTAGCTCTTAAAGGTTAAGTTTCCAGAGCTCAGCTTATTGGTAGATTGCCAGGCTATCTTGGCGTCAGAGACCTTACCTTATACTTGTTCCTTCTATAATGTATGTTGCTCTTTGCTATCCTACATTCCTTGCAATATGAACTGTGCTTTGAATAGCAACAATCAATCTCAAATGCTACTTAAGGGTCTCTATTACATTTATTCAACACCTGTCGGCTGCAATCAGAGATGCTGCTTTTTATGTAAATCGCCCTGGTTAGATACAGATGCATACAAATGTCCAGCGTCAGACAGTATGGAAGCATGATGGATGGCCCAAGAGAAATAACCAACGCAGGAGATGATTTTGGACCATGTGTTCATTCTAAATGTCGGTTGCTGCATACCAAAGGACTGTTAAGTAATGCAGCAGTTTGTGACCCGCATTTGACAGTAATCTCTGGGCTGTAGGCACAAGTCCAACAGAAGCAATTTGCCTTTTGGAAAAGACACAGGCTGCTTAGCCTCCAAAGAAGAATGTGTGGCGTGGAATTCTCAGGCTCCTTTCTGCACGAACTTTTCCAACTGACGGCATGAGAGTCTTCTTTCAAATGGGCTGGTGTAATATGTCAGATGGCAGGAATTTTGGATGTGGTGCAAGTGCCAGATTATATTTGGGGTTCTAGGCTAATTCAAACTAAGCTATGGACTGATTCCACTAGGACTAGTACACGCTATAGTTTTTAAATATTAATCAGATAAGCAAATATATCAGATATTGATTTAATAAATATCCTAAAACATTATAATCCGTTATATCCCATTGATCACCCTTTTACATAGGTTCAATCATCAAACATATACTCTGGAGAACTTGTGAATGACATGACTTTACATAGCAATCCATTACATGACACCATAGTCTACAAGTAAAGTAACACCCGTATACACTCAAATTTATTTTTATTAAATCGGAATATATTTTTACATAAAAAAGTCAACAACAGTCACTCAAAATGTGCATTTATTTCTATGAAAACAAATAGGATATGGAGCTAATTGGTCTAGTTGGAGCTAGTTCTACCTCCGAGAAGGACAACCTCTCAATCATTCATTTTCCGGTAAGTCTACTTCTCCATTCCCACATTTGGTGGTAGGACTACTCATTCATGACAATTAGTCAAAGGACTAACTCTCATTGGGCCTGATCCAGACCTACGCCCGCTGTCGCTGTAAAGCCGATCTGCGCATGCGCCGGGCAGATGTTGCCGGCGTCGCTACGGCAAAGCCCGATCGAGGATCGGGCGTCCGTAGCAGCGCCATAGGGACGCTGGAGGGGACGTCCCCCAGCGTCTCTACGTTCAGGTTAGTGTAGG
>WWET01000835.1:170561-203777 GCA_011038615.1 Limnodynastes dumerilii
CCTTCCTTACCTGAAGTTAGGGTAGCCTTCAGCCGGCGTAAGGAAGGGGTCATATACGCCCGCACAGGGGGTGTGTCGGTCAAAATGAACGCCGATACGCTGTGCTTTAGTAAGCACAGCGCATCGGCGTAGGTCTGGATCAGGCCCATTTACCCTAGTTGGTGATAGGACTATCTTTCATTCTCCATATTTTGCACTAGGAGTACGCCTCATGCGCCAAATTTGTAGGTAGGATTACCTATTCATTCAATTGCAGTACTATCTCTCATTTACTAAATTTGTTGATAGAACTAATTCTCATTATAGGAAATTCCTCTCATTCCCTACATTTCATAATAGACCTACCTCTAATTTCCCAAATTTTGTGGTTGGACAACCTCTTATTGTACCATATTCACAGTTAAGAATCTGCTGCCATTTGTGTGCATATTTTTAAGAACGGGTAAGCTACACATGCGTAGTTCCCTATTTTTCGAAATCTATGTAGGATTTAGCAAAGGAGATCCATTTAGAGAAATTCTCAACCCTACTCTTAACAAGATAATTAAGAAGAGGTATGCCAGGCCAAGTTAAGAAGGAAGTTAAGATAAGTGGGTGTGGGGAGGCATTTAAATGTGGCAAACAGGTCGCGGTACATGCTTACTTTAGAAACTTAAGAACAAACATACGCATGGGAAGATAAGGCAGTAAAGAACATGAAAAACGAGGGCATGTCAGGGAGTTGCCAAGCATCGTAGGTGCGTATAATTGCAAACTTATCTCCTTAACTGTGAATCAAGTCCAATATCTACATTTGGCGATATGACTGTCTCTCATTCCCCACATGTAGTGGTAGGTCATTTGGTGGTAGGACTATCTTTCATTTATCACAGTTGATCGTAGAGCTACATGTCATTCCTCACAGTTGGTAGTATGAATAACAACCTTGCATTTCCCACTTGCGGACAGATTTACTAAGCAACCAATCAGATTCTAGCTCTCACTATCTTTTTACATACTAGAGAACGTCAGCTAAAATCTGAATGGTTGCTATGGGCATCATATCCACTTTTCCAAACCCACAGCTTACCCATAGCCATAATTGGTAGTATTAATGACAACCTTGAATTTCCAAGATAAGTATATGTATAGATGCCATTAGCCATATTTGGTGGTATGACCAACTAAAGTTATACGACCAACTAAGGTGTAAAGGCTACAACTACCTTGACACTAGAGAAACCTGCTGCGTATTTTAGAGGCAGGTTAAACAATGGACCAAATCAAAACTTTCTACAAATGGGTGTTTTCCAATCTCTAGGATCAGAAAATGGCCACTTTTGGAAAGTGATTCTGCTTTGTGGAAGGGGGAATACTTGTAAATACTACATTAAGGGCAGGCTTCAGCCTTTAAGCACAATCCAGACTTCTGCTCCATTCCCATTTTACTCGGGGCGGCGCAGAAATTTTTAGGTAGGCATCACCTGGCAGAAATACTCATGAGTGCCCCCACCTCTCGTATGGATTTCTGGATGCGGTGGGAATCCATCATTGGACCACCGCTACCTCTGACCGCAGTGATATCCGCTCCAATGTGAATTACCAAACTGGATAATATACTGCCACTCTGGGCACAAGACCAGCAAAAGAATTTATACCGTGCTTCAATGCTTGAAATCCTTTCAAACACATTTAAAAAATGACACACGTAATAAATACAGACTGTTAAGCTTTAAAAGTGTTTTTACTTCTGATTAATGACTTAACGTTCAGCAAACAATGAACAAATCACTTTCCAACACTCACTAAACAGGCATGAGCAAATTTTTGTCACATGAACCCTTCAGTATTTCAGTTTAGGGGCGTTATTTGAATATAAAAAAAATTGAATTACACCACTGTCCTGCACTGGACTCATGCACATGGACCATGCCAGACCAGAGGCGGGGAGTCTATTCGCAAGCCTGGTGTTCATCAGAGCCCCTGCAGAGCCCATGAAGGTGGAGATGGTCTTGGTTGCAGACAAGCAGCAAATAGTGGCCCTCCAGACAAGTGTGCAGACACCAAGGTGGTGGACGGGATCCATGAGTTGCAGGAGTAGTGCACATAGGTAATGTAGGAGAGACTACCTGGAATGAATACTGCAGAAAGCAGGTGAACACTGGAAGTGCACAAGGGAGACAAAAGCAGGAAGCAGATACTCAGGAATACAGGAACTGGGGTCCGGATAATTGGGACTGAGGATTGAAGACCAGTAGCATAACTAGGGTTGATGGAGCCCAGAGCAAATAAAAAATTAGTTGCCCCCACCCCTTATTATACTGTTTTAAAAAATAATAAAAATGTAATTATGGCTTCTACTTGGATCTGGCTGTCCATTGGTTCCCAGGGCATAACTCACCCTAGCTATATCTCTGCTAGAGACAGGACCTAGGACCAGTGGCCAGAACACACATTATCAGTATGCAAAGGATACATGTTGCTCTGACAATGAAGAGATGTCAGAGGAGTGTTTAAATAGAGCTGCTAATCAGTGAGTTCCAGCAAGGGAATGAGCCACACCTGTGAACTAATGCCTGCAACAGAGAGTGAATACCAGGAAGTTCTGGGAACTGAAAGAAGATCATGTGGTCAACAAAGGTAAACAAAAGACATAAGGTGCAGTGAAAAATACTGTGATTATTACAACCTCGCAGTCTCTGTGTATACGAAGCCATTTGCTGTTTCGAGTTGTGACTTTCATAACTCTGGATAGGACGCACGCAGTCGGAACGTCAGACTTATGCACATGCTTTTCAAATACTCTAGATCAGCTCCACAATACTTTTATGTTTCTATGTAAACATAAATAGATATTTTAACTGTAAAAATTGGCAGTATATAATAATGTAATGCAGTGTGTCTTATTCTTTAATTAGACTGGTTAACCTGGTCATGTCTGTTAGCTGTGTGTAAGGGTGTGTCAGGCTCATACCCTTCAACATGACCCATTCCATTAGGTACAAAGTACACTGCTCCTCAATTTCCAACAGTCAGTTACTATGGTAACCACCTTTGTTGAAGAAACAAATAGTTTTTTTAAATATCAGTTAATTCATTTAAACCAGGTGAGTAACAGTTGGAAGCTCAGGAGCGGATTAAACTGTACCTAATGGAATGGGTCACGTTGGAGGGTTTGCAGGCTGTGTTTTAACAGTATTGGTGTTTTTATTGGAAAAACCCGAGCTGGCGCAGGATTTAAGGAGAAAGCGTAGTGTAACCTGCCTGCTGATCCGCTCGCATCTGCTCTTAAATACCTAGATTCTCATCTAAATATAGTGCAACCAATTCCACAAGCTTTAAGCACACAGCAGTGATCCCACGCAGACCAATCATACTGTGATTGCTCCCATTGGGGCTGATTCAGACCTACGGGCGCCGAACTAGTTACGGTGGCCGTATGCGTAAGAGCGGCATTTCTGCCATTCTGCACATGCACCGGGCGGAAGTTGTCCGACATAGTTAGGGAAACCTGATCCTGAACCGGGTGTCCCAGACCCTCCGAGCTTCTAAGGTGTGAACACAAGAGATACAAATTGAGATGTCACTTCATGGGCGCAACAAATACAAAACAATAAAGTGTGTATATATGTATATAGTGACAAGTGCAAACATATAATAAATAATAATCAACAGTCTAGTATATATATATATATATAGTGACAAGTGCAAACAATATATATATTGGAACCAACATTTCAGTATTTTAATAATACTTTTCATTTATTAAAATACTGAAACGTCGGTTCCAAAATCTACTGCGACTTTGATGTCTCATTTTTGATTGTGAAATCTCTGAGTGCCTTCCTATATCTCTGAATATTACAAGCTGCTACAGCTGGAAGTGCACCTGAGTCTTACCACATCCTGTACAGAGTGCCATCCTTTTGTGAATATATATATATATTTGGAGTGAATACGGCTCATAGACTCTTGAGCATAGATAATCTTATTCATAAAGCAAGACTGAAACATCCTAAGTAGTTGTCTTGAACATTGTTTATTTTATTTACTTATTAACAGGTTTTTATATAGAGATATCAGATTACGTAGTGCTTTACTGAGAATATTTCACATTCACATCAGTCTCTCTCCCATTGGGGCTACATTCTAAGTTCCCTTACAGATACATACACACACAAACTAGGGTCAATTTAGTCTGCAGAAAATTAACCTACCAGCATGTTTTTGGAGTGTGGGAGGAAACCAGAGCAACCGGAGGAAAGCCGCACAGACACAGGGAGAACATACAAATTCCACACAGATTAGGTCTAGAAACGTTGTATTATCTGCATTTACTAAAATTGCACCTCAGAAAGTTACTACGCTATTTTGATGTTCTCTCTTCTCTCTTTCATTATTATTATTATTTATTTGTACATTCTTTTGAATTTTTTTTTTGTTTGTTAATTTTTATTTATTTTTTTAAATTTATCTATCTATATATCATTGTAAAATGGTTTTGAACAGAAGCATTTTTTTATTGGATCCTTATCTAGTATCTAATACCAGACCCAAGGAGAAACACTTAACATAAATGTGAAATAAGAGAATAAGATAAAATACAGAGAAGTCTAGCATATACAAAGAACAGGTCAATGTTTTTTTTCTTGTTTTATTTCCTCTGGGGATATGGCCTTCAGATAACTGGTTTGACAAATCTTTGACTAATTAAATTAGGCGCCTAATTGATTGCTACAAAAATAAAACAGTTACTTGACCTTTGATTGTGTATCTAAGCGAGATTTTTTTTTTTAAAAGAAATTATTTTTACAGTTTAATGGATGACCTAGACATACGGTGACATACGACTCAGACCAGGCATGTCTGAGAAAACTGAAAAAATAAGTGTGCTCATTGGAAAAATACAGCGGTTATGGCAAAAGCCACAAATCTACCTTAAGGGAAAAATAAATATAAAGGATTGTGTGACAGACCAGACACCATACATATAGTAAAACACATTTTCATTTCCATTTTTCTTATCAACTGGTGTATACTGCCATCCACATTCTAGTGTAAGGAAATACCACCAATTTGCAGTTAAATCGCCTCAAACATAACTTGTGGATATTCCTTTTTTTGTAAATTCTATGCACTGCGGAAGCAGCCATCTTGTGAACAGACCAAATATTCATAACAGTGCAGTGCAGGAACTAGTTAATTGTTCACCTTTTCCATGTGATGTTATTGGTTCCTAGAGGATAATTCTCAATATTCTAATGTAACCAACTGGGACTAAACACGCTCCTCTCTGACCCAAACTCTAAATGGTAATTGTCAGGGAAGTGCCTGCAAAACATTGAACTACCTATCCAGCATTCCATGAGTAGGAACTCTGAATAGGTAGTAAACTATTATTACTATTATTATTATTATGATTATTATTATTAAAATACAAAAATATCGGAACAATATGTAAGGAAAAAAGATGCTGGATATGAGTGTAGGAGCAGATAAATAAGGAGAGAGATAGACAGTAGAGAGAAAAAGGTGGGAAGAGATGAGAACAGAGTAGAACAGACTAGAGGGATGATGACAGGAGGGAGGAGGACCCTGCTCATAAAATCTAACATGCTAAGTGAGAGAGGGTGAACAGACAGGAAACACAGTGATGAATATGGGAAAGGCAGGTAAGATCAGAGGGAGGAAGGGCAGGCTAGCCTGAAGAAGTGGGTTTTAAGGGAGCGTTTGAAGGATTGGAGTGTGCTGGATTGCCTGATAGGATGTGGTAGGTTGGTCCAATGGAGAGGGGCAGCCCGGGAGAAGTCTTGGATGCGGGAGTGAGAGGTAGTTATCAGGGTGGAGTTGAGGCGGCGGCCACCAGCAGAGCGGAGTGGACGGGAGATAGTGTGCATGGAGATAAGGGAGGAGGGTAGGGAGCGGAGGAGGAGGAGGAGAGATTCTTGTAAGTTGTGGTGATGAGCTTAAAGAGAATGAGAGGAGTCCAGGATGACGCCCAGGTAGCGGGCTTGGGTGCAGGAGGAGATGGTGGAGTCGCCAATAGTAATAGAGATAGTAGGGGTAGAGGGGATGACTGAAGGAGGAAAGACTACAATTTTGTCCATGTTAAGCTTGAGAAAACGATCAGACATCCATGAGGAGATGGCCGAGAGGCAATCTGACACTTTTGACAAAAGTTCGGGGGAGAGGTCAGGGAAGGAGAGATAGATTTGAGTGTTGTTGGCATAGAGGTGGTAGTGAAAGCCAAAGGAGCTGATGAGGTCACCCAGAGAGGAGGTGAATGAACACCATTAAATTATGGCAATAGAATGTGCAGTCAGAGAGGGATAATGCAGCAGCCTATACATTATAAGTTATCTTTTTTTATACACAGCATTACAATATTAAATTACACAAATGGATTGAGTGTATATCTGCCCCTTATCGAAGTCATTCAAGGGGAGTTGCCATAGTTTTAAGAAGGGGCCTACACGATCAAATTCAAAATCGAATAATAGACCCAGAGAGTAGATTTGTGTTCTTGGATATCCTAACTAACCACACTAGATACACATTATTAAATGTATAAGCGCCAAACGGGATTCTGCCAGGCTATCTCACAATTTGTAACGCAACGTGAAACGCCTAATCTTATACTTGGGGGAGATTTAAATGCCGTAGCAGACCCTGTCCTTGGCAAATCCCTACCGGGTAGGCCCCCTTACTATGTCCAATGGCAATATATACAAGGCCTTAAATCTCTGCATTTTCTAGTTGATCCACGGCGACTGTTACACCCAACGAAAAAAATCCTTTACACATCTCTCAGCAGTCCATGGATCCCTTTCTAGGATAGACTATTTTTTGCTGACAGATACTCTAGTATCGCAAGTTAGAGGTGCGTCAATGGGCGATATGGTTATTTCAGATCACGCTCCCATATATCTCACTCTCCAACACAAAAAAAATAAATGAAAAAATCACCAGATGGTGATATATAAGCAAGAACCAAAGCTGCTGCTTGACAGCAAAATGCTGTCTGAGAGAGACTTAAACAGGCCAGGTGGAGAGGGAAACAAGCAAGGCAATCAGCAGCACCTGAGAGGTAAGCCTGCAGCAAAGGGAGAAAACCAGGAAGTGCTGAACTAAAGAAATCATGAGACAGACAGAATGTAAACAAAAGTAAATGTGCAGAGAACCGGGAACTGAAAGAATTGTTACACGTTTTATATATAATCAAGATACGTTTCATGTACCTATTTTTTTTACTACTTAACAGGAGAGTGACTGCACAGATCACATGGGCAGGAATAGTGCTGTGTGACAGGGGAGAATGATGCCAGCAGTCTGGAAGGGAATTTTACCCTCTTCTGATGTCCATAGTTTAGTATCTCTGACAGCAATGTGGGCAGATCGTAAAGGTGAGCTCAGCAAGCACGGTGACAGAGTAGACTGCTATTTTATGTGATCAGTCACTGAGAGGAGAGGGAAACAGGATGCTGAAGGGCAGCCACTAGTGGGCAAATAATGAAATACATGTTTACAAAATCTGAATTCTCTGAGAGGAATATTTCTAAGCTATCTTAGGGATAGAGAATACCCTCCAACTGTACCTATTTAGCAGGTACAGTACCTTTTTTAGTGGTCTGTACCGGCTAAAAGGGCTCTTGTACCGGATTCTGACCCAACAATTCCCTCCACCCTATACTCACCTTCTAGTCCGGAAACATCTGATCACTATAGCAGAGCTGCAGGGACAGACTCCTACAGCACTGCTATAGTGACAGGACCCTCTCCCGTGAGTTCTAAGCTCATATAATAAGGTGTAAAATAAAAATATATTAAAGCCCCGCCCCTTCTCTGGACAAGCCGCACCCCCTTCATGGACACGCCCCCCAGGTGTACCGATTTTCCAGTAAAAAATGTTGGAGGGTATGATAGAGGGTGGTTTCCAACCACAAAGTTGGCTGCTATGCAAAATAAGTTGTACATTAAAACAACTACATTTTGCTTGAATACTATTTGTATGTAACTTGTGTTTTTGTAGCCACAGCTTTGTTGATGTATGTACATATATTCTATAGATTTTTATTAAATAATTAAATTATTTCATATTAAATAAAGTTCTGTCTATCTATTTCATTCTATAATCATGTATGTAGAATAAACAGGCTGTCTAATGTATCTTGTGGTCTGATGCATATTACAACCCTTTCAAAGCTGCAGACATGAATGGCAATTAATTGCAACATTCCTCATAGTGCAAATAATATTGTTGACCTCGTCTGGACCTCACAGGTGAAAGGGTCCACCAATGCTCAAACATCTAACAAGCATAATTGAAAAATGCTGTTACCAGCTATGAAATGACTATTTATGTGTATCATTTTTATGTTCAGTGCATGTTAGCTTGGGCTGTTTTACTCAAATTTCCTGTGCTAATTTTTGCACTAGGTCCCTGTGAAAGCTGAATATTAACCAACATAATTTTAAAAGCAAATGTTTATATCTTCTGTCACCAGCCCAGGTGCTTGTGTTAAACACACACATAATCTAATCTTTCTAGAACGCTGGCCACACATGCAACAATGCAAGATTGAAAGTAAGTGGTGATGGCACTAATGCAATGCAGGGTTGCCGACTTTTAACAGCTTCTCTCCGAGAGATCCCGAAGGGAAGCTATAGATGCATACAGGGGGTGGGTATTATGCAAATCGTGTCATTACGCCCCACCCCCTGACTAATACTTAACCCGTTTTTTAGCTGTAATAGGGATTGGGGCGGTGCTTGATGGCGCAACTGCGGGGGCAGAACTTGAGGCCGTGGTGTCCATGAAACCTTGTGGGAGATTTGCAGGCTTTCCCACGATACCAGGAGAACCGCCCGAATTTTGGCATTCCGGGAGGTGTCGGCAACACTGATGCAATGCAATCTCATGCAATCTAGTTTCTTACCCAGTTTTTCTACTTTCTATTTCTCTCCTCCGAAATATCTTGGAAGGAAAAAATAGATGCTGGTATGCAATTTGTGTTGCGCAGCCCCGTCCCTGTCAATCATGCTTTTGACAGTGTTCCTGGGGGGTGGGTGGGGCTTGATGTAGAATATTACGTTATTAAGTCCTGCCCCATTCCTAGTAATAGAAAATGCTGTAATGACAAGCAGGGGGCAGGACTTGCGAGAGATTTGCCTGCTCTACTGAATTTCGGGAGTCTCCCAGATATTCCGGGAGAGTCTGCACTCCTGTTCTTACCACAGATACCAACCAATAATATCTGTCCAGTAGGGTAATTCGAACATAATGCTGTTAGGCATAATAAACCATTATGTTCTGTCACAGTGTTTTGACCCATTCCATTCCATTCCATGCTAAATATTCTGTTCCTGAGATTCCAATAATTAGTTACTATGGTTTTTAAACATCAGTTAATTCACTAAAACCAGGTGAGTGACAGTTGGAAGCTCAGGAATGGAGTATTCCGTAACTAATGTTAAGGGTCATGTTGACTGCTCTGTAATGCACCTGATATGATATAACATATACTGTATTGTAGGTGACCAAATTTACTATAGAAGGTTACAGGGTTTCCAAGGTGGCCCACAACTGATTTAATAGCACTCTCATATGACCAAGATTAACTTTCTTTTCATTGTTACACCTTAATAGAGGTGGCAAGGGTAGCAACAAGACGCTGAGGGGCTCAACCACACAGGTGGAATTGTAATCCTCAACAAAACTATGATGATTTTAAGGGGAAGACAAATTCATTATATTTTCTGCATACAGGAAAAATACTTCATGTATTCATGTTAACATTCGTTTAGAGTTGTACTTGGAGTGTGGATGCTGCTTTCAGCCCCTACTGTATATAATGGATGTGGGTAGGCAGCAGTGGTCGAAGTGGAAATTTAGAAGTGGTGGTATGGACAATTAGAGGAGGCGGTATGAAAATACAGAAATAATGGAAGGGAATGGGGATTGTGGTGGTAGGCGGTATGGAAATATAGAAATAATGGAAGTGAATGGGGATTTACAGCTTTTTAATTAAACCAGTGGGAGAAGTGACGGTATGTCATACCCCCGTATACCCCCTCACTTTGAGCCCTGGTAGGCGGTCAAAATGGTTCTTTTCCAAAAGGGCTGTTTTCTACCAGCCAATTCTGAATTGGCTCTGAATTCCTTTATTCCTGCCCCGCTGAGGACAAGCAAACGAAGATAACCAGAATGAATCCGCAGTGACGAGAGGTGAGTATTTCTCCAACCCCAACCCTTATTCTAATCCTCACCCTAACCCTCCCCTTCTGTTACCCTAACCCTAACCCTCTCTTACCTGCAGCCTGACCCTAAGACTCCCTTTCTTATAGTCTGACCCTAAGACCCTCTTCTCTGCAGCCTGACCCTAAGACTTCCTTCCCCACAGCCTGACCCCAAGACTCTCTTCCCTGCAGCCTGACCCTAAGACTCCCTTCCGCACAGCCTGACCCTAAGACTCCCTTCCCCACAGCCCGACCCTAAGACTCCCTTCCCTGCAGCCTGACCCTAAGACTCCCTTTCTTACAGTCTGACCCTAAGACTCCCTTCCTTGCAGCCTGACCCTAAGACTCCCTTCCCCACAGCCTGACCCTAAGACTCCTATCCCTGCAGCCTGACCCTAAGACTCCCTTCCGCACAGCCTAACCCTAAGACTCCCTTCCCTGTAGACTCCTTTACCCACGGTCGAACCCTAACACTCCCCTCCCTGCAGGCGAAACCCTAAGAATCCCCATAGACTCCCCTGTCCGGTCCAGTGCAGCAGGTCTGCAGTGGAGGTTTTGGAAATAAAGAATGGGTAAGTATGACGACAAAATACATTTTTCATACTTACCTATTCATTAGTAGAACTTTATCATTAGTAATATTTTCTATATAATTGAGCATAGAAGCCACAATCTTTTGACTGAAGTTGTGATTGGTCCCCATAGTTTTTTTTCTCCCTTTGTCTGCAAAAGAAAGCCCAGAAAAAAATGTCTGCTTATAGCATCCCCTGGAATATGAAGTGTGGGTCTGGAACAACTTCTTATATGTATAATATCATACTTGTTTATCATTTGAATACTGTTTCCTTTTTATTTTTTTTAACTTTCTTTGCATCTATTGTATAATACAGTATCTTGTGTCCCTGAACGTGATCTTGCAAATTAGGAACCAATAACATGATCTCCTGCTGTACTTACTAAATCTGTATCTACAGTACTGTAGCAACACTGGCAGTACAAGTAAGCCTGCCAAGTTACAAAACCCCTTTCATCTCTAGTACAAGTAATGTAATATGCATTGTAACTATAATTATGTGCTGGCAGAAACGAAAGGTGTTAAAACTAAGGCTTTTGGAGTGCAACTCTAGCCACATCATAATAGGAGGCTTTATACTGAGTGCAGTCCCCGACTACTGGATTAACTGATTCCAATTCAGTGCGAAGCACCCATCTGATATATCCTGGGGCATAGTAAGTTTATTACTGTGCAGAGATTTATTGAAATAAACTGGAACCACATGGCTGGATTTCCTCCCAGATGTGGGCAGACCAGGGAACGGAGGGCAAAGGTCAGCCTGGGAAATAACTCACCTATACTGCACATTCTAGCTGCTTTGCATTCTGAACCTTAAATCTACAAGTACAATGATCAGCCAGCCATTACTCTAATAAAAACCCCACACAGGGCTATTTGTCATCTAATGCAGCTTAATGCTGGGCCACCTAGGTAACTTCTTTAAAACATAATTCACATTCACATGAGGCTGTTCGTCAGGTGGGAAGGGAGGAGGAGGAGGAGGAGGAGGAGGAGGAGGAGGGGGGGGGGGGGGGGACGGGGGGGGGGGGGGGGGTGTTCATCTGCCTCAGAAATCCTAACCTGTAATTGGCGTGTGTATTTAATGGCTGCCAATAAATCATTGACACATACAATTAGCTAAAAAAAATATCATTTTCTATCTCAGTTTGCAACAACATTTAATGGATAATAGGGGTGGTTGATGGGAAATAAGATAAATACAGAAATTCCTGCAAAGCATATATAGGTGTACTCTATGGGGTTGATCCAGAGGTGCACTACAAGGAGAATACAAAAAGCAGTTTAAAAAGTAAGGGTGCCCCTGTGCAGGATTTGTACATGGGCCCCCCCTCCCCTCGGCACCCCTCCTGCACCCAGGGCCAGATTAACAATGGGGCTGATGGGACTACAGCCCCAGGCCTCCATCTGAAAATAGGCCCCCAAACTCTGCATATCTCCAGGCCTCCCACTGCAGTGCATAAGGATGAATGTTAGGGACTGACATCCTCCTCCAAAGCATTCTACACAGTGTTGGGCCCTTGATCATTTTTAGCCCCAGGCCCACTTGGCCTTCAATCCGGCCCTGCCGGCACCCACGGAATGCCCCCACCCACCTCTGCCCCACATATAAAAAATTAAAAAGCTTGTATACTTAGGCCCATATTCAAAGTACCGGACATATAACATATAGTTATTTTTTTTTACGTAATCTACGTATCTTTTTCTTACGTAGATTGCGTAAATGCAGTCAGAAAGAAAAAAAATAGCTAAACACCGGACATATATGTTATACATCCGGTACTCTGAATACAGGCCTTACCATGAAAACATAGAATTTGGTGCAAAGTGTGTGCCCCGGTGCCCCCTGTTGCGAGGGGCCCATGTGCATTGCACACCTTGCACCCATTATAGATACACCTATGACAAAAAGGCTGATTTGCCTGTGCTTGCTTTCGTGTGTTCTGCGCTAATGCGAGGGGGTGTTCCATTAAATGAAAAGGGAAAGTGGGCGGTTTAGCGCAACTGCGAGCACAGCAATGGCCATATTTCCCTACACTTCCTCCTAAATGAGTAAATCGGGAAATTAACATTGGATTCTGAGACTTGCGATTAGATAGAACGGTGTCATCTTTGTTCTAGAATCAGCCTTATACCATTTTCAGCTCGGTGTCCCGGTTATTGGCGGGTGATTTGCCAGTTTTTTTTACAAAAACCCCTGTTATGTCCAGCAGGGTAGACCCGGGAAGTTCTGGGTCTCGGGTCTGCCCTGACATTGAGAAAGGGCTGCACGCGGCTCCCGGGGAGGGACTTGTTTACTGTTGCATAGCAACAGTAGCAAATCCATCCAATCAGGTGTATTAGGTGAGACCCGGGTTGAAAAACCCAGGTCAACACCTTTCACATTGCCACTGGACATGGGAAAAACCCTTCTTTTTACTTATTCTTTACACTTATTTTACTTATTAGACCTGGGACCAGGACCGTGTTACCTTTCAGATCACCACCAAAAACCCGGGTTTTTAGTGGCGTTCTGAAAGATGTAAGAGTAAGAACACAACCTTATTATTATTATTATTATTATTAGGATTATTATTGTTTATTTCTAACGCACCTGAAAGGGTCCCCAGTGCCATACAGGTAACAGACTTGTCAACAATGATAAACAAGGTCGCACTTAAATACAACAAGGCGATATGTACGACTAGAGAGACATAAGGAAAAGTTAAGGCAGGGTTCTGAACAGCTAAGTTATGTGCAAGGGGAGTGCCAGGGGGAGTGCATTAAACTTAGTAGTAAAATTACCTTAAGTCTGGATCAGGCCCAGAAGTTGCAAGGTGTAATGCAGCTGCTTATACAAGTGCGAATGTTTCAAATGGATGTTTAACTGTTTTGCTTTACAATTAAATAAAATTTATTTCACTGTTAAAAAAAATTCTGAGTAGAATGTGCAATAATATAATGCTATTAAGGCTTAAAAAACAAAAACCACAATATAGTGTCGTGTATGAACAAATATTTATTTTATAAAATAATAGAAACTTAAATTTAAATTTAACCTTTAATACTTTTAGCCTTTACTAGTGTCATTATTTTAGGTTGATGTGCAGGGATTCCTGCACTAAACTGCCCAATGTCTCATTTAAATATATTCGGGAACCGATTGCAGTCTCCACTTAGAAAATCTTCTTTCCGAAATAGGGACATCCGAAAGTTCTTTTTTGGATGCCCCTATTTCGAATAACGCCCACTTTATCATTTTTTTTGCAGAATGGGTGAGTATGCTGATCAGCATACTTCACCCATTCTCATTCGGAAACACTGCCACCGCCGATATCCCACAGCCGTCGCTACTGCATGGACCACAGGTCTTTACTATATAATTTACTAATTAGTGACTATTAATCAGTATTTGCACAGTATATAATTAGGCTTTGTATATTAGAGTGAGGTATTAGCCTATTTTTTATGTTTAAATAATCTATGAGAAGATCTATATCTTGTATTTTTTTTAATAAAATTTTTATTTTGCATTTTTTCCGTTTTTCTTTAAATACAAAGCAATATATACAGAGGGTGGATGCGCAAATCCACTAAGACAGTTAAAAAAAACCCAGGTTTATAAAAGTCCAAGAACAATGGGCCTGATCCAGAACAACTTTTCAGCCGATCTGCGCATGCGCCGGGCAGATGTTTGTGGATCGGACGTCCGTAGCAGCGCCGTAGGGACGCTGGAGGGGACGTCCCCCAGCGTCCCTACGTTCAGGTTAGTGTAGGTGGGCGGGGGGAGGTAGTTAAATGAGAGTGGGAGGGCGGGCTAGGCGGGCATATGCTCCTGTGCGAGCGTATGACCCCTTCCTTACGCTGGCTGAAGTTAGGGTAGCCTTCAGCCGGCGTAAGGAAGGGGCCATACACCCGCAAAGGGTGAGTGACAGGGTAAGTGAACGCCGATACGCTGTGCTTTAGTAAGCACAGTGCATCGGCATAGGTCTGGATCAGGCCCTTGGTCTCTTTATAAGCCCAGTTAACTGATCTAAAGCAGACCATTGCAACATTGAGAGAGATTGTAAATCTTGAGCAGAGTCTACAGCTTACTGTTGATGCTTTAGCTGAGCCGGGTGGTGCAGAGACAGAAGAGGATGCACAGGTAGGCAGCTGGGTAACAGTTATGAAGGGTGGCAGGGGAAGGAAGAGGCAGGCCAGTTCTGAGCTGAGCAATCCCAGAAGGTTCGCCAGATTGGATGAAGATACTGTGGAAGGCTGTTCAGTAGCGACAGGGCTGAGTGAGACGGTTTTCTCTAGCAGCCAGGGGAATAGTCTCTCAGACTTAGAGGGGATCAACAGTAATCAGAGACCTAGGGAGATTGTGGTAGTAGGGGATTCAATTATTAGGAAGGTAGATAGGACAATATGCTACAGGGACCGTGCATGCCGAACAGTGAGCTGTCTTCCTGGTGCTCGAGTACGACATATCGCGGATCGTGTGGACAAATTGTTGGGATCGGCTGGGAATGACCCAGCGGTCTTGGTGCATGTTGGTACCAATGACAGGGTTAGAGGGAGATGGGGTGTCCTTAAGAATGATTTCAGGAACCTGGGCCGCAAACTTAAGGCAAGGACATCCAAGGTCGTATTTTCTGAAATACTACCTGTGCCACGCGCTAGTCCAGCGAGACAGAGGGAGATCAGGGAGGTTAATGCGTGGCTAAGAGATTGGTGTAGGAAGGAGGGTTTGGGGTTTTTAGAGCACTGGGCTGTTTTCTCAGTTAGATGCCATCTTTATTGAGGTTCAGCACACTGACAGAGCGAAGTTTGTGGGCCAGAGACCGTGGTCACGGTGAAGCTTTCTGGGTGACTGTGGAAGCCTTTGAAGACCAACAGTGGATGGTGCACTTTCGTATGTCACGTGCGACCTTCAAGTATGTGTTGGACCTCATTTTCCCTGCATTATCCAGACAGCGCACAAGATTCCGGGTTCCAATCCCACCATGGAGGAGGCTTGCCATAGTGTTGTGGTGGTATGCTACCCCAGGTGAGTACAGCACCATCGCAAGTATGTTTCCACCGTGTGCAAGCTTGTGCGTGAAGTCACAGACACATTACTGGAAGTACTGTACCATCAGTTCATCTGTGTTCATCTGTGTAGCCGGCTTCTTGAGATGCGGTTATCCCCAGTGTGCCGGAGCCATAGACGGTACACACATCCCCATCTTAGCTCCGGGACAGAACCCTGCGGATTACCATAATCGCAAAGGCTGGCATTCGATAATTCTTCAGGCTGTTGTGAATCATAAGTATTAGTAAGCGTTTTATGCAATATATTTTTTGTTAAACTTTTGCATATGTTTTTTGCATATGAATGTCATTTTTTAATATCCATTTCACCCCCTAGTTTCACCAATGTCTTTATTGGCTGGCCAGGATGTTCCCACGATGCCCGCGTGTTGGCTAATTCAGACCTGTACCATCTGGCTGAGGTGGAAAGAGACGGATACTTGTTTCTGAGAGAGGTAATTTGCCTTCTCGCTTGTAATACATGCTATCTTATTTATGGTGTAGGCCCTGTAATTGTTGTGACAAGTAATATGTCTTTTTTTAGTTAAATAAAATCAGAGTTTGTTTAGTTGCCATTGCCATTGCCGTTGCCATTCTGTATTACCCCTTTTCTTTTGTTTTGCAGAAGTCCATCATTGTTGACAGTGTAGAGATCCCGGTGCATATCATTGGAGATGCTGCCTACCCTTTGCGAAGATGGCTTTTGAAGGGCTACACCCAGCACCATCACCTCTCTCCGGAACAAGTGCGATTTACTCACAGCCTAAGCTCCGCTAGGATGGTGGTGGAGAACGCTTTTGGACGTTTGAAAGGCCGGTGGCGGCGTTTAATGAAACGCTGTGATATAGACAATCACTTGGTGCCTCACATGGTGGGCGCCTGCTGTATATTACATAACATTTGTGAGATTCAGAGGGACCGATTTTTACCAGAGTGGAACATTATGGACTACAATGAACTGCAGACCCCTGAATCCGATACAAGAGAAGTAGAACGTCCCCACTCTAGTGTAGAACTGATAAGATCTACCCTTTCCCAAAACCTTTTTTCCTTTGAGTCATTTAAAAAAAATAAAGTCTTGTTTTTGTTAAACAAAAGCCTTTTTATTGACCACAATTATATTTTTGCATAGCTAATTATTGTCATTAACTAATGCAAACATGCTTGAGTATTAAAAAACATAAATATCAAAGGTAATACTGGCTTTATACCTTATAAACAAAATTTACAACACAGGCTTTATGCCTTTATATGTCTAAAGACAGCATTTTTAAAAGTGCTAAACATATGTTCTATTAACATAACATTTACAACAAACACAACAGTGGCTTTATGCCTTTATATTTCTCAAGGCCCCATGTAGCAAAGTGCAAAATATGTTATAATAACATAATTAACGTAAACAGAAATAGAAAAAAATTACACATTCTTGATGCCTTAATATTTCTTAAGGCACCATTACTGTTAGTGCAAAACCTTTGCAAAAATAACATTAGAAATACAAAATAATAATTCGCAATAAGAAAGGTCCTGGGAAGGAACATCGGGTGGCTGATGTTGTGGGTGTGGTTTAGGGCGCATTCCTGTATAGGACGCACTAGTGTGTTGCACAGCGGATGGAGTATGTTGTTGGTTAAAGGAGGAGCTTGGGTGTTGCGCAGCAGATGGCGGTTGCTGTTGGCTAAAGGAGGAGCTTGGGTGTTGCACAGCAGATGCTGGTTGCTGTAGCTTAAAGGAAGCATTTGTGTATTGCGCAGCAGGTGTTGCAGCCAAGGGGGGCGGAGCACCACTGAATGATGGTTGATGTTGGGTAAAGGAGGAACTGCATTGTTGCGCAGCAGATGGCCGTTCCTGGGCTGTAAGGGATGCATTTGTGTATTGCGTGGCAGATGCAGCTGTCAGAGGGGGCGGCACACCACTATATGTTGGTTGCTGCTGGGTACTTGCAACATATTCCTCCTGATGGGATTCATAGACATGACCTCTGTGGGCACCGTGGTTGCCCTCAACTTGGTCATTCCAGGCGGGTACCTGAGCATGGTCATTCCAGTCGGGTGCCTCAGCATGGGCATTCCAGGCGAGTGCCTCAGCATGGGCATTCCAGGCGGGTGCCTCAGCATGGGCATTACAGGTGGGTGCCTCAGCATGGGCATTCCAGGCGAGTGCCTCAGCATGGTCATTCCAGGTGGGTGCCTCAGCATGGGCATTCCAGGCGAGTGCCTCAGCATGGGCATTCTAGGCGGGTGCCTCAGCATGGGCATTACAGGTGGGTGCCTCAGCATGGGCATTCCAGGCGGGTGCAGTTGGAGGCGGGGACGGATTTGGTGGAGTGGGGACATGCCGGCTGCACCGCATTGACTGAATTATTTCCCGCATGAAAGACATGTTTGACTCCCTGTTTTCTCTGTTGATGCTTGTAATGCGGTCCAGAAAGTTTTGCTGTAGCTGGCGCTCGTGTTCGAAAAATCTCTTCATACGATCCTCCTCCTGCAGCTGCATCACTTTGTCCATTTCTGACAACTGCTCGAACATTACAGCTGTCATCGCTTTAGTTGCGACCTCCAGAGTGGAGCCGTTTTCTTTTTTTCGGAACATTAAAAACTGTAGGAAAAAGAGACATAATTTTAGTATAGCTACACAAAACAATGAGTGCTTATCATGTTCTGCTGCAAAAATTATAATATTTCGCCCTTGCTATGTTTATTCATTCTCTATGCTGCTTCTACATTTCCTTTTATTATATGTGATTGTTTTTGACATTGTTGTAATCTTTTTGCTTGTTAAAATAGCCCTTAAATTGAACTATTGGACTTTTAAGTAATCTGGATTTTACTATGCAATGGAGGACTACACTAAATAAGAGAAAAAGGCATCCTGGACCTACAAATATTTACAATATGGACATCCACTTACTACATTTTGAACTACATTTACACTTTTTAAAACATACAAAGGACAATGTGTTATGGAACTGGAAGGACTTACCATTCCCTCGCAATTCAGTTGCTGCTTCCGGATCTTCCTGGGTAGACGACGGATTTGAAGCCACGGTTTTCTGTGTGTGCGGTGCACACGCTGGCGTGGATTCAGTGGGACTGAGCGCAAAGGAGCTGTCTTCAACCGAACTTTCGTCCTCTGCACATGAGGAATCCATTGGTGTGTCCTCAAACAGCTCTGGCGAAGTGGGTCGTGATGGCATGCTGCATCTTGCTGTATTTTCCTTGGATGCCATTAAGGATGATGACAGCGCAACAGGCTCACAGGTGGCGGAATTTCCGAATACACTGTAGCAAAGCTCGTACAGTGGCCAGTTAAGTCGCCCGGATCCACTTTTCCTCTGCGTATCGTGTATCTTTGCGAACTGCTTTCTTAAAGCTTTCAATTTGTTGACTACTTGTTGTTGGGTTTTCACGATACCCCTTTTTTCAAGCAGCTTTGCTATGTTGGAATAAATAAGGGCATCTTTTACTGTCCCTGATATCTGCTGCCTTATTTGCTCCTCTCCTCTGATTTGCAGCAGCTCACGCACCTCTTCGTCCTTCCAGTGCGCCATCGCATCTGAGCATGAGGAGAACACCAGGCTACATCTGATGACATCAGAATCCATGCGCCAGCGCCAAAACATGTGTCCAATCAGGTGCCAGATAGAATAACCCATGTTCAAAAGAACCTTGGCCGCTTTTAGACACCCACCCTTCCCGTGTTGGACACGGGAAAAACCCTTCTTTTTTCCCATGTTCAAGTCCCGGGTCTCTTGACCCTGGTCTACCGGAAGTGGCGGTTTCACATCACCACCAAAAACCCGGGTTTTTGCAAAAAGCGCTGTGATACATATTTTCCTGTAGGAGGAAGCAAATTTAAATTGTGCAAAGAGAAAGAGTTAAAGAATGACTTCCATGTCACTCACATCTGAATCTCCTGCTTAGAGGACACAAGAGAACAGCAGAACAAGCCTACAGAGTGTTAGGGAGACCATGGAACTTGGTGAATGCCATACCATGGTTAAGTAAACTTATAATTCACCCAAAAGCGAACTTCTAATTTTGTGTGTCATTAATCTTTAACCTACCATTTAGCGTTTTTTGTTTATGTTAGAGTAGCTAATACAGTCAGAAGGAACAACTTCTGTCATTATTATTATTTGATTAATGGGTAATACGAATCAACATATGGATGACATACCAAAGTGATTACAAGAAAAATTAGTAGGGCTTTAAAGGGTAAGTAAATATGATACCTTCTCTTGGTTGTCCTAGGACCCCAATTATCCCAGTTATTTTTTAGAATCCTGCACTGTTCATAAAGCATTCATATTAAATTGACAGAACACAACAAATTAGCAAAAACTGACACTTGCAGCACACTACATTTTACTTCTCAAGATGCTAAATTCCCTTATTTAAAAACATTCAAATGTACTGTTGTGACCTACTATAACAGACAGGGTTAACGAAAACTTCCTGCCAATCAGACTCTACTTGACCAATGCTGGAAAGGGGTTAAACAAACGCAAAATCAGTATACAATCAGGGTTGTGTGCACCCCTGAGATCTAAGCGCCAGTCTATCTTCTGAATATATGTTTGTATAGAAAGAGGCATCACAAGGCATGAATATTATTTATTACGTTCCTATTAAAGGTAGACGTACCTTCTTCTATTATACAATACAATTAATGAATGTATTTCACCTTACTACTTATTAACAATTCAACATATTTATTATATATTTTTAAGAAAAATCAATACAAAATGTATAGCATAGTTGCAAACTCTCCCTGAACATCAGGGAGACTCCCTAAAGAGTGGGTGATTTCCCTGACTCCCTGAAGAGTTTGGCAATCTCCCTGATTGTGGAATGATTACAGGATTTAGAATTTGTGAACTACTTCTCTGCAATGAGACCTATGGAGTTGGAAAGTTTCATAGAGGCAAAGATGTAACCAAAGACTGGCAGCTATCTAAGACAACATGACTTCAATAATGGAGACAGAAATTAAAAATACACTTTGGTCTCTTATTAATCATCTACAGTGTCATCTACTTTTAGCTTTTCTATAAAGATGAAAAAGTCAGCGGATCTCCTATTTACAGACTTAAAAATAATACTGAAAGTATGTATTCACTGACAATTTAACAATCAATAAGTCTGAGGCTGCCATTTTTATTGAGAAATAGTTTTCATGGCAACATTAGACACATCCATGGGTGGAGTCTATCACAGGACACAACCTCTTGATAGTGCTCCACTAATCCCCTTCATATTCAACCATGATTTATTGTTAATTTAAAAAATTTCAGGGCCCTACAAATGGCAAACAGACCTGAGTACTAACATAATGGGGTGTTATTCACAGACCCTCCAACATGACCCATTCTATTAGGTACAATTAAATCCGCTACTGAGCTTCCAACTGTCACTCACCTGGTTTAAATGGATTAACTGATATTTAAAAAACTATTTGCCTCCTCAACAATAGAGGTTACCATAGTAGCTGACAGTTAGACACTGAGGAGCAGAGTATTTTGTACCTAATGGAATGGGTCGTGTTGGAGATGTATTGTATGTATTCAATTCCTGTGTAGATGGTAATTAGTTCAAACTAATCTATTACAGGGTTGCCGACTATTGAAAGCTTCCTTTCACAATAAGCCATAGATTATTGTGAGTTGGCGGGCCTTAATGACATGATTTAATTAATTCATTAATCACACTTGTTGGATCACAGGTGTAAATGTGGATGGGCGGTGCTTGATGACATCATCAAGTCCCACCCATCCCTAGTAACTCTAGAGATTGCACTTGTGATTGTTAGGGGATTGGGGCTTGCAGGAGATTTGCGGGCTCTCCTGGGATACCGGGAGAACGGCTCAAATTTCGGGAGTCTCCCGGATATTCCCAGGAGAGTTGGCAACCCTGATCTAATATGGTAACCATAAATCTCAAGACGTTCCTATGGGATATATTGTGGTTCACACTACATCCATTTTCTCACCATGGCACACCTCATTAACACTCCCCAATATATTACGCAATGCAAAGTAATTGCAATTGGCTGTAATACCTCCACACTCACTAATTTAGTTATAGGAGGGTGTGTGTCCTAGTTCAACTCAAAATTGCAGTGTACAAATAACACTGTTCGGTGTTTCCATGCTTTATGCAATCAAACAGTATATGGATTTGTATATTGTATGACAACATTCATCCTGTAATTTTAGATCAAGATTTCAATGTTCAGTAATATTGTAATAAAATAGTCTTGTTATAACTCTTAATCAATCAAACGTCCATGATAGCAGGTGTGCGTATTGTTGTTAGCTATGTTTAATACTTATAGGCATCCACTTAGGGTGTTTTAGATAGGAAAGTGGGTTTAAGTATGTTTTTATAGAGGAGGATATTTTATCTTATTTGTTTTGAAATAATGCATTTAATTCTGCCCCTTAAAGTGCATTTATTAGTCACTCTAGCCATTTGTGGTACTAATTTGAGATGGGATGTAGTCGCTGCTGCAATGGACCGTTTTCAACACTGATTCACCCGACATCTTAATTTGACACCATTTTATTCTACATTAATATTGAGACTTTTTTAATGAAGAATATTTAAATCCCGGAACAGATACAATGTTGAATGTCCTTTTTTCGACAAGGTACCCTTTACGGTTAGGGTTTGGGTGCTAGGCAGGAAGTATTAGGGGTAGACTGTGGAGAGCGGAGGGTAATGGTTAGATTGCAGAACTAGGATGGTTAAGGTTAGGGGAGAGTTAAGGTTAGGGTTAGGGAGGTTAAGATTAGGTTGTGGTTGCCACAAAGTTATCTGTCAAAGGAAAGATTATCGGAGTAGCAAACTATATAAAAATGTATACAATTTTACCATTCATTAGTATTTCCCAATGTCATGCACCCAGTTCACTCTATGCCCCACAATACTGCTCCAGTCCTATTTATGCCCCACTGTAGTGTCACAGGAACACTTCTAAAACAGTGGTATACTGAGTAACCCCACTATAGATTTTTTTTAAAGAAAATAATCAGCATTTGTTCTTTCAATGGCAAACTAAAAAAAATGGCTTCCACCTCCTGAGGAAGGTGCGCTAGCAGCACTGAAATGGTTGCTGGGTCAGATATGTTGGACTCCTAAGTATATTAAAGCTTTATGCCCTATGTTCCATATTGATGGATGAAATGTTATGTGTCTATGATAGTCCTATGACTCATCCTGCAATATGACCAGATCACTTGTATGATATACATCATTGTTACCATGATGTAATATTTTTTCACCTTTAATGTGGATACAGACTTCGCATTATTCAAATTGATATGGTTTGTATAATTACTTTATGTATATATAAAAGAATTATATATATATATAATAAACAAGAGACCACCAATGGGGTTATAGCCAGCACTCACATAAAAAAATCAAAAACTTGCAAATGCAGGGCCACAGGAGTGAGACAATATTGTGCTGTACACACAAGCCAGGGCTCTATTTATATTTGAAAGGTATCCAATATTTTTACTTTCATTTTTAAAATTCTCAATGTGGAGGATCGAACACCATCAAATCACAAAGGACAATAGTGCAAAAAAACAAAAAAAATCTCATTCATATAGATCAAATGGGCCACTAAATCAGGTACATCATCAGTAATCTAATACACCAGGGTAAAAGCATCTCTTAATCTCAGAATGAGTGTATATCCAACACATAGCAGTATATAAAGATCTCCTGAGAACATAGGTGATACAGTGGAACAAATGACCATTGGATCTATATGTAGTTCCCCACAGAAGGTTATTTCTATCCAACATGAGGCAACGTGAAATAGCATTATTTACATCTTTCTTGCTGTAACCGTGGGCCAGGAAGCAGTCTCCCATATCAAGTTTTAAGTGGCTTGGGATGCAAATTAGTAGCACTTTACAATTCTTGTCAGTGGGTTTTCTAAAGATTGAGGTACTGAAACCTTGTTCTGTCTCTGAAATCACAACATCCAAGGAGGAAATTAAACCCGAGTGAGATATCCAGATAATTCAATTTTTCAATAAACGTGGCCAATTCAGTTGCAGTCCCCTTCCAAAGTAAAAACAAGTCATCAATAAATCTGACAAAAAAGAAAATGAATTTAGAATAAATGACCTAATTGAGAATGAAACAACAGGTGTGAGCTACCCAGATATGCCTCATAAGAAAGAGGGCTATATATGAGGTGCGCAGTGTGAGGCATGACTTGTGAGGCATGTCTGTGTCTCACACCTGTTGTTTCAATTAAAGTACATGGACTATAGTGGTAGCACCTCCCTATATTATGAACCTTTGTCTTCCTTTAAATTAATATAGTTTGTGTGGTCTATTCTCTTGTATATTATCATTGAGAATTAACCTTATTTGTTATACATTCGTAAATAAATTAGCATAAGATGGGGCCTTATTAGACCCCATCGCTGTTCTCTGTTGCTGTAAATAAAAGGCATTTTGAAATATAAAACAGTTGCTGCTCAAATTGAATTTCACAATTTATAACAAAAAATCTTTAGGGGGTCCTTTATAATCCACTGAATCGATGGACCTTGTATGTGTGATATATTGGATTTTAAAATAGTGACATCAAATACAACTATTATAACTTGCCCTGCCAAATAATCAATGTTTTTCAGCTTGTTTAAAAAAATCTGTGGTTTCTGTGATATATGTACTGGTTTATTGTACAAGAGAGGTCTTTGGAGACTATCTTTATATGCTGCTATATCTTGGAAAAATGCTGATTCTGAGATTAAGAGATGCTTTTACCCTGGTATATTAGATTACTACTGAATCTACCTGATTTACCCATTTGATCTATATTGATGTTTTTTATTTTCTTTTTTGCACTGTTGCATTTTGTGATTTGATGATGTATGATTCTCCACATTGAGAATTTTGAAAATTCTGAATGTGGGGAATCACCACAATTTGGTATCAGCTCTGAAAAGTCCATCATTAGGCAGAAGTAATTGATATGTATTATATAACATCAAAGTACAGCTACAGTGACAACGATTTCAGTAATGTCAGACAGGTGCTGAAATCATGTCACCCCTGAGCAACATTAAAGTGTAAGAAGTGACGATGGTCTCCTGTGTGACAACTGTATAATTGGAGGAATATCTGATGATATGGGCACACTGTAACATAGCACCATTGTGCCCCATGTGAGAGTATGCCCAGCACAGCACTCCTCCTGCCTGCCAGCCAGTGACAGCCCCAGCAGCAGCAGTAGATCACACGTCATGTGACCCGGATCCCTGTTCCGGCAGCAGGGATGATTGTTTATATGTCGTCACATCCTCCTCAGTCTGCACACCCGGAAGTGTGGCGAGAATCACACACGTTGGGTGACAGTGGAGTGCCAGGGACCGGCTGGTGGCAATCCTGGGGGTGCCCACTGTAAGTTTCCTTCTGCTGCCTTGAGTTGGCAGAAGCCTGATGGCATGGGTGTGTTATTCATGCTAAGTGGGTTGTGGTTATCTCACATATGGCTGCAGCAAGTGTGTGTAGCAGGCTGGTGGAGAACTACCTGTACCATTATATCCTGCATGACTAATTGCTTATAGATGCACAGCTTACTGACACTAAGCAAATTGCTAAACATGGATAGAACTGCTTATTGCTTTTGCACATTATGTTAACTAATGTAACAGTGCATTGATAGTGTTTTCTGAAATAAAAGTGAGAGTTAACAAAATCTGGGGAATGTTGTACAGTATTCAATAATATTTCATTGATTTAGGTAAATATTTGTATTTTTTTCTCCCATGATTTGTACCTCTTTAAATGCAGCCCAATGTAAAAGCTTCCAAATATAAATAAGTCTAGATTCATTTAGTTAAATCATTTAGAAATTACGATTAATGTTTATTCAAGTGGATTCTGAAGCAACTTGTACTATGCAATACAAAATATTATTTAGAAGACTATCATCGTTATATTTGCATATTTGTGTTAGTTTTCACTTTTTACAAAAGATGTTATTTTGCTTTTGAAATCATAACAATGCGTTATGCAAACCTGTTTAATATGCTTTCATTCATATGCAGGTGTTTTGTTATGAAATGCAGTGACCTAATTATGTAGATTCTTTTATTAATTGATGTGTCAAATAATTGTCATTTTTATATGCATTATTGTAAGTCTTGTATTTTGTAGAATGTAATATGAGTTTTCTATATATAGGTTTACAAATAAAATATTTTGAAAGATTTCTATTTTCTTTGCTTTTGGAATTTTAGTTTAGAAATACATTTTTTCTCATTTTATACATTTTTTAAGAAGAAACGTTGACTGACACTTCTAGATCTGGGTGTTAAATCCAATGTTCATAGTTCTGTGTTAATAGTTCTTATCCTATTTACGTACTGCGTTGCTTTACTTATTTATCTATATATTTATCTATACATATTTTTGTTCTGCCCAACATAAAGTAGGATTCCAATAAGTTATAATTAAACAAATGCTACCATTTGCGTACTATATGCCAGCAGTCATTGCAGATTTTACAATACTGTCTATTTTTTGTCCTCTGATACACAGAGAAAGAAGAGTTAAATACTGGCAGTGTCCAAAAATGTTGGAGTCTTATGTGACTCCGATTTTAATGAGCTATGTGAATCGATACATCAAGAATCTGAAGCCTTCAGACTTGCAGCTGTCTCTCTGGGGTGGAGATGTTGTCCTCAGCAAACTTGAATTGAAGTTGGATGTTCTTGAGCAGGTATACATTTTTTTCTGTTTTTATGCAATTGTTGTCTTACTGAATTATTAATTAGTACATGTACTAATCGCAACAAATCACACTAACGAGAAGTTCATTATTTCTTAAATGCTGTTGCGTTGTTACATTTTTTCCAACTTTGTTATTATTTTTATCAAATATTCCCCTTTAATATTATCAGACGGGCTTGCAATTTCTTTTGAAATATTTTTTGATTTGTAGTAGTAAGTAGCAAAAAGTAAAGTTGCATGACCTTCACATAGCACAGTAAGAAAGTTTATGGTTACAAATATACTACCTATAAATCGTAGCAATATGAGGGGGATGTGGTTCATAGTCCGATTAAACTCTATTTCAGATATGATGGCGGCTGTATCAAGTTCAAAATGGCTGTCAGTCAGAAATGGGAACGGGCTGTTTAGACTCGTTTCCATTAGCGAAACTGCGGCAACCTGAGGTTAGGGTTTAAGAAGGGAAGGTTTGGGTTAGGCTGCGGAAATGGAGGGTATGGAAGAAAGACTTGCCATTTGCAATCCAAGCTATGGGGTTTCGGGAGCCACAGCACAGACGCAATCGCCATTCATCTGCTGTACAAGGGTCTTTCGGAAACGACCATAGAACTGACATACCCATATGAGGGAACCACACCATTTTGTTATGTTTGTTATGTGTACTTTACAAAATGACAACAATAACTCAATATCAAATAAATAAGGGGGGGGACAGTGAAAGGGATAAGTACAGGGATGTAGGATTCTTATTTGGCCTCCTCAAATACATAAATTTGGTACAACAGTTACAAATGAATGACCTCAAGTAACCTCAGTCAGTGCATCATATATGCATGAACATGTTTCATATCAAATGGTGGATTGGGGTAAAGTGTTGATATAGCTTCCCATACAGGAAAATTCTTAAATTAAATTTGGTTAGTGTAGCTATGAAAGATATGATAATAAGAATCTTTTTTTTTTTTTTAAACTTTTTTATTGAAGCATGGAATGACATGCATACAAATACAATGGAAATATCAACAGGTTAACAGCCTGGTGTGCAGGTTCGACAGGAATCGCATACATATAGCAAGGTAAGCAACAACCATTGACTTTGCATAATATGGTGCAGTCAAAAGATAATAAGAATCTTAATTAGGAATAAATGTAAAGCTAAATAGTTCTTATCCAAAATAATTCTCCCAAAAAAGATCAAAGCAATCTTTTCCACAGTCCTGTACTTGCAATGTAGTCTTAGAAAGAAAATCTCAAGGAAAAAGAAATCTCCACATAGATACTTGCAATAATGTATTTTCCTTCTTTTTCTTTCTGTTTCAACAGATGATCTTGTAACCAATTATTGTAACCAATATTTAGATCTTCTCACATATTCAACCCTTGGACTTAATGTACATCAAATAAACCTCCAGGTTCTCCCTCTGGAAATGATTCCTCCGGTATCTCCCTTCAATTCTTAGTTCCTCAAAAAGAGTACAAATACAGAGCTCTCTTGTGAAGCAAGTCTGCATAATATCCAAAACATATAAACTTAGACCTACTACTTTTGGTATAGTAGGTCTAGGTCTATATGGTTTGGATAATGTGCAGACTAATACCGTGTTCAGATTGCCACTGCCTAAAAAGCCAGCTTTTTAGGCAGTGGGCAAAATTTTGAAAATTCTAGCCTGGTGTGTTCAGACTGCGCTGAAAACACCGGCTTTTTTTTTCTGTCTTTTTTTTTTTTTTTTTTTTAANCGGCTTTATTTTTTTTCTCTCTCTTTTTTTTTTTTTTACAAGCCGGCTGCTATTTAAATAGCCGGCTTTTCAGCGCAGTGTGAACGGGTGAAGCCGGCTTCTAAAAAAGCCGGCAAAAACCCTTCTTTTTAGCCGGGTCTAAGACCCGGCTAAAGTGACCCGGCTTCACCGTTCACATTGCCAGAAAAAGCCGGGGTTTTCATGAAAGCCGGCAATTTCATGAAAACCCCGGCTTTTTCATGGTAATCTGAACGGGGTATTACTTCACGAGGGAGGATTGTTTTTGAAGTATGTTTTAGGTCATCGTTATTCTGTACAGTAAAGCACTGTCCAGTTAAGTGAAAATAAGCAGACAGTATATTCATATACACTTCAGAATTCATTTATTTGCTTCTGTCAAATCAACAGTAAAGACTAGTGAGCCAGTGTTATTAGAAGACATGTATGCCCCTTGTACTGCATCCACCGTGTTTTACAGATGATGTGGTATGCATCATAAGCCATTTCAAGCCTTCGTCATACATTTGTTCTTCACATCGTTCTGGTTTATCTTCATTTTATCTTTCTAGAGAATGCTGTTTCAAAACTGGGCTGGCGTTTTTAGATGTCTTTTGGTAAAGTCTTATCTGGCCTTTCTATTCTTAAGGTCTATGGTTTGCACCTTGTGCTGCACTGGAGCTGATTCAGAGTTTGGGAGTAAGGGTAAAAAAAAAAGCAAGTGTGCAGTTCGGCTAAACCATTTTTCAAAGTAAGGGGTGTTCATTTAAAATCTTTTGCGTGCAGATAAAATACTTTACTGTTACACATAGAACTCAAATACTGCAGAGCTTTATGTTTATCCTATAAAATAGAGTTGAGCTAAAACAATTTCACCTCTTAATTCCTAATTCTGTTTTCACAGTTTAATATTGCCTCCCCTTGCAATTCAACATGGTATTGCTCAGGTCTACACCTGCAATACACCTAAAAAAAGGTGATAAGTGCAACTCTGAATCTGCCCCTCCTGTGTTTTGTCATGAAGTCTTCTTTTTATGGTAGACCTGTATAAGGATATACCTACCCCATGGAGAGTGTTCTTTACTTTGCTGGATGTTGTGAAGGGGTTTTTCTCTTCCGTGAACCACATGTTCTAGGTTCATAGGAACAGCTTCTAAACTTGGAATCACCTACAGACCCCTTTCCTGCTTAATTGATAAAGCAATAAGGAAGGAATAGCCCACACCTGTCCATGAACAGGCTTATGAGTCAATGGTCCAATTACTTTTGGTCCCATGAAAAAGAGTGTGATGCATATTAAACAGCTGTAAATTGTAAAATTAAATATAGCCTGCTTTTTAAGGCAATATTCATTATATACTTATATACTATGTATATCCTTGAATACATAACAAAAATTGGCAGTGTCTAAATATAAATGGATCTAATTCTATATGTTTTTTTAAAAACTATTTTAAATTCTGCTAGTGGTAGGAATTAAATAGAATTTCTTTATAATTACAACACACATTTTTACAACAGTCATTGACTTGTCTTTCCATACTTTGTAAACAACTCATATCAAATGATTTAAAATATGTATTCATTCAGTGAAGCTATAAAGATATATATAAAGTTGTTGCTCAACATCCAAACTTAGGTCTGATTAATCTTTCTTATAGCGAATCTCTGTCATGCATATATAGCATTCTTCAGAGGGTTCTGCTTTATCACAAAGGAATTTGTAAAGTATGATTCAACTAAAGCTGGATATGCCCTTGTAACTTGTGACTAATCGTATGATTCCATATTAAATGATATTGCACAATTCCATGATCTTGATTTTTAGTGATGTTAAAAAAACAAACAATAAAAAACTGCATCTGATGACAAGGTTTTATGATTGTCCTGAAAATCGCAGTCACTGGAGGTAGTGTGTATGCAGTTACAACCATCTGTGCGACTTTCCTGGCTTTCTTTTGTATAGCATAAGCAGATATCTGTACAATGTGCACGGAGTCACGACTGTTTCGTACTTGTGGGCTAGTTTTTCCCTCGGCTTGTGTCTTTACTGAACTGATCACTTTCTTAGCCTCCTGCTTTGCAAACTGCCGCTCCCTGTAATCATCATTCTGAGTTTGCTTATAATTCCTCCATGCCTCTTTGAGAAAGCCAAGATCAATGGCAAAACACGGGTCATTGACGTCTTAAATTTGGACCCAGCTTATAAGAAAGAGCCGTCTTCTATGTGCACCGGAGGACTCTGTGTTCCTATGTATTTTTCTTGCAAACCGGTCATCTCCCCACTACATGGTTGATTTAGTGCAGGTAGGGTAAGTTTACTGCCCGGAAGGGTGAAGTATTTATTTATTAACAGGTTGTTATATAGCGCCATCACATTGCGTAGCGCTTTACAATTTTAACAATCATTATAACAGGACTGGGTGGTAACAGACAGACTCGTGGCTAAGAGGGCCCTTCCACAGGCTTATACTTAGGGATTAGTGCTATATAATCAAACATCGGACCAGCCAGCTTGCATGGTAACAGTGCTCAGTATGAGCAGTCACACAGCAGTGTCACTACCAGGACTGAGGGTATATTACTATGGAGAGAGACAGGGTGTATGGTAACAGTGCTCAGTATGAGCAGTCACACAGCAGTGTCACTACCAGGACTCATGCCTTCTGTGAAGTGCCAATTTTATTTTATACATGGAGATTAATGTTTAAGTGTACTGTAGTTTGTTTAAGATGTTATGTTATGTTGCAATTTTTTTCAAATAAAAAACATAACCAGGACCGAGTATTGCCTTGAGGCTATTGGCTTTTGATTAAGGTCAGGCTCTTTACCTGAGCTTTAGATTAGGAGGGGTTATTTGGACTGATCTATGTATTTGTGTTTTTTGTTGATTTTTATTTATATTTCGCCTGTTAAAAACATGGTGGTGAAGCTTTAATGATGGATATTAAAATGTAATTTTAAGGTATATGGCCTAGTTTGTTATTGTTCTTTGGTGTGCGCTACAATATTGCATTCTTTACTTCTATTAATATATATTTGCTTATAATTCCTAAAGGCCACCTTTTTTTGCTTTCACTATACTTACTACTGCTTCAGCAAACCATATTGGCTTTTTCTATGTTCTTTCCTTTCTGCCACACAAGTCTGTTGCTGTTAATAATGAACATTTTAAATTTCCCCATTGCTCCTGCACGCCATTCATGTGCCTTACACATTTCCCCATTTCCACAAAATGAGCCTTTCCTAAAATCTCGCACCTTTGTTTTTGTGCGATACCTGTCTTTATTTCCTGATGCTAACTGAATCCTAGGTTCTCCACAACACTTACATCTTAGATATTCTCCATTTGTAAGTACAGCACCAAAGGAAAGGTTACTTCCTTTGAAATGGGCCCTCTCACCAGATGCTTGAGGGATACTCCCTTTCCAGTGGAGTTTGCACCTCGTGCAGTGTATCCTTGCACATCTGGAACCTTAGCAGTTTTACTATAGTCCATCCAGTACGCCTTCTGGGAACTCTTTAAGGCAATATGGCCTTCAAGACATCCTGCATATATCAGAATGCATTCTAGCTACCTCTGCCTACAGAAAATCGCTGACAAATTGGACCCCACCTGAGTCTCCAAAATATCACCTGCACAACAAGAGCATCACACCCCCTGCACTGCACAAGACCAAAGCTTATTTTTCAATTTTAAAGCATCAAAAGCAACTACAGAAACAGTTTATGGGGGGAAAAAAAGGGTCCAAATTCATACCTAATTTAGTTTTAACTTCTAAATGCTTTATAATTTCAGTTCTTTGAAAATGAGTATAGGAAAAGCAGGTAAAAATCTTATCAGGTTGTACAATTTATATTAGAAACAGTGGACAAATCAATTAACTACCAAGTAAAAAAAAATAACAACAACAAACCAATACTTTATATACTCGGGCAGAACAATAATTAAAAGTATTAAATTGCAGCATGAAATAATAGGCCTGATTCACATTTAAGAAAGCGTTTGGTTCTTAAATATAGGCAACTAGTAGCAAGGAGACTCCCTCGGCACGCCCCCGGTTTTCAGGTTCTGAAGAGACTAACGAATGCCATAGGGCTCCCTTAGCATTAGGTTCCTAGTTGTATACGTAGGGCGTCTAATTCCGAACGTCACTGCATAACCGCGCCCAGATTTGCTCATTTCAATGCCTCCCTCCACCCAATCTTCTTCTTATCTGCCGACTTAATTATTCCTGGCACGTTAGTTACTATGGGCTGGAACCAGACCTTGTTAAGTGCATGAACTTAGTTACTCCTGGGCTAAACCATGTTGATTTCAGGGGGAGTCAAGGTAATGGTATTCTTTGCATGCAGGGATATATCTTTGAATTGCTTACTGCACACAGATACTGACCAGCTTTACTATCACACTGTTATTTAGACTTGGGATAGGAAACATCACCTCTCAACTCTAATACTGTTTGCAACAGATGAAATATGACTCCCCTGCAATCAACATGGTTTAGCCCAGGAGTAACTAAGTTCAAGCACTTAACTAGGTGTGGATCCAGCCCCTTGTGTGCAATATCTTGTACGTGTAAAACAGTGAGAAAAGAAGCTCCTTGAATAGCATTTAACACTGTGACCTAAATGTGCGTTCACCTGCCATTTTATATGTAAACACATATAACCAAAGTTAATTCACATTCAGCGACTGTTAAACATAGATCAGACTAATTTTGTTAGCAGTTATTTTTCTGAACTCCTTATCGATACATCATGCATACTGTTATATGAATTAAGGGCCGGATCCAGAACTACGTCCGTCTTCCATAGACGGACGTAATTCAATGAACAATAGCTACTGCGCATGCGTAGTAGCTATTGTACGTAATCTGCGTATCG
>WWET01000835.1:227432-248410 GCA_011038615.1 Limnodynastes dumerilii
CAAATGAGGTATCAGGCTATGAGTGTTAGCTCTCCGTCTAGATGGCTTTTTTTTTCCATCACCATGACAACTATACAATCACATCTGCATTACTACACAGTTTATCCTATGGCTTCAATTTAAGCTATGCATTCTTTTAGTCTTACATGCTAACTGCTCCCTATGCTCCGCTCTTTGGCATTATATAAGACGATTAGAAGATGTGTCCAAATATTTAACATTTTCCCACACTCGTATCTTTTTCCCCAGTTACTTTTTAAAATCTTGTTTTGTTCACCAAGTTGACCTGATTTTAACCTTGTAACTCTTCTGTATCGCACAGCTAAACATTTAGATAGCATTTCTTTTGTCTTGATTTAATGTTCTTGAAGTGTTATCTATAAATTATATATACAATACTATAATCATATTCTATAATATATACACTGAGATCCAGTGTTTAACTTTGTGGGTGGGATAATTTCTTGTCGATTTCAGGAACATTTAAGCTTTAGGCTGTTGTGCAGGAGAATAGCCACTAAAATCATGTGTTCTCAAGAAACTAAAATAAAAAAATCATCTTTAATGCCCCTTTCACATTGAGCTGAAAACCGGGGATATGATGACCCGGGTCGTGGCTCCGTGAGAACGTGGGAGACTGCACCTATCCAGGTTTAATGACCCAGGACTTTTGCAGGATTATTCCCGGGTCCAATCCAGGTAGTCGCCAGTGTCATAGAAAGAATCTTATTGGGGGCTTAGGAACGCTGGAACATTTCAACTGCTCTTTTGGGCCTGACCCAGGAATTTCCCTGATCTAAACTGCAATGTGAAAAGGGTCGAATGAGCTGGGATGATCTGTGACACCGCAGTAACACAGGTTTGAAAACTCCGGATATCATCAGGGCAGCAGTGTGAAAGTGATAAGTTATCTCGCTTTAATAATGCAGGATAACTATTTTATTAGATAATGGAATTACACACTTTTTTTCCCCCCCTGTATTAAGATTCAGGACTGGATTCACAGCCACATATTTTTATACTTACGTGCTTAGATATCAAGGCTGAGATACTACATATGCGTAGTAACATTCTTACGCTATCCACGTAGGGTTTCGTTACGTAGGTTGCGTGCATGCAGTCTTTAAGACGAAACACCATGTAGAGCTTGTGTAAAAACGTAAGTATAAAAGTTTGTGGTTGTGAATCCGCTCATCAGTGCCTGTTATTTTACCTTAACGGCTTCTACAAGAAGTCTAGATAGCACCACACGAAAAAACTGATAGTATGATAAGTAACATCAGATCTGTCCCTCACAAACAGTTGTATTCACCATGCAACAGTGACATTGACAATGTACAGCTGACACTAGAACATCTGTATCATTTAAAAATCATAAAGTGTCATAAAGTGATTTGTTTGGCCTGGTGCCCCTTTGTAGTGCTGTCATAAAAAAAAAATGGACCTATAGTAAATAAAAATAAATAATCCCTTACCTTGTCCCTGCTCCTGTGACTTTCCCCGATGCTCTGTCTGTCGTCTTCTTCTCCTCTCTTTTCTTTTCTTCTGTCCTACCCCGTCCTGTCCTTTCTTCCGCTCTCTCTTTTTCTTCTCCCTGGTAGGTGACCACTTCATGCCATTTAGTGGCGGCAGGTTAACCGCCCCTTTCCAATCATTGCCGTCCCTTACCATGCACTTTGGAAATACCTTGTTGAACTGCGACGGAAATAAAATCTAAAATGTGCAAACTGTTGAGAAGTTATATTTCCAAGCTCAGCTCTGAATTACAGCTTCAAATGAAAGCTGTGTGCTCCGTGCTGGAGGAATGCGCTTTCTGAAGGTAAGCGGTGCAGGCCGTCCGCCACAGGCTGGAGAGGCATCGCACCAATAGGGGTAATGGCTGTCGCTAGAGTTGCTCTAGTGTCTGAGGGCCAGATCCAGACCTAAGTTCTGGTTACGTACGATCGCGTCGCGTTTTTATGCTATCGTACGTACTAGGCACTCCCCTCGGTCGTATGTAATTTACTTGTTTGACGTGTACCAAATCCTACCTTAACTTTTACAAGCATAAGCACGGTCGTACATAATGGATTGACTCGCGTAACGGCTTAACCCGGCCGGTACTGTACGCGTTAAATGCCTCCCTCCGCCCACAAAGCGTATTTCCGCGTGTCGTGTGGATGACCCGCCCCTTTATTCTTATTTAGGCATGTTCAGAGTCACGTTGCTTAACATCTGCCGCGCGTACGCGCAGTACATACAAAGAGGCGATTTTACGACAGCGGCTAGCGTAAATACGCTTTCGTACTGAGGTCTGGATCTGGCCCTGAGATTGTAGATTTCACACACTTTAGTGACTGATATTTACATAGATGGGAGGCTTCGGAGCTATGTTGTCAGGCTGCGGTGGCACTACAGTGAGGGTGCTGTGGACTTGGGGCTGTATCCAGACCTGGTTAAGTGCTTGAACTTAGTCACTCCTGGGCTAAACCATGGTGATTGCAGGGGAGTCATATTTCATCTGTTGCAAACAGTATTAGAGTTGAGAGGTGATGTTTCCTATCCCAAGTCTGAATAACAGTGTGATAGTAAAGCTGGTCAGTATCTGTGTGCAGTAAGCAGTTCAAAGATATATCCCTGCATGCAAAGAATACAATTAACTTGACTCCCCCTGAAATCAACATGGTTTAGCCCAGGAGTAACTAAGTTCAAGCACTTAACTAAGTCTGGATCCAGTCCTTGGTGAGTATTATTTGCGTATGGGCACTGAACACCCTAGCACCGGCCCTGTGTGTAGTATTTGTGCTATAAGCAAAAGCTAATTGGACAAATTAGAATGAATTTGCACCCTTCATCCTGCAACATGCATTGTGCAGATTTGCTCCTTTCTGTACAGCCTCCGCTGTCTCTGGATAAGCCCCATAGTGTTCTGCATCGTATGAGATATGTGACCGAGAGTTCCTTACTAGCTTATGTTAGCATATCACATTAATAGCCTCTATTTGCTTTTAATGTTGCTTGTTACTTATCCAGTACATATAATAATGCTACTATAGAGCCAACAAATGGTCATTTCTATGTTCCAGAAAGCACATTACGTCTCTTCTGTGTATTCTCCCTAGAATTGTGGTCGATCTGAAGAACAGCATTAGGTCTTGCACCCTGCCTTGCGTATTCTGGATGTAACCCTGCATGTGTGCAATACTAGATCGTACATAGGAGCTTGGTTAAAGCCCTTGCTGTATGATTTGCATGCCTGTGTATCAAGTGTGCATGGTGAGTGGGCCTACCCAGCATGTGGATAGAGAATACCGCATGGAAAGCAGCAATGGCCGGCTGCCTTCCCATGCAGAGTTCAGTACAAACGGATAGGAGAATAACGTATGTAAGCTGCCTATCAATACTAGGGGCCGCGTTCAGAGATCCGTTCTCGAGAGGAGTTCCGTGCGTATTTTTAGGATCGGATCAACTGCGCATGCTTAATAACTTTATTTACATAGTTTATGTTGACTATACGCACTTGGGGCCTGATCCAGACCTACGATGTAGCGCTGAGCGTACTAACACTCAGCGTTACATCGTGGGACTCCCCTTGACACTCCCCCTGCCCCCATACGCTGGCTGAAGGCTACCCTAACTTCACCCGGCGTAAGGGAGTGCAAATACGCCGCCCTCCCAGCCTCATTACCCTCCCTCCCCCCGCCTCCCTGCACTAACCTCAGCGTATCCCTGCACTAACCTCAGCGTAGTAACACTGGGGGACGCCCCCTCCAGCGTTACTACGCTGAAGTTACATTGTGGATTGGGCGTTTCCATAGCAATGCCGGGCAACATCTATGTCTGGATCTAGAAGAGGGTTGCTCAGGATCCATAGACTTTGGAAGAAAAGGATAAACGCTACTCTATCTGCATTCTCGTGTGTGTGTTTTATTGTAAGTTCCCAGCTACTGTTTGAGGATTAGGAACTCTTACTCACCATAGATCACCTTTTGGTAGTTTGTCATCAACCTGTAAAGTAGGCGCTGCTTTTGAAAGATGTATAAAACTCGAGCTGGTCAGCCCCTTTTCTTCCATAGCTGCTACCAGTTACCCAGAGGAGGCTGTGTTTCTGGACAGCAGAGTTGATCGATATAAGGTGACAAAGTGAAATCTTCTAGCTCCGCAGTTTAAGCAGTTTCCTGATCTGATGCCAGGCTGGCCCTTACTTTTCATTTCTTTTCTTTTTCGTTTCTTCTTTTCTCTCTTTCTCCTGTTTTGCATTTTGTGTAAACATATTTAAAGATAAATAGTTTTAGGTTGAAGCACTACAATTACTTCCACATGTACATTATTACTGTTTACATGAATACATTTTATTGGTAACAAATGATGGGGTTGGATTCTTTCAGAATCTTAAAGCTGTCTAGAAATAATCTATCCGGATCACAAGAAAGGACAATTTATTAGACGATGTTATGACAAAATCACAGTGTGTGAGTTCGTATTAATGAAATCTATATATTGATATATTTATTTGGGATATCTGTTTGACTGCAATCATTCCATATGTTGCCTGAAAAGGTTTTTTTTATTTTTCTAATTGCGTCAATAAATACATAAATTGGCCACACTTCCAGTATAGATTTGTCACCCGTACTGAAATTGTTTCCAAGGGCTTTCAGTCTGTGTGGCGGTAAGGGGGGGCAGTCTGGATGTATGTAAATCGTTGCGAGTCCCCACTGCGAGTCTCTTATTGCGAAATAGGGACAGCCAAAAGTTGCTTTTTGGCTATCCCTATTTTGAATGCGAGCCGTTTCAGAATTTTTTTTATAAATGGGTGGATATGCGGACTTCATGTTGGACTGCGGAGGGACTTAGGGTTAGGCAGCGGGGAGGGAGACAGGGGTTAGGGAGTTGTGTTCCTCACCTTTCAGAGCACCGTGTTTGGTGCTCCAGCTATTGATTGATATGCCTCTTCGAGACCTAAGCAATCGATATCCAGCCAGTTTCGGAATTGGCTGGTAGCAAACGGTCCTATCGAAATAGGGCTGTTCGCAACGGGGACCCACACTCTAGGTAAATAGCACAGTGAGGGCGTGCTAAGTGCCCTCCATACTATTCAGACTTCTGCAGCGTCCTTAGGGGCGGTGGAAAATTTTAAGTTAAGGGCAGATTTCCTTGCAGGCATGGGGTGTGGCCTCCCTTTGTCTGGATCTGGTCTATTAATTATTGATGCCTATAAAAGTTTTTGTTACTTCAACTGTCACTGACATTGTCAGCAACTATAGCCCAGGTTCCTCTCCATTCCAGGCTTTTAGCTTTCCCTTTGACCACTTAGCGCTATTTTAGAGCAATGGCATTCCCCACAGCTTTTTACAGAAGGGCCAGGTTGCTATCAGAAGTGGGCTGTATTTGGTGTATAGGACCTGATTAAAACTTAAGAAGGAGCTTGAAAATAAGAGAGGAAAGTTACTCCTGGGCTAAACCATGGTGATTGCAGGGGAGTCATATTTCATCTGCTGCAAACAGTATTAGAGTTGAGAGGTGATGTTTCCTATCCCAAGTCTAAATAACAGTGTGATTGTAAAACTGGTCAGTATATGTGTGCAGTAAGCAATTCAAAGATATATCCCTGCATGCAAAGAATACAATTACCTTGACTCCCCCTGCAATCAACATGGTTTTGCCCAGGTGTAACCTTCCTCTCAATTTCAAGCTCCTTTTTAAGCCTGAATCAGGTCCATAATGCATAGTATAGGTGTGCCTTCGCTTTCCATGCTGATCAAGACTTCTACACTGCTGCCATTTTGCTTTCACGGGGGTCGTTAAACTTAAGGCAGGGTATGGCTGTTGAAAGTCCATTGGTGCAAGGTAAGGGGTTAGTGCAGCGATGGCGTTGGTCTGCTATTTAAAATGACAATAGAGTTTTCCGACATGAATATAGTTAATATTTACATAGGATTGTATCAGACTAATAGATATTGTTTTTTTGGAAGCAATAATCAAGACACCTGTGCGACCTGAAACCGCCACAAGGCCTTTTGTACCTCCTCTATATTGGCTTCTCTTCCAGTGACCACTTCTCTGCCAGGTTTAACGATGTCAATTAATTCATTAACAATCCTATTATAAAGCTGGGTACACACTACGTGTTTTTCATCCGATTATATCGCAGATCACAGGATAAACGAGGATTTGAAACAATGTTATGTAAGTGTTTGCGATGCAAGGATCTTGCCTGATCATTGCAAAGTACATATAATAGTTTATTTGGATCATGTACAACTTTTAGTTTTACCGATCAAACAATGTTACTGTGTCGTTTCCGTGCAGTCTCAACGCTGTTCTGTCCCTCTGTTTAGCGATTCTTCCTTTGCTTCTTGCATTGGGGCCAACAAATTCAAATTATTGTTGGTAGCATTGTGTTACAAGAGCAGAAATCATAGATCTACCTGCATCCACTCTATGGAATAACTTTTTTCAACCATTAAGGCTTTTTTCTATTCTCCAAACTTTTAAACGCTTCCTTAAAACTCCCCTTACCAAATTCCTCTGCCTACTTTTTAGCATTTTGTCTACCCCATTTACAGCTACTCTATCTAGTTTTGCTTTTGGTACATGATTTACAGAAACTTGGACAATTTTCTTTTCTTACTATAGTGACCCTCAGTCCTGGTAGTAACACTGCTGTGTGACTGATCGTATAGAGCACTGAGCACTGTTACCATACACCCTGTCTCTCTCCATAGTAATATCCCCTCAGTCCTGGTAGTAACACTGCTGTGTGACTGATCATACAGAGCACTGAGCACTTTCACCATACAACCTGTCTTTCTCCATAGTAATATCCCCTCAGTCCTGGTAGTAACACTGCTGTGTGACTGGATCAAACACAGCACTGAGCAACCTGTCTGCTCCATTGTGTGATATACAGCACTTCCCCTAATGTATCAATCCCCATATCCCATCCTATAGAGTGTAAATTTAAAGACTGGGTCCTCTTACATACCCAGAATAAAAGATATTGAATTCCTTCTGGAATTCTATTTGGTCTCGGCGCTCACTGACATAATATCTCTGGTAGATTTTAAATGGGTCACGTGGGTAATGTACTTTTAACCCTCCCCTAATTTGTACTCATAGATTCAAATCTCAATGTTAGTACATTTTCAAGAGTGCATTGATATCAAACGTAATTGTATCAATCCTCCCATCCTATAGAGTGTAAATTTAAAGACTGGGTCCTCTTACATACCCAGAATAAAAGATATTGAATTCCTTCTGGAATTCTATTTGGTCTCGGCGCTCACTGACATAATATCTCTGGTAGATTTTAAATTAAATACGTGGGTAATGTACTTTTAACCCTCCCCTAATTTGTACTCATAGATTCAAATCTCAATGTTAGTACATTTTCAAGAGTGCATTGATATCAAACGTAATTAGGGTTAGTGATTAGGTATAGATAATGCTTCAATATAGTGCACAATGTGATCAAAGTTATCAATGCATAAATATCATATATGTCATATAGAATCCGGATCGATAATAGTTTAAACAATACTGCAGTATACTGAGTGGTTACAGCCCCCAAATACCCTCAGTTCTCCAGTTGGACCTGCGGTATATATTGGGGGATATACACGTTCGTGCCTCGTGGTTCACAGTCTTAAATAGTTCAGATAGTATTAGTCTTAGGCTCACGGTTTGTGAATGTTTCCCTCCGGCTCGATCGCTGCACGTGTTCGCATAGAGTATGCTGTCCTTGTTGTTTGGCGTCACGTCTCCAGGCAACGTCAGCTGTAGTTGCCGCACTGCTGTAAAGTCACTCTGCTCTGTCCGTTCTGCCCGCCCCTTGTTCCTCAGTTCAAGTTGGCGTTCCGATGGAGTTTGGCTAGGTCTAGCACAGATCATCATTTTATTTTATTAAAAGCGCTATTGGGACATTAGAGATGTCCGCAACTTCTGTGAGTACATTACTGGAGTTTTTATTGTAACATTGTTTGATTAAAACGTTATTGCACTATCTGGCCATCTCTGTTTTTTCACTATGCCAAACTCCATCGGAACGCCAACTTGAACTGAGGAACAAGGGGCGGGCAGAACGGACAGAGCAGAGTGACTTTACAGCAGTGCGGCAACTACAGCTGACGTTGCCTGGAGACGTGACGCCAAACAACAAGGACAGCATACTCTATGCGAACACGTGCAGCGATCGAGCCGGAGGGAAACATTCACAAACCGTGAGCCTAAGACTATCACTATCTGAACTATTTAAGACTGTGAACCACGAGGCACGAACGTGTATATCCCCCAATATATACCGCAGGTCCAACTGGAGAACTGAGGGTATTTGGGGGCTGTAACCACTCAGTATACTGCAGTATTGTTTAAACTATTATCGATCCGGATTCTATATGACATATATGACATTTATGCATTGATAACTTTGATCACATTGTGCACTATATTGAAGCATTATCTATACCTAATCACTAACCCTAATTACGTTTGATATCAATGCACTCTTGAAAATGTACTAACATTGAGATTTGAATCTATGAGTACAAATCAGGGGAGGGTTAAAAGTACATTACCCACGTGACCCATTTAAAATCTACCAGAGATATTATGTCAGTGAGCGCCGAGACCAAATAGAATTCCAGAAGGAATTCAATATCTTTAATTCTGCTTTTAAACTATTTTCAGGGTAGTGGACCCCCTGACAGGTCAAGGCAGCCCTGAAATACAGGGCAATTTACAAGGGGGTAGGGAAGCGCCATAACTCTCCCAACTACACTTTGGTGTATTTCTATATATTCTAAATCCAAGGTCCACAAGAGAGTAAGGCTGCAGGACCCACCTAGAGGGACACATAACTAAAAGAACTATCTATACCTGCAAGTATGGAGGAATTCCTACACCATATTAGAGTCAGCAGGGAACAAGAGTTTGAGGAAATTACCATCCCCACTATCACTAGTACACAAAAACCACAAGAGAACAATTTCTGCAAATTATTCTTGAATTTGGAAAAAACACTTATGACTGAAATAAAAATGTGGTGGGACACTAGGACCATCGTGATGGTCCTGATCCAGACCTGAAAAGCCGATCTGCGCATGGGCCGGGCACATCTGCCCGGCGTAGCTACGGCAACGCCCGATCAACAATCGGGCATCCGTAGGAACAGCGTAGGGTAACATCAGATGTTAGCGTCCCTACATTAAGGTTAGTGAAGGTGGGCGGGGGGAGGTAATATAATGAGGGAGGGAGGGCTTAGCGGTAGTACGCGCGTATTACCCAGTGCTTACGCCGGCTGAAGTTAGGGTAGCCTTCAGTCGGCGTAAGCAATGGGAAATACGCCTGCACAGTGGGAGTGTCGAGGAGTGTCGGGGAAAGTGGACGCTGATACGCTGTGCTTTAGTAAGCACATCGCATGAGTTTATATTTGGATTTTGGCATAAGTTTGGTGAGAGGTAGAGCTAATTATGTGTTTTTATTTAATATTGTAAACTTGAATAATTTAATGTTGGAGCAGGTTCAACTGTTAAATGGATAGTTATTAAATGTGACAGGTTGGTACAAATAACTTTATTTATTAAATAAGTATATTGTTCATTTAAGACTGCATTAGATGAGGGGAACGGTTTATTCCTAATTATAAAATGTTGTGAAGTTAGCAAACATAAATATAATTAATTTTAAAGGTTTTTTGAGAGGAGGCATAATTACTAAATGTTAGTAGAGTTAATTAATATTATGGTTAGTTGTGGGGACACAGAGGACCCGACCTGGTAACACAGAAAAGAATGCATCCTGTGTTGGAAAATCCCCATGCACATAATAGGCATTTTTACGAACGATCCAGGTTTGAGCTATGGATGATAGTGTGCTCTTTGGCGGATGGTAACATAACAGTTAATTAACTTATATTCTCTCTTTCTAAGTCATCCAGAAACAAAAGCAGAGTTTTAGCTTGGGGAGAATGTTGATTATGATTCAAGCAAATATGATCTATTCTCAGTTATCTATTAACTGACAGAGCATAGGACCAGACCTAAACCGAGCACTTATGTAAGTTTTTCTAAAAAGCTTCCAGTCTTCTGGATCCCTTTGCGATGGTGGGGTGGGGGTGCGCATGATGCGAGGAGGAGGTATTTCAATCATGCAATAAGGGTTTGGTTGAGTCCTTACGTACGATACTTGTTTATGCACCGAACCCATTTTTCATGGGACCAGTGCGTAAATTTTAAGGTAGAGTCCTGGTCTTGGTAGTCCCATATACGCAAGGGGAGTGGTCCCCCTCGCACATACGGACCACCTTCAGTACTCTGTTGCCTCTACGGATGAAGCTCTCATCTCAGTGGTGGCAAAGTTCTGGATCTGGCCCTAAATAATTCACTAATTTAAATTAAATGTGTTTTTGTTTGTCTTCTGATTAAGCTAGGCTTCCAGCACAAAACACAGGCTATGCTATTTCAGGGCTAACGCTACTCATATAACGCTTGGTCTTCTGACTTTAAACATGTTTATGGTGCTAATAATTGGGCTGAAATTGTGAGTAAACAGGGCCCTAACATTCCTAAATCCAGCAGCAGCAGCAGGTAGGAGAGAGAAAAGTAGCCTGCAAACTGCTTTGGCTTTGGGTGTCTGTTAAACAGGACTTTTTTGGGGGTATTTAGAGGTGCACCCCACTTTTTCCACTCTATTCATACTTCTTTTATGTCACATTTTCTCTGGTGGGCCCATACCATTGCATCCTCCCTATGCATTTTGGTCCTAGGTCAATGATAATTGTGGATTTCCAATGTCTGTAAAAATACCATATTTGGTGTCTGTTATGCATATAAATAACCATGTAAAGAAAAGCAAAACAAAGTTTAAAAATTAATATTAGTAATATAGGAGCTCAGATATGCAGCAGTGAATTAAAGCCATGGAGATTTCAAAAAATTAGTTGATGTATTTTATTCTATCTTCTACAATTAGGATTTACATAAGCCTACATTACTCATATTAAATAATGTAAAAAAGAAAGCTTCTTAACTATCTGTAAGTGAAGGTATAGCTCTAAGTAGTTCAAGATGATTTACTATATAAACATATAGATAGTGAAATGCAGTCAATAGGGTCAGTGGCCGCACTGGAAGACTGGCGAATGGAAAACTTTTATTTTGTGAAGCCTGGATATATTTCTTATCATGTAACATCTTTTCTTACAATATTTTGCAATCATCACATAGGTCAATGTTCCCTCCTAATGGTTTATTATTGTTTAAAGTAGGCAAAGAAGGCCTAGTTTGTAAAGTTGTGTCAATAATACTTGTAACTGATATAAAGGAGATAAAATAACATTACAACTGAACTAACACGATCACATGTTTAATGCATTATGAAAAGGTTATTGTTACATACACGTATATTAATCATGTAAGAGAGGAAGCATCTGTTGCCTTGTGATTGTGATAAAAAGATACTTCTTTCAGCATTTCAGTGTGTATGGTAAATTTCATAGTTACACACTAATTCTATGAATGAGGTTTTTTTATACATGCAATTCATGCATAAATATTCTAAAATCAGTTGTTCCAGTTGTTGCTGTTAATCAGATATTCACTTATGGATGGGTGAACTGCGGTATGGTTTGTCAGCGTGAAAGTTGATTTGCGAATGCAGTCACTTTCTGGTTGCTGCAATTTTAGAAGGAGTGCATGCAGTGATGTATTAAGATAAGAATCCTGCTTCACTGAAAGGCAAGAATTTCCTCTAACCTCAACCCTTTATTAATCTTAACCCTAAACCACCCCTTCTAATACCCTAACCATAACCCTCCACCTCCCGCAGCCTAACCTTAACCCTTCATCTTTCGTGGCTTAACCATAACCTTAACCTTTTAACTCCTGCAGCCTAACCCTCCATCTTTTATACCCTAACTGCAACCTTGACCCTTCATCTTCCACAGTCTAACCCCAATGTTAACCCTCCATCTTCTTCAGCCTAACCCTAATTTTCCATCTTTTGAAACCTAACCTTAGCCCTATATCTTCCTGAGCCTAACTCTAAACTTAACTCCTCATCTTCCAAAGCCTAGCCCTAACCTTCTATGTGCCACAGCACTCTCTTCGCCTTACCTGTCTGTCGCGCCACCCCATCCATCCCGATTCGCTATTGGGAATGGGTACGGCAAAACGGGGCCTTTCGCTATAGGTGCCCATTCCAAATGTTAAAATTTGAAATAGAAATATGTTCAGAAAACGATGCTGCCGCCACTCAGCTGATGGCTGTATCATTTTCAAATAAGGGCTGCTCAGACCGGCCACTGCATCCCGCTGAAGTGTTTTTGTTAATCAGGTGAAAGAAAATGTATGACCTTACATTTCACCTAATCCTGTGTCTGTGTTGCATATTTGTCATCATTACAATTTAAGTGTTTTTGTATTACATAGCAATTTATTGATTTAGAATTATCTTATTCTCTTTTCTCATATTTTTCTCTCTCTCCCTTTCTCTTAACACCCCTTCATCTCTTACTCTCTTTGGACCGGAGCAGAAGCAGAGGCTTCTTAGGCGCGTAAGTGGCCTACTTAATCTGCATAGCCTTTATGCACGTAGATGAACTACTTCTTTAAAGACCGCATGTGGTTTTTTAGGTGAAAGGAGACGTGCCACGGCCTCCAGGACAAATTAGGTAAAGTGGGTGGGGAGAGGGATGTAGATTAGGCTGGGATGGAGGGCTGGGGATTGTTTGTTCGTATTTTCACGCACGGTGACTTATGAGAATCCGGTCCTTTGTCACTCCCTCTATGTTTCCATCTTTCTCTCTCACTCTCTCTCTCTCTCTCTCTCTCTCTCGCTCTCTCTCCCTCTCCCTCTCCCTCCCTCCCTCTCTGTCATATGTATCTCATGTCTGTCTATCTCATATGTATCTATTAATTTATCTATAAAAATGGGCATTATTGCATGAAAATGAAGCGATTGTTATTTACAAAGCACGTATCGCCCTTCGTGCCTCTCCGCCGTGCCTCCTCCTTATATGGCTTTATTATAATTCTTTATTATTTTTCCGACACTTTGTAAAGATTTTGAAGGGTCGGGCCGCATTGTGAAGAACGTACCTCTTCATAATATTTATAAGTGTTGGAGCGGAATTTCTCTCTCCGCTCTAAGAATAATAATAATGGCGTCTAAGGATGACGTTACTGTAAGAATTCCAGCGGTGTTTTTAGTTAACAGAGAACTTGGTCAGTAGCAGCGGTAAATTAATCAAATCCAGAGGTATTGCTGTGTGAGCTTTAGGATACAATGTAACACCCCCCCCCCACACAAATAGCGGCTCCAAGTACAGAACATGCAGTACGCTAGGATTTGTGCACAGATCGGAATCGGGCCCCTATGTTTACCAGAACATGTGATATAGAGACGACAGCTCAATGCTAATGACTCATTTAAAATAAAAGCTACATTAATGCAGAAGATTGCAAGATCTAATTGTCTTTGGAACCCACCACCACCCTTACCTTGGATAAGATAGGATATGCACATGGCTTAACTAGCCAAGTACTGCATCAGCAGCAAATGCTGCCTTTGTGGCTAAAATACATTTGGACCCCTTAAGCAGATTTTGGTTATTAAACTATTAAATATGCAGGTAGGTATTTGTTAAGTTTTGACTTTTAAGCTAAAAGCCGTCACCTTCCCAATGTCAAGGTCATCATCATCCACATTCTCTTCACTGCGTTGTTTAAGAAATAATGCTCTCCTGTTCCCTTGTGCAGAAGCTCTAGTGTGTAAGGAATCCTATTGGGAATTGTGGATTGCACTGGGGGAGTCAATGGTATCTGTCCATGCTGCTAATGGTTGATGCCTGACTGCCTGTCACTATAAATGATTTTCTTGTTGTTTAATTAATGCCTGCTGCAAATGCTTTGGCATGACAAAAGCTACAAAGGCCTTTACTAAGAAAAAAAAAATATTTCTTTGTAATACCCCTTGCACATCACCACGAAATACCCGGGATTTTCGCCAAAAACCGCAAGGTGCACTTCCGGTGGACCCGTGTCAGAAGACCCGGGAATTCAACCCGGGTAAAAAGAAGGGTTATTCCCGGGTCCGACATGGGTAGGGGTGCAGTGTGAAGTTTTTCAACCCGGGTAGCACCTAACGCAGTTGATTGGTGCAATTTTTTTACTTGTTGCTCTGGCAACAAGTGTTGCCAGAGCAACGGTAAACAAATTACTCTCTGATGACGACTGGGCAGACCCGGGTCTCTGAATTTCCCAGGTCTGCCCTGCAGTGTGGAACAGGGTCTGTGACTCTGGGATCCTTTGCTGCCCCGGCAATATCACGGGTCTGTGAACCTGGGATATTGCCGGGGTGGTGATGTGAAAGGGGTATAAATGAGGTATGGTTTTTTTTTTATCACCCCATCATGACGATGTTTGTCTAATTCAAGTTATTCATTATTATGAGTTTTGGCTCTGGTGTTTGGAGCTTCAACCATCAATTTTTTTTTTATTTTTTTTTTTTATTTATTAACAGGTTTTTATATATCGCCATATAGCGCTTTGTAACAAGACTGGGTAGTAACAAAAAGACTGGGTAGGTAAGAGGGCCCTGCTCACAGACTTATAATCTATAGGACATAGGGGCAAGTGCTATATATACTGTATCATACAAATGGGCCAGCCAGGGTGTATGGTAAAAGTGCTCTGTATGATCCAGTCACACAGCAGTGTCACTACCAGGACTGAGGGGATATTACTATGGAGAGAGACAGGGTGTATGGTAACAGTGCTCAGTGCTGTTTATGATCAGTCACACAGCACTGCCAGCAGCACAACTTAATGTGATTTTAGTATGGAAAGAGAAAGTGTTCAAATTTGTGTTCAGGGAACTGAATAACAAGCTAGTTGTAAATAGGGTAGACAAATGCTAAGAAGTGGGATGAGGAATATAGTGAGCTTGTCTGAGGAGGTGAGTTTTGAGGGAGCGCATTAGAGTGTTATGAGATGACTTCATATTCTGCAGCGGTTCCCAATATATGTGGGGTATGTTAGGGGTGTGGAGATGGCACACTATATGCTGTATACCCTGATATAACCGAGTGTTCCGATAAGTCTGAATCCAATCAGCTTTTTTTTTTAATGAGATCTCTTTCTAGAGTCATTCATTACCTTTGCTCCTGTGTAAATGAATATTGTAATGTCGACATGTTTGTTCGTCATTGCAATCACCCTGACCAAAATCCTAATTCCTAACCCTAGTCCTAATTCCTGCAAAGCTCGGGGACAGTAAATGTCGGGTTGTTGAAATGAGAATTTTTGCCAATGTACCCATGCTGGAACCCATCCCCCCCACCCCCTTCACGGGTTTTAATCCTGTTTGAAATTATGCAGCTAACATTAGGCTTTTGGCTATTTTATTTATAAGGCGCCACATGGTATCCACAACGCTGTACAGAGGCAATAGGAAAACCAATAGTTACATATAGAATACAATAATTAACATAGGGTATAAACACATAGAATAAGGAATACAATACAAGTACAATGCAAAAATAAAATACAGTACAAAAATAGCAGAACAATACGTAAGGAAAATAAAGATGCTGGATATGTGTGTAGGAGCAGATGAATAAGCAGGGAGCTAAAAAGTAGAGAGAAAAAGTGGGAACTAATGAAGACAAGGAAGAAGATTTATGACAGGAGGGAGAAGGACCCTGCTCATAAGAGCTAACTGACCTATATTATGTTATGTTCCATTGCCAGACCCCCTACTTTAACCCTTATATATTATAATGTGCACCATTCCCAGACCCCCTAATATACCCCTCATGTACTTTGTATATGTAATGCACGTGGAGTATATTAGGAGTCTACACCAGTTTTTTGTGTGTGTAATCGGTGCCTTGCAGCAGAAGTTGCTTCTTTTCTTGTCTGCCCAGCAGATAGATGCGGCAGCGCTGCCATGTGTGAATCATCGCCGCTCCGCCTTATAAAATGGGAGGAGCCACTCTCTTTGTGCTTCAGCTGCGGTAGTGTTTTTCTTTTACTGAATGTTCTGTAGTGGTGGGTTTCTGGCCAATCAGAAACCCCCCCTGTGTGCACCTCTGAATGGGGTACAGAAAAACATATCCGCGATTCTATTTGGAATATATGGAAGTTGTGTAAAAGTCAGGATCCTGCATATAATGGATAAATACGGACACAGGTGTGGTATCATCTATTGAGAAATCCGTAATTCATTGCTACTAGTCACTAATAATATACACACAGAGACCTGATGACAGAGTATGTACATACACAATCTCTGTGAGTAGTGCTGCAATGTAATGTTCTGAACATGGTAATGTGAAAATCAGAACTATATAAATATAGAGAGATAACAAAAAAGTACTCTTATAGCATAGGACTGGTCATACCTAAATTTAACCCAAACAAATGACGTTTTCTCTTAACTAAAACTAATATTTATGTACATGTTTTGTACATGTTTGGGTACTATAACTCTGTTCAAGAAAGTATGTGACCTATTCGTGCCAGACAATCTCTGGGGACCTTGGTGCTTAATGTGCTTCATATTATTTTAGACCTTTTTGGAAATGACACAATCTAAACAAAACATCCTGCAGGTCTCCGGCTTGCCATCTGAGCACAAAGCCATTGCCTAAATGTTCAGTGCTTGGCGAGTCCGACTGCAGGGTTCTTTAAGGGTCCTAAATGTGCTTTAAACGGATAGATTTTTATTTCAATTTAAACAGGGGAATAAGAAGTATTAGAAAGTCCATTCAGTCCTGAGGCATCCTGCAACTGTCCAGTTTCTGTAGGTCTTAAAAGGATGGGCTTGGCCAGACAGCTAGACAGCGCTCAGCATTCAGTCTGAGTACTGAGCGCTTGTTATTAATACATTGGTAGCGCTGTCTTCTGCTGGCCACAGCCCCCTACTAGGACAATGCTAAGCCACCATTGTCACTGGTTTGGCAGAGGACAATGCTAAGCTGACCATTATTGGTAATGGGCTGGATCCAGACTTAAGAGAGCTTGAAATTAAGAGAGGAAAGTTACTACTGGGCCAAACAATGTTGATTACAGGGGAGTCATAATTCATCAAATAGTACTCAATAGTTGAGAGATGATGTTTCCTATCCCAAGTCTAAATAACAGTGTGATAGTAAAGCTGGTCAGTATCTGTGTGCAGTAAGCAATTCAAAGATATATCCCTGCATGCAAAGAGTACTATTAACTTGACTCCCCCTGAAATCAACATGGATTTGCCCACGAGTAAATTTCCTTTGTTAATTTCAAGCTCCTTCTTAAGTCTAGATCCAGCCCAATGTCATTGACTGCTGAGCACTGTCTGTGCTGCCAAATCAGCTCCATGGGTTTCTGGTGGGCCCCCCTCTCCTGTTTAAGTATTGTATTTATTTTATTTACATTTTATTTTATTTACTTTTTTTTTACGTATTAATTCATCCTTAATCTATTAAACAGAGACAATAACAGGACTGTGTGTGTTATGTGTCAGTATAAAATATGATAAAATGTACAGAATTGAGATACAAGTGTGGTCCGATATTTTGGAAGTTTGACGACTGTTATTGCTACATGCAAGCACCTGTCCTCTAACTCGGAGTCGCCGCAGATTTTAGTAGGGGGTTCAGACCTCTTGTCTTCTGGTGTTAGGAACTTTTATTACAGAGTACACCCAGCTACGGGGTTGTGCCTGACAGCAAGAGAGCCTCATTGACACCATAGGATTTGGTGGCACATAAGGAGATCGATACTTTCTATGTATGTACACCTTACTAAGGCTTTTGAATTTGTCATTGATTAGGTTGGCCAGTTCCTGCGAGACACACTGTGCATATACTACCAATTGCTAGTGCACATCTAATTGATTTGCGGATTGGTGCTTATACAACTCCGCCCATACCACTGCCTTACTAAGGCCACCTACAGACCAGAGGCACTAGCGAGCAGTATTTGTATTGTATATACATTTTTTTTGCATTTGTCCTCTGCTGCAGACATTGAAGGATTAATAAAGAGCCCCTTATCATTGGTAATATCTGCTGACCTAAACATCTGATATCAGGAGAGCTCAGTGGCCTTGCAATTTTGATTAAGTTTACCTTGGTGCTAATTTTTCTTTATGAATGTGATTTCCTGTATTAACAGGGAATCCAGTATGATTTAACAATTGGATACATCTTTCTACTATGTCGTATTATTCCGGATCCAGACCCCCTCGTGCTTTCCGTGCGCGCGGGGGTCTGAAATTACGTGAGACAGAGGGGAGTGCACACCCCCTGTCACTCCCCTCTGTCGTGCGGACTTTATGGCAGCTTACGCTGCCATAAGCCTGCCTTAACTGCAACAGGCGGATCAGCGATCCGTACGACCGCTGATCCGCTACAGTGTGGGAGCCCCCTCCCACTCTGTACACTTTACATGCGCCCTCCAGTTCAGTCAGGTGATTTACGCACCTTGCGTGCGTAAATCACCTGACGCTATTTAATCTGGATCCGGTCCCACATTGTGTCAATCGGAGCTCTTATGCTAGTTGGTGTATGGTGATAAATATAAATGATGACATATTATTAAATAAATTTAATTTGTTATATGTTTTTTACTGAATATGCTTTTCTTAATCAGCTTTTTGTATTATTTATATGAAATGTGTGCAAGTGTATGTATAAATGGGAGAGGTACAAAAGATAGATCCGGTGCTCCAAACATACATTATATAACACTATGTGTCAGCACATATATAAAATGGAGGTTTAGGTCACAATAAAGCTATATTGGGTTATATCACCTGTCCAGCGTCATTGCACCTCCTGTAGGTGAGTTCCTGTCCGTTTGCTATATGTGTACTCAGGAGGTCTGTATTAAGACAATTCTGCCATTTGAACAGTGTGCAGTGGCCATATTGGGAAGGGGTCAGGCTCTCAAAGTAAAACCTGTTACTAGTCTTACTTTGGGAGCCTGACCTCACATCAATATGGCCACTGCACACTGTTCAAATGTCAGGAGTGTCTTAATACAGACCTCCTGAGTACACAAATAGCAAATGGATTGGGACTCACCTACAGGAGGTGCCTTGACGCTGGGCAGGTGAGCTTAACCTAATACAGCTATATTGTGACCTAAACCTCCTTTTTATGTATCTGCTGACACAATGTTATATAATGTTTGTTTGGAGCGCTGGACCTCTCTCTTTTTTTATTATATTATTATTATAATATGCGCCATTCCCAGACCCCCTAATATACCCCTCATGTACTAAGATGTTGAAGCTGTCGAAATAGCGATTGCGATCTGTCAACCACATCCCTTTTAAAAGTGTGAATGTGCCGTAATTTTACCTTGTTAATCCAAGTGCACATTGCTACAAATTTTAATGAATATGGGTTCATATTTCTGCTTTAAAGTGCAGTGATTTTGTTCCCACTTACTTTCAATCTGAATTAACTAATATATATTAATTCAGTTAATTAATGTTTTATTTTGTTGCAAAATAGTAATAGTGGTTGATAAGTCGGTTTAATATTTGTAATAAAAATACTGTACAACAGGTTCTATATACTAATTGAAACAAAGGCCTTTACATAGAAAGGATTGATAAATGGATGTAGTAGTTAAATCCTGCTCTATTCTGGGACTCTCCTTAATGTTCTGTTTCCTGGGTAGATTGTTAAAATATACAATTGCACAGAATGACACAGTGAGCGTTGGCCTGACTTCCAGCTTCTCTGTATACCGTAGTGTCAAAACGACCCACAAATTTATTTTCATTTCTCAACGCGAGGTTTTACATTACCGAGGAAGACCATTAGCCTGGCATAACTATCCATTCTAGAGATTTTATTCCTTAATTAGCAGTTTAGCCTCCATGATTAACACTTCCTGAATGCGCGTCCAAAATAACGGCAAGTGCTTTAGGATGTGCACCAATTTGGATCAGTCGTGCGTGGATGGGGGAAGGGTAAGAAAGTTAGGTAAGGGGCATTACAGGAATCTTCAAATAGCTTCGCTCATCCATCCAAGGTATTTCTGATAAATATATTCATGAAATGTCCAAAGTATAATTAGTGTTCCTTTTCCTTTTTTTTTTTCCTCTTCACATGTTTATTGTCATCTGGTGTGAGCGAGATTCATGGGAGCGCAGTAGTTTTAGTGCATTTTGGCTGGACAGCTTCTAATGACATCACTCCGATCTATATTCAGTATGTGATTTCAGTTGGTCTCAGTGTTAAATATTTTCATAATTATGCTGCTTTTGGCAGCGGACTTGGAACGTTTTTCACATCTCTTTAATGAACATGTTTTACCTCTGGGCTTAAGAGACAAGCGCAAAGTTTGAAAAATGAATAGGTGTCGTTTAATGCATAGATTACGCACAGAAGCATTTTTTTCATTTTTAGTAGTAGATTTTTTTCCCTTCTGGATGTAAATTGAAACTGATAGAGTTGTATTGTCCACAGTGGTGTACCCACAGGGATAGTCACTTAATTAAATTGTGACATTTATTTCAACTAAATATTTACATTTCATATATATATATTTTCCAATGCAGTAGTAATCCTCGCTAGTAGCCAAACACAACATGGCTTAGCTTTGTCAGATGGAGAAATAAGATGATGAAAAAGTCAGAATAAGACGGCTTGTAGCTTAGATTCTTAAGCTGGGTACACACTACAGTTTTATCAGATTATCGCAATGAAGCAATAAACGAATGTTTGGAAGGATATTGTATTAGTGTGTAACCTGTAATAATCATGCTTTATTGTGTAAAAGGACATCGCATCGTTTGGATATTTTAAGCCTCTAATTTTACCAATCAAATGATGGAACAATGGTACGTATTCACACCTAAGAAGCTGCGGCTTCTTAGGTGCGTAGATTTAAGAAATGACCTACTGCGCATGCATACCAGTTAGGTAAGACCGCAAAGAGTAGTTTAGTTTGAAAGGGGCGGAGTAATGCCACCTCGGGGAGTGTTTAGCTAGAAGGGGG